>JACYFF010015434.1:15000-21824 GCA_017589665.1 Selenicereus undatus | reverse complement strand
AATATTTACCAAACCTAGATAAAAAAAACAAAGAATATTTACCAAACAGATACGATCCTTTAATAAATGGATCCTATCGTGGACAAATAAAAAAATGGGTACCCTCTTATAAAATTGTGAAAGAAACGTTCATCAGAATGATGTGTCGGATACCCTCCATGATAATTATAAATGAAGGGAAAATACCAGTACCAGATGAATTTCGTTTTATTCCCCAAAATAAATGGGGAGAGATCTTTAAAAATAAATGGGGAATTATCCTATTGCTAAAAAAAAAATTTGTAGGCTAGAAGATTCAATTTGGATAAATAGAATTCAAATTCTTCTTACTAAGGACTATAATTATACTGAAAAAACACGTAAAATAAGGGCAGAATCCAGAGGAGCACATTTTGTGTATTTCATGTGTTTTATAAGAGATTCCTTGACTCAAACGATTCCAAAAAAACGTCAAAAACCTAAACCTATTGAAATAAAAAAAATCCGCAAAAAAGTTCCTCGCTGGCCATACAAACTACTCGATGAATTAGAACTAATACATAGAGCAGAAGAGGACGGCGTGCAAAAGGTGGATGATATTCGCGAATTACCAGCCAGACGTATAATTCTTTTTAAGACTGAAGAAACAGAAACAGAACCAAGCCGCCAAATAGCTTATAAACGTTATATACCAGGACCACAATTGCGAGATTTAATTAAAGGTTCCATGCGTTCTCAAAAACGTAAAACGAGTACTTGGTTAGAGTGGCAATCATTTTCACATTCCAGATTTTTTTTGAACAGAACGGATTCTGTGTTTAATCGTTTGGTTCGCTTTTGGTATTATATTAAAGGAATTTTTCTAAAGTATATGAGCAAAATCTCAGAATTTGAACTTTCGGCTTATTACCCTTCTTTCGCAGATTTATTTATTTCTATAGAAGAATCAGGAGAACAAGAGGACGAAATAGACGAGCAAAAAGAGGACAGAACAAACAAAATAGAAGAAAAAATAAGAGAGTGTGAATTAATGTGGATGCGCTTTTCATGCGGTCAAATAATAAGGTCTTACATCCTAGTCACCCATTCAAATATTAGAAAGAATATTATATTACCCTTATTGATAATAGCGAAAAATATTGGCCGTATATTATTATTGCAACGTTCTGAGTTGGAGGAAGATTTCCAAGAGTTGGAGAAAGAAGTACATTATATATGTACCTATAACGGTATTCCATCCTCAGAAAACCAATTTCCTGAGCTCTGGAAAGATGAGGGTATCCAGATAAAGGTAGTATATCCTTTCCGCCTAAAACCTTGGCACACTTCTGATCAAGATAAAAATGATTCTGTTTATTTAACAGCTTGGGGACTGCCAACAAAAATTCCTTATGGAGATCCCGAATACAAAGAACTTTCTTCCTTTTTTATACTTATAGAAAAAAAACTCTACAAAGAATTTAAAAAATTTCGAAAGAAGCACAAATGGATTATTGTTATTGTTAAAAAAATATTGAAAAAAATGTTGAAAAAAATCTTGAAAAAAATATTGAAAAAAAGATTATCAAAAAACCTTTCAAACGTAAATCCAAATTTAGAATTGGAATTAATAGACAAATCAAGTGAAATAATAAAAGAAAACGATTCTATAATTAATAATCAGATGATTCATGAATCATCCATTGAAGCCCAATTCATGAATTTGACAAATTATTCATTGACACAAAAAAGAATGAAAGATCTGGCTAATAGAAGAAGTACAATCAGAAATCAAATGGATAAAATTTCAAAAATTGTAAATATTAGCCCTAACAAAACACATTATGGTGTTAAAAGATTAGAATCACTCCAAAATATTGTTCAAATATTAAAAAGAAGAACTGCTCGATTAATAAGTAAATCGGGTTTTTTTATGGAAAAGATATATGTAGATCTATTTCTAAATATTTTAAATATTTCCAGAATTTATACACTAAAATTTTTTCTTTTTCTTGAATCAACAAAAAAAAATTTGTATAAATCAATTTACAATAATGAAACAAATAAAAATCCAATTCAGTTTATTTTGACTATAAAAAAATCACATTTTTTGTTTAGTAGTTTGCTTAGTGGTAAGATTCAGAAGAAATTGAGAAGTCATTCTGATTTATCTTTTTTGTCACAAGCCTACGTATTTTACAAATTATCACAAGCCCAACTAATTAACTTATATAAGTTAAGATCTGTCTTTCAATATTACGGAACATCTTTATTTCTTAAGAATGAAATAAAAGATTATTTTGGAGCACAAGGAATAATTCATTCCGAACTAAGGACTCAGAAACTTCCAAATTCTGTAATGAATCCATGGAAAAACTGGTTAAAAAGTAATTATCAATACGGTTTATCTCAGAGAGAATGGTCTCATTTAGTACCACAAAAATGGCGAAATGAAATCAATAAATATTTTCGGGGTGAAAAAAAAAATAAAAAAAAATGGAATTCATATGAAAAAGAACAATTAATAAATTCCAATTACCAAAATGCAAAAGCCCCTTTATTGTTATTACCGAATGAAAAGGAAAATTTGAAAAAAAACCATAAATATGAGGTTTTATCATATAAATTTCTTTTTCATGAGGATAAGAAGGATTCATATAGTTATAGGATACCATTCCAAGGAAATAAAAATAAAGAATTTTCTTATACTAATAATTACAACATACATAAAGGCAATTTAATTGATATGTGGTGGAGTATCCCTATCACTTATTATTTTAATATTACGGATATAGAGAAAACTCCGGATAGAAAATATTTTGATTGGAAAATTATCCATTTTGATCATCTTATAAAGAAAGGTCCTATTGGAGCCTGGATCCATAATAAGTATACTAAGATTGAACCTAAGAATTATCAAATTGTTTATAAATTTGATATTGATGATGAAATTATTGATGAGAAAGAAAAAGAAATTTATGAGAAAGAAAAGAAAGAATGTTTTGATGATAAGAATGATATTTTTTGTCACAAAATTTATCAAAAATTTTACCGATCACGTCAAAAATTTTACCGATCACATGAAACGAAAAACCTTTTTGATTGGATGGGAATGAATGAAGAAATACTAAGTCGTCCTGTATCGATAGAATCTTGGTTCTTCCCAGAATTTGTCTTACTTTATAATGTATATCAAATTAAGCCCTGGACTATACCAATTAATTTGCTTTTTTCAGATTTTGAAAATTTTAGTGTCAATGAAAAGAAAAACGAGAAGGCTATTGTCAATGAAAAGAAAAACGAGAAGGCTATTGTCAATAGAAAGAAAAACGAGAAGGCTATTGTCAATAGAAAGAAAAACGAGAATCCTATTGATGCTGTAACTAGATATAAAAAAAAACACGTGGGTCATAGAAAAAATTTCAGATCATTTATCCAAAAGCACTTTGAAAAAAAAGAAAACGTTAGTATACACGACGACTTTATTTGCGCGGAGCAAAAGTTTTTTAGTTATCAAATGGACTGGAATAAGTTTGTGGAGGATGAGGACGTGTTACGCAATATCGACGTAGGTGTTCTTATGCTTCATTTGAAAGAACACAAAAGACGAAAACGCTTTGCTATAACCTTTCTGCACAGGGGAGATTTAAATATGGATATAATGGAGTATAGTGGCGTTACACCTATGGACACATTGCTAGAAGAAGGAATATTATTTATTGAACTAGTTCGCCTGTATAAGATTGATATGCAATTAATTCTGTATCAAACCATAGGTATTTCATGGGTTCATAAGAGTAAAAAACGCCAAAATAATCAAAAAAGATCCAGAGACAAAAACAATTATGATTTGCTTATTCCTGAAAATATTTTATCGCCTAGACGTCGTCGAGAATTGAGAATTCTTATTTGTTTAAACTCAAGGAATAATAAAGGTGTGGATAAAAACCCAGTATATTGCAATGGGAATAGGGTAAATAAAGGTAGTCAATTTTTTGATAAAAGCAAAGATCTTGATCGAGATAAAAAGAAACTTATCAAATTCTTTCTTTGGCCCAATTATCGATTAGAAGATTTAGCTTGTATGAATCGTTATTGGTTCGATACTAATAACGGTAGTCGTTTTAGTATATTAAGAATACGCATGTATCCACGATTAAAAAGGTAGTCGTTTTAGTATATAAAGAATACATATGTATCCACGATTAAAAACTCATTTATGATAGATTTATCTTAGATATTCCTTATCATCTAGTAGATAAATAGATACGCACACGCCTTGTCTTACATCTAATTTCGATACATGATACTAATTCGATAACGTATCAATTAGATCTATAAAAGAATCAACCGAATTTTCTTTATTCATTCATTCATTCATTTTATGAAAATGAGTGAATAAGGGAATTCGGATTATTATGTGTACAAGAGAAAAATAGCTGGCATTATTATTACTGATTGGCAAAATTCCATATTTGGTAAAAAAAAAAGGAAGGTTTCAATTTTATGACAAAAAAATCATTCATATCTGTTATTTCGCATGAAGAAAAAGAAGAAAACAGGGGGTCCTTTGAATTTCAAGTATTCCGTTTTAGCAATAAGGTAAAAAGGCTTACTTCACATTTGAAATTGCACAAAAAAGACTATTCATCTCAGAGAGGTATACGAAAAATTCTAGGAAAACGGCAACGACTACTGGCTTATTTGTTTAAAAAAGATAAAGTACGTTATAAAGAATTAATCAGTCAATTGAAAATTTCGAAAGCTAAAATAAAAACATGTTAATTTGAATCGTCATCAATTCAAATTAGATTACTAAGTATGGCACCTTAAGGTATAATCATACTTTCCAAAATGGAATAAATCTAAGTATTTTGGGCCTCCTCTTTTTATTTATTTTCTAATAAGCCGATCCAATCCAGAAGTAGATTAATTCAAAAATTCTGGTAAATCATTGATTCATCTGGTATTTGAATATGTGGTTCATTTACTTTACTAGAACTAGATCGAAAATAAATGAAGTTAAAAAAAATTATAGATTCAATGTCACATTCAGTAAAGATTTATGATACATGTATAGGGTGTACTCAATGTGTACGAGCTTGTCCCACAGATGTATTAGAAATGGTACCTTGGGATGGATGTAAGGCTAAACAAATAGCTTCTGCTCCAAGAACAGAGGACTGTGTTGGTTGTAAGAGATGTGAATCTGCCTGTCCAACCGATTTTTTAAGTGTTCGAGTTTATTTAGGGCCTGAAACAACCCGCAGTATGGGTCTAGCTTATTGATACGTTTCAGAAAAGTCCACTTGAATCCATTCTATTCTATTTGGATTTTTTTTTTACCGACAAAAACCTGTACCGTACCCTAACTAAATAAATTCCGGGTACGGGTTTAGTTTTTTTGGCTCAAGTGTATCTTGTCTTTACCATGAATTATTTTCCTTGGTTAACTACAATTGTAGTTTTGCCCATATTTGCAGGTTCTTTTATTTTCTTTCTTCCTCATAGAGGAAATAAGGTTATCCGGTGGTATACTATATGTATTTCAATGCTAGAGCTACTTCTAACAACCTACGCATTCTGTTATCATTTCCAGCCGGACGATCCATTAATCCAACTGGCAGAAGATTCTAAATGGATCCATTTTTTGGATTTTCACTGGAGATTAGGAATAGATGGACTTTCGATAGGACCCTTTTTACTGACGGGATTCATCACCACTTTAGCTACTTTAGCGGCTTGGCCGGTTACTCGAGATTCTCGATTATTCTATTTCCTTATGTTAGCAATGTACAGTGGTCAAATAGGATCGTTTTCGTCCCGAGACCTTTTACTTTTTTTCATAATGTGGGAATTAGAATTAATTCCTGTTTATCTACTTTTATCTATGTGGGGAGGAAAGAAACGTCTCTACTCAGCTCCTAAGTTTATTTTGTATACTGCAGGGGGGGGTTCCATTTTTCTATTAATGGGAGCTCTGGGTGTTGGTTTATATGGTTCCAATGAACCAACATTCAATTTTGAAACATTAGTTAATCAATCGTATCCTCTGGCATTAGAAATAATATTCTATATTGGATTTTTTATTGCTTTTGCTGTAAAATTACCGATTATTCCTTTACATACATGGTTACCAGATACCCATGGAGAAGCACATTACAGTACTTGTATGCTTCTAGCGGGAATCTTATTTCAAATGGGAGCATATGGATTGGTTCGTATCAATATGGAACCCCAACCCCATGCTCATTTTCTATTTTCTCCTTGGTTAATAATAATGGGCACAATACAAATAATCTCTGCAGCTTCAACATCTCTCGGACAACGTAATTTTAAAAAAGAATAGCCCATTCCTCTGTATCTCACATGGGTTTCATAATTATAGGAATTAGTTCTATAACGGATACGGGACTTAATGGAGCCATTTTACAAATAATCTCTCATGGCTTTATTGGTGCTGCACTTTTTTTCTTAGCGGGAACTAGTTACGATGGAATACGTCTTGTTTATCTCGACGAAATGGGCGGAATAGCTATTCCAATGCCAAAAATATTCACACTTTTCAGTAGCTTTTCACTGGCATCTCTTGCGTTACCGGGCATGAGTGGTTTCATTGCAGAATAAATAGTATTTTGTCGAATAATTACCAGCCAAAAATATCTTTTACTAGCCAAAATATTTATTATTTTGGGAATGGCAATTGGAATGATATTAACTCCTATTTATTCATTATCTATGTCACGTCAAATGTTCTATGGATATAAGGTATTAAATATTCCAAACTCTTATTTTTTTTGATTCTGGACCGCGCGAGTTATTTGTTTCGACTTCTATCTTTCTACCAATAATAGGTATTGGCATTT
>JACYFF010015420.1:4863-15043 GCA_017589665.1 Selenicereus undatus | reverse complement strand
CTCGCATGTTACTAGCCCCATCATACCCTTGTCCCCTTATTCGAGATGGACTCAATGATAATGCAGAAAGCAATGAATAAATAGACTCCTTCAATGCCAAAGACCTAGTATCGGTCACATGAACAAGGCCAACCAAACGCTCCATAACAAATCCCCTTTTATCAACAAACCTTAAAACGAGAGCCATTTGTTGTTTACATGATACATCACGGGATTCATCAACTAATATAGAAAAATATCCATTGTCAAGTTCTTCAAGAATAGCCTTCACAGTTTCTTTTGAACAAGCATTTGCAATTTCTTTCTGGATGTCAGGGGAAGTCATTATATGATTGCCTGGAGCATTTTTTAAAACAACCTTTCCGACATTGTCATTCTTTTCCGCATGAAACTGTAAGAAAGTCTTAAAAAGTCCTTTCCTTCTTGACAATTCACTTTCATCATGGCCTCGAAATGGCAATGCAGAAAACAAAAGTAATCTCACAATATCAACTGAAGCATTCAGGCGAGTATAGTACTCAGACTTAGTTTGCTCTGATTGTTTATCCAATGCAGTCTGTATGGATTGCTTTTGCATCATCAAGTCTTCACATCTTTTCACGCATTGATTATGGACACTATTTGACCCACCCATGTGCATCTTAAATCTTTCTGTCTTATTCCAACTTCTAAATCCTTTAGAAGTGAATGTTTCACCTCCAAAATGACTTGAACTTTCATGCTCATTCTTGAACAAATAACAACACAAGCAAAAAGCCGCATCTTCTTTGATGCTATATTCTAACCAATTGCCATACATATCAAACCAAGACTCATTGAAACGACGATAATTTCCAGACATCAATCTTTGAGGAAAAACATGATTTCGGGGTTGACAAGGGCCTTTTTGAATATAAGCTCTTCTTACCTCATCATGCTCGTTTGGATGATAATGTGAAATTGGTTTTCTTTCAGCAGGATCTGACTGAATATCACTTGAATCAACTTGTCTTCTCCCACAAGACGAGGGATTAGTGTTTGCATCAAAATTTGAGGTTTGTGTTTGAGTGTTGTGTTCGCCGGTTTCTTCATTCAAAGAAGAATTTTCAGGTGCAGAAGTTGAAGGAAACGATTCGATAGCCAACCTTTTGAAATATTTATGCATTTTCAACTAAACAAAAAAAGATTTAATTAGGCAAGTAAAGGATATTCAAATATTCAATAATTATAGGTATTTATAACTAATCAGAAGAGAATCGAAGGAGTAAACAAACACATATAATTACAATTGACAAATGATTTATAGCCAATTTCATCAAATGATTTCAATAATTGAAACTAATCTAGCTATGTAAATAATTAAAGTGCAAACAATCAAAAATTTGACAAAGAAAACGAAAATTTAAAAACTATCTAGAGGAACTTAACATACTGTCATATTTAATATCACAAAGTTCACATTCTGAAAAGTCATAATAAAGAGTATCAATTGCTTAATTAACCATTGATAGTTCATAGACTCATAGTACTGATAGTAGAATACTAGAATGAACTCATGGGCTGATGGGCATATGACAACAAACCCAAATCACACTCACAATCAAACATCAAATTCCATTTTATTTCAAACAGCAAATGGAAAATGTAAGGGAGGGGGGGAGTACTGAGTAGATCAGTAGAATTGTAGAAAGTAGAAACCTTGAACCTTCAATGTGAGTCTGTCTGTCTGTGTATGTGTATCTGTCACCGTGGCTGCGGGCTGCCGCCCTGGCGACGAACGTCTCCGGTGGAGGTACCGGTGGTGGAAGGCTCACGGCTAGGTGGGTCTGGGCCGCGGCTGGGCGTCAGGGTGGTTTCTTTGCTGGACTGGCCGTTGCTCCGTTGGCACCACGCACCGTTGCTGCCTGCTGCGTTTGAGTCTCTGGTACCGGTGGTCAGGTGGTGGACGGCTAGGAGGTGGGTCTGGGTGGCAGCGGCGGCTAGGTATGGTGGGCCTGGTGGGCGGTGGCTGACTGGTTGGACTCGTTGCTGCGTTTGTGTCGTTCTGCCTGAGGCCCTGAGCAGTGGGTGAGTCGAATTGGGGAAAGCAAATTTACTCCAAAACTTGGGCCCAAAAAAAAAAAAGAACAGACAACAAGAAGGTTCGAACCTGGGACGCGTGAAGATACCTGTATCCAAATTGCACGCCCTCTCTACCACTGAAGCAGTCTTGCTTTGATGCAATTAGTCCCTCACATATTTAATATATATGTTGTTTATTTATTTTTTTTAACTTAACTAGCAGATTTTTTTTTTTAAGCGAGGTCGGTTGACCCCACGTGACCCCATCATAGCTCCGCCACTACCAGTGTTCTTGGCTAGGGTTATGTGTATAGCGGCTTAACCTACTGACGACATAGGCAATGTCAGGACGAGTAAAGTTCATGAGAAACATTACACTTCCTATGATTTTGGCATACTCAGTTTGAGACACACTAGGTCCTTTGTTCTTTTTCAGATGTATGCTAGCATCATAAGGAGTTCTCACGGGTGTTACATCAAAACAGTCAAATTTCTTTAACACTTTTTCAATGTAATGTGACTGACATAATGAAAAGCCAGTGTTGGTTTTTCGTATCTTACCCCTAAGATCACACTGCTTCTCCCATGTCTTTTATTTCAAAAGGGGAAGACAGTAGCTTCTTAGTTTCCTTAACAACGTGCAGATTCGTACCAAAAATCAGCATATCATCAACATAGAGACATATAAGTACACAATCTGATCCAATCAATTTTGAATACACACATAAATCAGACAAATTCACAACAAAGCCATTTTGTACTAAAGAGCTATCAAACTTTTCATACCATTGTTTGGGAGCCTGCTTTAGACCATAAAGAGACTTTTTCAGTCTACACACTTTGTCCTCCTGACCAGGTACCTCACAACCCTCAGGTTGGGTCATGTAAATTTCTTCCTCTAAGTCACCATTAAGAAACGCTGTTTTGACATCCATTTGATGTACAACAAGATCAAAAATTGTAGCTAAAGCAATTAGAGATCTAATGGTGGCTATCTTGGTCACAGGCGAGTAGGTGTCAAAATAGTCTATGCCCTTTCTCTGGTCAAAGCCCCTAATAACCAATCTGGCCTTATATTTGTCAATTGACCCATCAAACCTCAACTTCTTTTTGAAGATCCACTTACTGCTAATGGGTCTACAACCCTTAGGTAGGTCAGTCAATTCCCATGTTGTGTTTGACTCGAGAGAATCTATTTCACTTTTAATAGCTTCTCTCCAGAAGGCGGCATCTATGGACCTTACAGCCTCTTGATAGGTTTTGGGATCTTCCTCAATCAGGAAAATGGACACCAATTCTTCAGTTATGGCAACTATGTCCAAGTTATCAAAGGTTTCTACTAGGAATGCAGTGACAAAGTCAGGACCAAAGTTTGTTTCAGTTCTGAGTCTCTTGCTCCTTCTAGGTTCAGTCACTACGACTCTAGCATCAAAACTAAAAGTAGGCAAGTTCACATTTTCAGGCATAACATCAGGTACCACATTAGACGCTTTCTTTTTCAAAAGAAAAACATGCTCAAAGAATTCTGCATCTCTATATTCAAAAATAGAATAGTCACTCAATGACAGGAATCTATAAGCAGCACTGTTTTGAGCATAGCCAACAAAAACAACATCAAAGGTCTTAGGGCCTATGTTGGTACATTCATGACTAGGTAAGGCAACCTTCGCCAGACACCCCCACACTTTCAAATAATTCAGATTAGGAGCATACCCTTTCCACAGTTCATATGGGGTTTGATCTAGTTTTTTGTGAGGAACTCTATTGAGGATAAAGCAAGCAGTTAGTACAGCTTCCCCCTACATATTATCAGGCAATCCAGAGCTAATAAGCATAGCATTCATCATTTCTTTAAGGGTATGATTTTTTCATTCTGTTATACCATTTTGTTGAGGGGTATAAGGGGCACTAGTCTCATGTATAATGCCATTTTTCTCACAAAAATTGGCTAGAGAGTTGGTATCATATTCCCCTCCTCTATTAGACCTAAGTCTCTTTATTTTCCGGTCTAATTGATTTTCCACTTCAGCCTTGTATTTCAGAAACATTTCCTCAGCCTCATCTTTAGACTTGAGGAGGTAAACTTTGGTATATCTAGAGTAGTCATCTACAAAAGTAATATACCATTTCTTTCCTCCCTTACTGACTGTGTTCTTAAAGTCTGCTAAGTCCGAATACACAAGTTCAAGCAACTCAGTCTTTCTAGTTGTTATGGACTTGAATGGTTTTTTAGCAAATTTTGCTTCAACACAAATGTCACATTTTTGACATTTTTCTGTGATGATGTTAGGAATTAACCTCAAGTTCTTTAGCTTATTTATTGAAGCATAGTTAACATGACCAAGTCTACCATGCCACAGGTCCACAGACTCAGCAATATAGGCAAAAGAAGAAGCATTTCCATTAACAGCATCAGAAGCAACATTCAGAACAAAAATCCCCCCACTACGATATCCCTTCCCAACAAAAACCCCATTGCGAAGAATAATAATTTTCCCAGCTTTCTGGTTCACCTCAAAACCTGCAATATCAAGAAGACTACTAGAAACTAAGTTTCTACGAAGGGAAGGTACATATAGCACATTGTTCAAGCATAGAGATTTTCCAGAAGTAAATTTAAGGAGTACTTTCCCTTCACCCATGACTCCAGCGGTGGCAGCATTGTCCATGTAGACATGTTCGCCATCAGGAGTATCTTCGAAGTCATGTATCAGATCCTTGTTGGCGCAAAAATGTCTTGTTGCTCCAGTATCCAGAATCCACTCCGTGGAATTTGACACCAAGTTGACCTCCAGTGTTACTGCACAGAAGATCTCAGTGTCTTTGGTTAGATTTGCTTGTGCAGCAATCTGTCCGGTAGGCTTCTGGTTTGTATGACTGGATCCTCCTTTGCGAAAGTTGCACTGATATGCCTTGTGGCCTGGTTTGCTATAAACATAACAAACAACCTTCTGCTTCTGGATCTTATTGTTTGTTCTTTTCAACTGACTTTGGGGTTTTGATTGCTTCTGATCCCTCTTAGTTTTCCCTTTGAACCTGTCTCTGTTTAAAGGCACAGAAGATTCAACAAGGTTAGCTTTAGATGAATTCAGGGACAGGGAAGACATCTTATCTTTTAGTCGATTCGCCTCTTCAGTCCTCATATGGCTGATCAATTCTTGCAGGGTTAGGTCCTTCTTTTTGTGCTTCAGGTGATTTCTGTAGTCGCTCCAAGAAGGGAAAAATTTCTCAATCAGTACATTTGCTTGTAAGATGTCGCACATCTTCATGCCTTCGTTCAGCACCTCAGCACACAGGTTCTCATACGCATGAACTTGTTCCATAATCGGTTTGTCATTTGTGATTTGGTACTGCAGCCATTTGCCAACGACGTATTTCCTTTTTCCAGCATCGTCTGAACCATATTTCGCCTCCAGTGTGGTCCATATGATCTTTGCAGATTTGGAGTTGACAAATAGATCAAATAGAGGGATCGACATGTTGTTCAGCAAGTAGCTTCGAGCCAATTTATTGTCTTTGTCCAGCTTCTTTTTAGCAGTCTCATCTAGTGGAATGACAAGCGTCTTTGGGGCAGTAGGAGTGGAGATCTCAGTATCAGTAAATTGAGATGTGTTATCTTCGTCAAGATGTTATGAGAATAGAACATAATCAATCTCGAGTTGTTCAAAACATAAAAGTAATTTCTGGGACCAACGTTTGTAGTTAGTTCCATCGAGGGGCTCGATTTTGTAGAGGTCAGGGAGATTTTTCGGAAATGATGCAGCCATTGTAAATAATTGTTTTCAACTTGTTAGTAAAAATAAGAAGAACAATGGCTGGAAGACAAACAGAATAAACTGAGTCGTGGATAAACCACTGCCTTGAAAGCAATTACGGCTCGACTACGGTGCAAATCGATTCAGCCGGTTGCTCCCCAAGGTTAACTCAGCACACTATTGAACGCGTGCACTTCGCGGGCAAGAGTTTGGAGTATGCAGCACACGAAAAACCCAGAATGCAGAGAAGAAGAAGAAGAGAGGAGAGAAATGAGAGAGCTGGTGTGTGCTAGCCCTGCTGATGAAGCCTCTATTTATAAGGGAAAAGAGGCTGTTACATAGCCATTAAAATGGCATAAGTTGAGGAAAAAGATCTGGGCATTAAGAGCAAAAATGATGCAGAAGATCTGGCAACATTCAAGGCGGTGAGAAAAATCAGGAAGTCTATAACGGTTGAGAGTGATTCATGGAGGATTTAGCGCAGTCTGTTACGAAAAAGTCTAAGCAAATTCCTCCCAAAAAGATATATTAGGCCTCAGACGCCCTCAACCCTATAGAGCCTAGTCTTAAGTTATTCAACATTGGCAAGGAGAATGAGATATATGAACCCCTCAAATTACCACCCAAAAGTTCCATGTGGGACAAGTGTGAAAGAAAGAGAGAGGGGGAAGAAAAGTTTATCTTGTTGCCATTATTCTAACAGTCCCCACTAATGGCATACAAGGCAAGATGATTTAAGAAAGGCATTATGGGCAAAAGTGGGTCAGATACTTAAGCGTCAATATCTTTCGATTTGAATTGACACATTAGTGGTGTGAGGCAACAGCCAATAGTCTGACTAGTGAACTAAGTCTTGAACTATAAAGATTTTGATTGAGACCCCCACAACACATATCAACCCTTAAGATACTGCATACTCCGCGATAGACACATTGGTGTTTTTATGGCCATCCGCACACCTTGGGTCTCATAAGTGCTCTAGAGAGACAACCTAGGTCTCTCATAGAAGGCGGCCAAACCTTCACACTTACATAGGTAATCCCATCAAGTCTATCTCAGCATAGACCACCATAACTATGGCTATGGGTTTATTAAGAGCATAATATAGCTCAACCTTACAGTCATCAATCGGTGAATTCATCAAATGCTTCTCACTAGCACCCCCACAATGGGTATGAATCTATTAAGAGCGTAAGCTCATCCTCTAAGCACTACCACATGCCATAGGGATAGGAATGTAGTGCACCTTGAAGATTAGTATGGTTTTGTTTGACCACTAGTGGGTATCCACCATACCACTTCAAGCGATAGGATTAAGTCCCATCCCCCTCGACGTTTCCAGCACCACTCGCCTTGTCAACCCTTTAGTAAGAGGATCCGCCAGATTTTTCTCGGATCTCACATATTGTAGGGATATGACACCATGTTTCAGCAATTGTTTCACGGCATTGTGTCTAATACGGATGTGTCTCCTCTTTCCATTATAGACACTGTTGTGCGCCACTCCTATTGCTGCCTGCGAGTCACAATGTAGGGAAATAGGTGTTTCCTGTTTTCCCCAGAGTGGCACGTCTGCTAATAGACCTTTAAGCCATTCTGCTTCCTGACCTACCAACTCAAGAGCAATGAATTCAGATTCCATGCTAGAGCGGGCTATACACGTCTGTTTGGCAGACTTCCACGAAATAGCCCCTCCACCTAGAGTAAATACATAACCGCTAGTAGAACTAACTTCATCGTTATCGGAAACCCAGTTTACATCACAATATCCTTCCAATACAGCAGGAAATTTGTTAAAGTGCAAACACCAATCAATAGTACCTCTAAGATACTTAAGCAAACGAAGAAGTGCAACCCAGTGTTCAGTGGCGAATCCAGAAATTAATTCAAGCGGGGTCGGGACTCAAACATAAATATGATTTGAAATTTGAAATTTAACAATAGTCATGAAAACGAAATTACAAAGCTAATACAATTACGGCAATTGTCCTCGGCGAACCTTCATGTTTTGAAAGCGATACATGATATCATCATTTGATACTGTTTCGAAAAGATCATCCTCAAAATAAGTAATAACAGTATCATTTAAAAACTCATATGATATTCTGTTGCGCAAATTGGTCTTGATGATCTTCATCGCTGAGAATACCCTTTCAACAGTTGAAGTGGAAACTGGTAAAATTAATGCCAACTTCACAAGTAGATATAGGCGAGGAAAGCTCAGATACTTCTTCGTTTGAAGCAATTTCCTTGAAAGGTCACCTATGCCCCTCAAGTCGGAGAACCTCTCATCATCATGTACATTGATAATAAAAGTATCAAGTTCACAACTAAGTGTCTCAATGCCCAATTCATCAAAATCATCTGGATACAATTGAGCCATTCGAAGGATTTTTTCCTTATCGAAATTGGAGAATGAATCAACTGGGTTCAAACAAGCTACACCGAGAAGCAACTCAGTGCTCGCTTCAGGAAAGCGACTATTAAGCTCTTGCATCTGCATATCAAGAATTGTGTAGAATACATCAACACGATAGTAATGTTCATTTGTCACTTTAGAAACTCTGCGGTTTACTCTTTGTCCCCGAATAACATGGAAATCATCCATGACAGGAATGTCAATATCGTACTTGTGACAAAATGCATAAACATTTTCAATCAAACAATCCCATCCTTGATCACTTGTCATTTGTAACTGTCGCTTAGCTGAACCAAGTAATGATATAGCGTTGACAATGTCTTGATCTCTTCTTTGTAAAGCTTGACTGAGAGCATTTGTAATTCCTAAAATCAATTTCATCAAATGCAACAAGAAAACAAACTCAAATTTTTGCATGCCGTCTAAAGCACTTTTGGCTTTGACCCTGTCTTCTGGATGATTAGCATAATCCCCAATCACATCAAGCACATCAAGAATTGGATCAAACATGATAATAATATTGCTGAATGTTTTAAAATGAGAGCCCCAACGAGTGTCTGCTGGTTTTTGTAGCCCAAGTTCTTGATTTAAACCTCGCCCAGTTTGAAGCTCACCCATACGTAATGCTTCTTCAACCTTTTCTGCTTGTTTTTCTCGAAATTCATCTCTACGTCTATAGGAACCTCCAATCACATTCAACATGACACCAACCAAGTCAAGAAGCCATCCAATATCATTATGATTTCTTGCAACCGCGACCAAATTTAATTGAAGTTGATGAGCAAAGCAATGAATATAATGGGCTGATGAACAATCTTGCATAATCAAGCTTCTAAGCCCATTAATGTGATCTCGCATGTTACTAGCCCCATCATACCCTTGTCCCCTTATTCGAGATGGACTCAATGATAATGCAGAAAGCAATGAATAAATAGACTCCTTCAATGCCAAAGACCTAGTATCGGTCACATGAACAAGGCCAACCAAACGCTCCATAACAAATCCCCTTTTATCAACAAACCTTAAAACGAGAGCCATTTGTTGTTTACATGATACATCACGGGATTCATCAACTAATATAGAAAAATATCCATTGTCAAGTTCTTCAAGAATAGCCTTCACAGTTTCTTTTGAACAAGCATTTGCAATTTCTTTCTGGATGTCAGGGGAAGTCATTATATGATTGCCTGGAGCATTTTTTAAAACAACCTTTCCGACATTGTCATTCTTTTCCGCATGAAACTGTAAGAAAGTCTTAAAAAGTCCTTTCCTTCTTGACAATTCACTTTCATCATGGCCTCGAAATGGCAATGCAGAAAACAAAAGTAATCTCACAATATCAACTGAAGCATTCAGGCGAGTATAGTACTCAGACTTAGTTTGCTCTGATTGTTTATCCAATGCAGTCTGTATGGATTGCTTTTGCATCATCAAGTCTTCACATCTTTTCACGCATTGATTATGGACACTATTTGACCCACCCATGTGCATCTTAAATCTTTCTGTCTTATTCCAACTTCTAAATCCTTTAGAAGTGAATGTTTCACCTCCAAAATGACTTGAACTTTCATGCTCATTCTTGAACAAATAACAACACAAGCAAAAAGCCGCATCTTCTTTGATGCTATATTCTAACCAATTGCCATACATATCAAACCAAGACTCATTGAAACGACGATAATTTCCAGACATCAATCTTTGAGGAAAAACATGATTTCGGGGTTGACAAGGGCCTTTTTGAATATAAGCTCTTCTTACCTCATCATGCTCGTTTGGATGATAATGTGAAATTGGTTTTCTTTCAGCAGGATCTGACTGAATATCACTTGAATCAACTTGTCTTCTCCCACAAGACGAGGGATTAGTGTTTGCATCAAAATTTGAGGTTTGTGTTTGAGTGTTGTGTTCGCCGGTTTCTTCATTCAAAGAAGAATTTTCAGGTGCAGAAGTTGAAGGAAACGATTCG
>JACYFF010015408.1:4642-19422 GCA_017589665.1 Selenicereus undatus | reverse complement strand
AATACAAAATTAAGTATGAGGAAAATCAAAACATGTATATAGAATTAATTACCGTAATCTTCCAATGAGAGACTATCAAATTTGGTTTTGAATCAGTAGTTGGGTCACAGAAGGATCTTACTGAGCAATAAACGTCCACAATTTCACAGTTTAAGAGCTTTAGAATTTGTGTAGAAACTCCTCACATGCACTCTCGAATTTTTACCTCTTAGACTGTGACTTTATTTATTATAAAGTTGCAAGTACACGGCTATGAAATTTAGGTAAAAATTACAATTATACGCTTAGGGCCAAGATAGAAGAAAAATATTTAGGCCTTGTTCAACAATCAGCTGATAGGTGTTGGCTGATTGCATTAGCTGATTATATTAGCCATTTGACTTAGAATTGGGCTTAAGTTAATACATGTAAAGGTAGTCCACTCAGTGTAAGACAATTTGGAAAATCTTCATGGTGTTCTTGTGAAACAATGTGGCAAATGGCAGTCTTAGTGTATGGGGTGTTTGATAAATCAATGCCTGTTCTAGACATTGTTCGATATAATCGTCTGATTATAATAATCCATGTGGACTACATCTCTTTTTTTTTTCTTTTTTTTGGGGGGATTCCAAGATTTAGCTTTTTTTGTCCCATACAAAATATTGTGGGAAATTTTTATATAGATATTGTCTTGCATTTAAATTAGTTTTATTCATTGAAAAGTATTCAGGAAGCGTTACTTTTGAAGAAAGTTATGAATTGCATGTCTTCTAGATGTAGTTGTAGATTAATAACAGCAGGATAAATTTCATACAAAGAGAACGTTTATGTACGCATGTTTAGACACTTGATGCATTAATTTGATTTCTATTTTTGGACGTCGAACCTATAAATTCGCACGGACGAACTCATTACATGGCTCATGATAGGACCCCCGGTGGTAAGAGAGGGAGGGATAAGAGAGGGAGTGGAAGACCGAAGAAGAGCCTAGAAGAAGTGGTTAGAGAGGACCTGAGAGTTGTCGGTCTCACGGAGGACATGGCTCAGGATAGGAGGCTGTGGCGGGACAAGATTAAGGTATCTGTTTGTAGGGGTCCGGCTCCGTAGGGGGCAGTAGCTTAGGCGGGGTGGGGAGGGTAGGGTTTTGGTTTGCTTGTCTGCAGGTCGTGTTTCTTGGGGATGTGACGGCACCAAGCGCACCTGGTTTGTTGAGGTATGTCTCCACTCCGCTCCCTCTTTATTCGCTATCCGATACCTTTTCTCTTCCTCTTTCTCTTACTCGGTGAATGGTTTTGCAATCGTTTTCTCTTTAACCCTTTTTCTCAAAACTATTTTGTGGGTCTTATGGAATCAACCTCTCTATAGGTAGGAATAGCTATAGAGGTAAGGTTGCCTATAGCTGGATCTCCGCAGACCCCACCAAAGCGGGACCCACACTGGGAGTTTGTTGTTGTTTGTTGTTGAACCTATAATTCGCACAAATATTAGGTACATATCAAATACCTCACACTTTCTTCTCCTCCCCCTATTTCAACGCACTCGTATCAATCTCAGCTAACTTCGTCCATTTTTCTACCTGTATTTCCCAACGAAAAGAACAGGCCCTTAGTGCCTTCTTTCTTTTTCCTAATGCTTCATATCTTCGCAAATGCTTGTCATCACCATGACATTAGTGTTGACAAAGAAATCTCAGCATACATAAAAGAATGTAGCCTGCATATATAACATGGGAAGAAGATATAAAAGATGCATACTTATCACACTGCAGCTTTTGAAATGAATACTGTTTCTATGGGTGTGTGGGAGGTTAGGAACTTAGGATTAAGAGCATTCCCTGCGATGAGTTAATTTTTTGGAACATTAGTAGGGGTCTACCCTTGCCACATCAGATTGTGTTCTAATTTTTTGGCTCACAATTTCCATTCTCTCTAATGAAAGGCTCACTACTTTGGCTCACTAAATAAAATAATACCCATGGACCCACTCTATAACATACAATTTTATTTTTAGAATTAAAAAAACAGAAAAACTAATTAAAAATATTTTTAAAAAAATTGAAAAACCAAGTGAGAGCCTCGGGAGCCTCCTCAACTTTGCGAGCCTCCTCGTGAGGCACGGGCCACGAGGCGCCCATTGGAACCAAATACTTACCTCACTCGTGTTTCTCTCTCTTCCTTTTCCCTTGGGAGGAAAGCGCTGGGAATGGCCTAAATTGCCGAGCAAATACTGTATTAGCAGTAGGATCTTGATTATTTAGTACAACAGTTGAAGCTAGTTTCAACTGGCATAGTCATTTTTCTTTCAGCATAATATGCATTTCTACTCCTTCCACGTATTTCTTTCTATTGGATTCCACAACCCCAAAGTTCGGATTATTATTTTTCAAAAATCCAAAACAGATCACAATGCTCTTCTTCAGATACCAGAGAGAGGGGAAGGGGTTAATTAGGATAAACTTGTACAACCTACATATTTTTGAGACAATGATATATATGCAAAAATAAAATCAAATCCCCCCAAATTTTTTTTCTAAAAAAAAAAGGCCAACCGCATGGTGGGTGTTGAGAGGGTTAGCTTTCTGAGTTCTGAATCTCTGTCTGTGTATCAACACCCAGGCCCTTCAATTTAATTTCTTCCCCATAGTTTCTTAAATTTTTCTTATCTCCTTAACTAGTCCCCCCCCCCCCCCCCACAATTCTCTCTCTCAGGGACGGATCTACTAAGGGGCAAAAGGGGTCAATTAGAGCAAGAGGGGTCAATTGACCCCCAATTTTTTGAAAAAAAAAATTAAATGTGGGATCTGGGGAAAAAAAAATAGATATATATTATTTAGCTGCTAGATACTCACAAAGATATGGATGGTAGGGTGGTTAGCCGTTTGTTTTTCCATGTGGGAGGTCACAGGTCGACCAAAGAAGAGTTTGGATGAGGTGATTAGAGGGGACCTGAAAGTTGTACGATTGACGGAGGACATGGCACAGGATAGAAGACTCTAGCGGGATAGAACTAAGGCATTAGATCGAGGAGCATTGTCGGCATAGAGTCTTTCGATTGTAGTAGGGTAGGTTTTGTTAAGGGTTGCCGTTTGTGTGTTGTTTGCAGGTAGTGTTTGCTTCTGGATATGTCATTATTTGTCTATCGCTGCTAAAATATGGTACCTCCCCCCTCTGCTTTACTATACAAGTGGTTCTCTCTCTCTAACCCATCTTTTACAAATGTTTTCACAAAATTCTTGTTTTGTGGGTCGCTTGGAATGAGCCTCTCTACGGGCAGAGATGGCGGTGGAGGTAAGGCTACCTATATCTAGATCTTAGCAGACCCTGCGAAAGCAGGACCCACACTGGGAGTTGTTGTTATTGTGGTCACAGGTTCGACTTCTCGTGTTGCCTTCCTTTTTTTTTTTTTGAATTTGTGTGAGTACATTTAAGTTTCTTCTATTTTTGCCCACTGCCCTCACTCACGCCCAAAGGCCACGCACTGCCCAGCCCCTGTGCCGTCTCTCTCTTGCCTAGTTCATCGCTGACCGCTACCACTAGTGGCGACCGCCGGACGGCCGCCGTAGCCCAGCTTGCTCGGTTGATCCCACAGACGCTGCAGCCCCGGCTTGCTTCCAATTTGAGGTAACTTCAAAAAATACCCAATTTTTGTTTTTAGTTTTGTTATTTTGTAAATAATTATGTTTATTTTAGTGATTTTAGTTAGATTCATGTTAAATAATTGATTAACTTAGTGAATTACTCATGATTCATAAATTGAAAGATGAGAATTTTTACCTAATTGCTTTCTTGGTTAAAGATTTAAAATTGGGCTAATTTTGTTTGTGTAACAAAATATCAGATGAATTTTTAAATGATATTGTTGTTGTTTATTTTGAGATTGATCTTTTAAAAGTATGTCGAACCACAATATCATGCTTTATTTTTAAAACATGAGATCTCGTCGAGGACAGTTTTTTTTTAATGTATTAGCTACGCACTTTATTTTTTTAGAATTATTAAAGTTTATGTCATGTGTATTATTAATCTCACCCTCTTGCTTTGAATCCTGGCTCTGTCCCTGCTCTCTCTCTCTCTCTCGCTTTCTCTCTCTTTTTCTCTCTCGAAATGCGAAATTCTTAAGGTGAAGGCGCAAGAACAGACTAGCAATAGTCTTCTACATGGGGATCTTAATTCCCAAAACCTCATCTAGCTCTTTTTATAACCCCGTTTTTCTTAATTCCTAAAATGGACCTCGTAATACTCCTTAATAATTCATTATAGTGCTAATAAATATTCGAATGCCCCTAAATAAAAATTAGCCTAATTATCAAAGGCTAAATGAAAAACGATGATGATAATAATAAACGAACAAATATAGTAACAAAATAATAATAATAATTATCAACGAACAAATATAGTAACAAAATAATAATAATAATAATAACAACAAAAGTTATGTGTATACAAAAAGAGAGTTAGGCATTACTCAAAAGTGAAAATATTTTAGCCAAATTTTGCACAAAAAAGATATACAATCTCATTTATTAATTTTAGCTAAAAATAATATTTCAATTATCTATATATATTTATATATGCAATGAAGAAAAAAAAAATATAATAATAATAATACAAATAGCAGGGGTTGGATAAAGTTGAATAATTCTAGAAAATGATTAAGTGTCATCTAATAAGAGGGTACAAAAAAAAGGGGGAAATCAAAATTAATTAAAACCTAAACTAAACAACCCAAAAACAAAACAAGAAAAATCAGCCAAACCCACCAAAATTACTCCCTGCGCGCTGCGCAGCCCGACACCCTCCCCCCAGTTCTGCCCTGTTCACTCCCCTCCCCTAACGCGTCCACCACTGCACACCGGCCGCCCCTCGCCACTGAAAATCGCCGCCTACCATCACCGGGAGCCCGCCGTCCTCCAACTAGCCTCTTTCTCCATTCCTTTGTGTGTGTTTGAGTGATTCTAGTGGGTTGAGAGGTGAGAACCCTAACTCCCATATTTAAGCAAATACTGCTACCACCTCTCGTATCACCTTTTCCACACAAAACAACCCAAAACAAAAAGCAGTTTAGACAAATCATATCAAGGTAATAAAGTCTAGCTATTGCAGGCAACAACTATCAGAAGAAAGACACTGTTAAAGATGATTTGAATCCTACGAATGGATAAGGTGGAGGCTTCAAGTCAAACTGGGCAGTGATTACAGCAGTACCAGCTCTCCTCACTTGTCTCTGCAGCATTATGCCAATATAAGAGAGTGTTTAGTAAACAACACGAAGATTTCATTTGCAAGAAGCAATTTATGTCCAACAAAATCTGTAACACATTTCATAACCAAAGTAGCCTGCAACTTGGAAACTAGTTAAATAACACAAAGACAACCACAAAGCTGATTTGCACCTAAGCCTTACTAACACCTGCGTTAAACTCAAACCAAGCTGATGGAGGTCTACAAGGGAGGGAGGACCCTAGCTATAGACTTCCAAGAACACGAAAAAAAGAAAAGAACTTCACGGCTCAAAGGTGGCACGGTCGTGCCCCTAGGCACAGGTAGGCCATGCCACTTTGCTGGTTCATGATGCCGTGTAGTTTCACTTTGCACGGTTGGAGAGGTTTGGATGTATGGCTTGGTGTTAGACTATAAGAGATAGCCTAAACCTTGAATAAATGTGGGAATGGATTGGTGGATGGCTTATTTTGAGGTGGAAGTGATGGAAGTGTTTAGGAAAGTAAGGATAGATGAAGAACACAAGTAGCACTAAAGAGATAGCTCACGGTTTAAGAGAAACCAAGGCAATCTTAAAGAACTTCAAGTGTTTTAGGATAGTATTAAGCTAGGTGATTAGATAAGATACACCACTAACCACTAGCTTAGGGCCCTTAATCTTTGATTAGGATAAGATACACCACCTAACCAAGGATTAAGACTCTCTTTGATCACCACTTAGTTTGGTCAAAAACTAAGATAAGCAAGGAAAGTATTTAGGGAACTTAAGACACAAAGTCTTTTCTCTCAAATTAACTTCAAAGTATATATTACAAAATGAACTACTAAAGGCTTTATATAGCCTTCTAATACACACGAATGAGCTTTCCTTCTAGGCTAGGAAAGTCATTAAAACACTTAATACTACTTAGTACATGGTTAAGAACTAATCTAATACAAACCAAAAGTTTAAGGCCTTAAATACAACTTAGCATTAATATAAACCTTTCCTAGGCATTAAGGAGTGTTGGTGAATCAATTTCCTCACTTGGAAGGAAATCTCCCCACGGCTACACTTCAAAAGGGCTGAATATTGCTTGCTTGACATGTGGTGCTAGGGTGGCCGGTTACATGCTTGCCAAATGGAAGCCTCTCCATGCTCCCACGTGTCTCCCTCATGCTTAGCTTAGTGGCATCTCTCCAAGCAGCTCAAACCAAGCTGGTGAATATGCTTTCACATTAAGGAAACCCATTTAGGAAGGAAATCCTCCTTGCTAACCAACCGGGTGTATAGGTGCCAGTTTCTGCCTTGACTTGTGACGCATGGTTGACACCTCAAATGTTGAGTATTCTGGGAGTTTTTTACATTGATGGAAACCTCAAGATGTATAGAATACCCTCCATTTGGAATCAAGGCATTTGGACTTCGTTTGCCCCTTGAAAAAGATGAAATGCCCAAACTGTGCAGAACCGGGTTCAAAACAGCACATGACTGAAAATCAGCTTTGTTCCCTAACCAAATGAACTCCAAATCTGGTAATTCAAATTGGAAATGAAAGCTAAGATCTTAAGCTTTCCAGGGATGCAAAAATTGGACATTTAAACCTCATGGAAGATTAAGAAATATAATCACCAAAACCGGGTAAAATCTGGGTGTAAACTGTCTTCAGGGCAGCTTGACTTAAACATATGTTTTGGATGACCAAATGAACTCCAATGAGGCTGAAACTTGTTTTATTCGAAATATAACATCCTAAGGTTCAAGAGAACACCGAAATTAAGGATTTAAGTCATCTCAAAATTAGGTGACCATAACCAGATTTCACGGACTAGTTGCAAAGGTTCCAGGCAGCAAGGAGCCCAAACCTTGTTCCTAAACCCCCCCCCCCACTTCCTACTCCACAAAAGAACCAAGCTCCTCAAAGGCCACAACCAAACCCATATCCCACAAACCAAAGAAGGTGTTATAAGTGTCAAGGCTTAGGACATCTTGCTTATGATTGTCCAAGTCGAAAGGTGATTACTCTGACAGAATGGGAAGCAGTTAGAGAGGAAGAAAAGGAGGAAGCAAACCAAGATGAAGACCTTGAAGAGATTGAAATCAAGGCAGATGAAGGAGAATATCTTCTCTAGGAGAAGATTTCTCAAGATTTCAATGAAGAAGAACATGAGTAACATGCAAATATTCATATTTGTATGTTAATCATCCACAATGAGCAAGACCCTACCCCATCAATTCCCATCAAACCCATTCCATTCACCCCCATCCAGGATCTCTCATGTTCGGATCCTAAACTTGCTCACTTTGCTCCCCTGAAGCAAAATCCAAATCTACCCCCTGTCCATACATCTATTATCCCACTCCACCAAGACCCAAAACAGTTTCCCATGATTGGTGCAAGGGAAATAGATTCCAAGTTTAAACCGAGTCTCTTTGAATGGTTGATTATTTTTCAGCCTAATTCATTTTTCTATGGTTTTGGGCAATAAGTACAAGGTGAATTTGAGGGCAAATTCTTCTCAACAAGGGGAGAATGATGGAGGTCTGGTGGTCATCCCTCACTTCCAGAATGTTTAGGCTATTCCCAAGCATTAGAAACAAGCCTAGACAATTAATCGCACCTTGCTGCCTGGAACCTTTGCAACTAGTCCGTGAAATCTGGTTATGGTCACCTAATTTTGAGATGACTTAAATCCTTAATTTTGGTGTTCTCTTGAACCTTAGGATGTTATCTTTCGAATAAAACAAGTTTCAGCCTCATTGGAGTTCATTTGGTCATCCAAAACATATGTTTAAGTCAAGCTGCCCTGAAGACAGTTTACACCCAGATTTTACCCGGTTTTGGTGATTATATTTCTTAATCTTCCATGAGGTTTAAATGTCCAATTTTTGCATCCCTGGAAAGCTTAAGATCTTAGATTTCATTTCCAATTTGAATTACCAGATTTGGAGTTCATTTGGTTAGGGAACAAAGCTGATTTTCAGTCATGTGTTGTTTTGAACCCGGTTCTGCACGGTTTGGGCATTTCATCTTTTTCAAGGGGCAAACGAAGTCCAAATGCCTTGATTCCAAATGGAGGGTATTCTAGACATCTTGAGGTTTCCAGAAATGTAAAAAAATCCCAGAATACTCAACATTTGAGGTGTCAACCATGCGTCACAAGTCAAGGCAGAAACTGGCACCTATACACCCGGTTGGTTAGCAAGGAGGGTTTCCTTCCTAAATGGGTTTCCTTAATGTGAAAGCATATTCACCAGCTTGGTTTGAGCTGCTTGGAGAGCTGCCACTAAGCTAAGCATGAGGGAGACATGTGGGAGCATGGAGAGGCTTCCATTTGGCAAGCATGTAACCGGCCACCCTAGCACCACATGTCAAGCAAGCAATATTCAGCCCTTTTGAAGTGTAGCCGTGGGGAGATTTCCTTCCAAGTGAGGAAATTGATTCACCAACACTCCTTAATGCCTAGGAAAGGTTTATATTAATGCTAAGTTGTATTTAAGGCCTTAAACTTTTGGTTTGTATTAGATTAGTTCTTAACCATGTACTAAGTAGTATTAAGTGTTTTAATGACTTTCCTAGCCTAGAAGGAAAGCTCATTCGTGTGTATTAGAAGGCTATATAAAGCCTTTAGTAGTTCATTTTGTAATATATACTTTGAAGTTAATTTGAGAGAAAAGACTTTGTGTCTTAAGTTCCCTAAATACTTTCCTTGCTTATCTTAGTTTTTGGCCAAACTAAGTGGTGATCAAAGAGAGTCTTAATCCTTGGTTAGGTGGTGTATCTTATCCTAATCAAAGATTAAGGGCCCTAAGCTAGTGGTTAATGGTGTATCTTATCTAATCACCTAGCTTAGTACTATCCTAAAACACTTGAAGTTCTTTAAGATTGCCTTGGTTTCTCTTAAACCGTGAGCTATCTCTTTAGTGCTACTTGTGTTCTTCATCTATCCTTACTTTCCTAAACACTTCCATCACTTCCACCTCAAAATAAGCCATCCACCAATCCATTCCCACATTTATTCAAGGTTTAGGCTATCTCTTATAGTCTAACACCAAGCCATACATCCAAACCTCTCCAACCGTGCAAAGTGAAACTACACGGCATCATGAACCAGCAAAGTGGCACGGCCTACCCGTGCCTAGGGGCGCGACCGTGCCACCTTTGAGCCGTGAAGTTCTCTTCTTTTGCTTCGTGTTCTTGGAAGTCTATAGCTAGGGTCCTCCCTCCCTTGCAGACCTCCATCAATTAGCTTATGCAAACCCCCTTTGGAAACAGGAAAAAGAAATCCAAGCAGCAGCAGACCCCAAGGCCGAAGCACCAAATCATAGCTTAGCCTTGATTATTCATTTTCCTTTTCATGAACTATGGACCACAACCCCTCTACAAGGAACATCTTCCAAAAAATATTTTGCAGATGTTGACTAATGACACCATTTCTCAAGAAAGTTAGCATGTACCCAGTGTCCAGTTTTCTCACTCAACAAGTATAAAGCAAGCAGTAAATATTTCACTATTCATCTACTCTCTAGAAAACAGCAGGAAAAAGATTTTTTTTTCCTCCAAATTAACTCTATAAGAAAACAGAGAAGAAACTTACAAACACCCACCTCCTTGTTCTTCCATGGTGCAATAGAAACAGACTTTGGACCTCCATTAAAGCCTGAAATCACAAAAAATTATTATATAACTGTAAGAAAAATCAAATGGGTACCCTCAATTTCGGCTCAAAAATCAAAGAAATCAAAAGGGCCAGAAGATGGTGACCTTCATGAGATACAAATGTTGAGGATAATTGCTATGGCTGCAGTAGCAAGGGACATCTTCTTCTGCTAAAAATTTACCAACTTCCCAGAAATTCTGATTTGTAATAAGGTGGTGATCTGCTCCAAAGTAAGAGAATTGGGGTTTACTTATTTTGATAGGAAATTTGTGGGCAATTAACAATTTGGCATCCAAACACAAAAGTTCTGGAGAAGGGAGGATCTGCACTAACCATAGAAGATGAAGTTGCGAACAAAATTTGTGGGTCAGTGTCAAATGCCCACGAATTCAGCCTCGAAATTCAATTCTCTCTTCTCTTCTTCTTCTGTTATTCTTCTATTGTTTTGGGAGGATGTGGGTTCGTAGGGCCGTTTAATCAGCCCAGTCCAGTCCAGACTCCAGATTAGGAAATTGGGTGTTAGAATGAGTAAACTTCACGTACTTATGGGGAACTACAAACAGTAATAACTTTCAGTGCGAATATTGCTTGTACAGAGACAAAACTGATATGGAAATTGGGTCTTAGAATGAGTAAACTTCACGAACTTATTTGGAACTACAAACAGTAACAACTGTCAGTATAAACATTGCTTGTACAGAGACAAAACTTATATGGAAATTCAAATACGAAGTCGAGCGACTATTCCTATAAGTGACCTAGTACCCGAAACTGAAATTGATTTAAATCAAGCTATGACCATACTTTTCATATAAAGCTACTGTCTCTTGTCACGTAAGTTTATTGGACAAAACATCTATCGATTCAAACTGACAATCATTCGACCTAGACCTAACTCGATCTAAAATGCGATTAGCATGAAACATAAACAGATCCAAGCTTAGGGCCTATTCTTTTTGTTGGTAAATCCCAATTTACCAACTTCAATCAAGTTCAACTCAATTCAACTCACTTCACCAACTTCAAAAAAAAAAAATATCATATTTCAGCCTACTTCAGTCCACTTCAACCTACTTTCCACTATTTTAACCAACTTTTACCTATTATATAAAAAAAAAATTCAATCCATTTTAACCCACTTCAACCAAAAATACCTACTTAACCCATTTATACCAATCTCAACCAATTACATCCATTTTTCAACCATATTTTCCAACGAAAAGAACAAACCCTTAACCCAATACGTACCTAAACCAAGCAACCACCTTATCAGATATAGGGATAAGCGATAATGTACCAATGGATTCGTTTTTTTAGTGGATAGGGAACTGCAAAGGTTAACAAGACTGATATTTGAATCCAGATGTAGTTTCCATAACAATATTAAATAAATTTACCAATTATGATAGTCGACTTCTCAGCTTTTTCAACAATAGATAATTCTTCTTGACTCTTGAGCACCAGTGCAGACTTTTTGTCATGTAAACTTACATCATACGTAACATAGTTTCAATTCTTCCTACAATATTTCATGCACGTAAAAAATTTGATGAGCTTTGATTGCAGGACTTTACTCTCAGATTCGAAGACAAGGCAAGCCTATGCTACTGAAATAGGGCTGTTTATTAATGATATCTTCAATGTTAACATCTATTGTTAGGAATTTTAATAATAAAATTCGAACAAATTATATGTGGAAGCGAGAAATGATGTAAATATTCAAAAATATAAATTAAGATTAAGAATACATGGTAGATAATTGATTTTTTTACGTAGAAACCTAAACCATGAGAAAACCACAGGCGTCAAGATAGCACAAAAATCCAGTATAATAGGAGATTACAAAAATAGATATCAAAGCGAATGCCCAAAGAAGATATCAACAAGGTGATTAAAAAATCACTTAAACGCTCTCTCATAAATTTAGAAATGGAAAATGGAGATAGCCCGCTCGGGGCGGTGCCAAGAAACACTCCAAAGTTCCACACAAAAGCTAACGACTTGCCCACTATGGTGGGAAAATAGCCACAAAGTTATCCACAATAAAAATGTCCATTTATAGAATGTCCGAACTGTAACTCTTGCAATAAAGAGGATGTAAAATAAGAGTTGAGTCATTATTCGCTCAAATAATGATCCATGAATAAGATCAGTAATAAAAATAATTACTCTCACATAATAACAACAGCTCAGTCATAACAGTATAAATAATCCACCATTAATTTGAATTTAGCATGGGATAATTAGCAGAAAAACGGATCAATACAATGAGCAGGCCAAGACCCCCGGCTGTGGACTCTGGAGTCCAGTGCTTGAATCGGCCTTGGGTCAATGCGGGTCAGTAGCTGTTGGGAGGAAGATGCAAGCTGGGCCTCGAGGGGAGTCTAGGCGTTGGGTGACAACTGCTGCTACTGGACCACTGGGCTGCACCTGAAACGGGGCCCATGTGCTGGTAAGGAACAAGCTGTTGGAATTTAAACTATTTTTCTTTGTTCTTCTTCTTTGTTGTCTTCGCCCAAGCATGAACACAAAAAGAAGTTTTATTAATTATATTGGTCACACATTACATCTTTCTTATTATTGTGCTTTTATTTTTGTCTTCAATTTGATTGTGATCCATTGACTCCGATTTGGGGTGAAGATATCCCAAAATGTGTCATCAATCTGGCTGTAAAAGACGGTTGTAATTTGATGAGTTTTGATTAATGAAATCCCTTCATTGTTTCAATCAAAAAAGAAAAAAAGAGGATAGCTAGCAATTGCCAATTGGTTTTGGACTGGAATCTCATTTGAGCTTATATGCATGATTCGTTTGATTATAGCCCAATTGATATAAAAAGTGAGTATTATGCCACATTGATAAAATGTAAGAGGGTGTTGTACCACATTGATAAAATTAAAGGGGTTGAGTACGTATATAAATTTGTGAATTATTCCACCTATCGCCAATTGGTTATGGGTTGGAACCTCATTTGAGCTTATATGCATGACTCGTTTGATTATGGCCCAATTGATATACAAAATTTAACAAATTCCTTTTGTTCATCTCCCTTACGGTACCCACTTCCAAGCCTCCACCGACAGCCTTTCTGCGACCTTCATCAGCTCCGATGTGTTCTTCTTCCTAGATCTAGTTGCCCTCTCTTTCTTCCCCACCCCAACGACTCAATCTGGTCTTTCCTTTTGCAATAAACAATGATTCAGGCAATTCTCGTGCATTTGGCAGGCTAATATGGGTTTGTCGGAATCTCATCGGAAACATTGTTGAGAAAGATGACCATAGTTGCAGAGGTGTTGAGATCTGGGTGGGTATAGGTGAAGGCAAATATAATTTTCCTTGTTTTTTGTACAGATAGAAGCTAATTGTGGGGGAATGGACTTGAACTCCTTGGATACTAAGGGAATCAAGTCCCTCAACTTTGGGAGAAAGTTGATATCCTTAGGTATCAAATCTCATACCCTTAAAAGTATAACCAAACACTACGTATGGAAACTTGATACCTTTAGGTATAAAGTTTCATTCCCAAACATCCAACCAAATGCCCCTTAAAAAACAAGAGAAAAACATATACTAAGTTACAAAGATACTTCTTTATAAAAATGAAGTCTTATCATTTTATCAGAGATTTGAATAGTTTACAGTTTTAATTACAATTAGCATTAAGGATAATGTAATGCATGAGATTTGTATATGTGATTTTTTCTAATTTTAAATTGTGAATTTTTTTTTATTTTTTTAAATACCAAGCTCGTGTAATGGTTGCTCCCATCCAAAATTTGTATAACTTAAAATGACAAGTTAGACTATTTTTTCAGTTTGGAATGCATGGACCAAAGCAAAGTGTTTCTATAAACTTCATCTACTCCGTTTTCATGGAGTAGTAGACAGTCTACGGTTTTTAAATATGTGTTTAATTGAAACCAGTCTCTCTATAATTTTGAAATTTTACGGTAAGACTGCTATATAGACCCCCATGCCCTAGGGTTGGTGGCAGAATTTTTGGAATATTAGATTTGAATTTGAATTTGGTTTTGGATGTGATGGCTTTCTCCCTGCGTAGCATTAGACAACTCTACTAATTGACCTGCGCCACATCATGTGGAATGGTTTTGATGTTAGCTAACTTCCTAACGAGGGAAAGGGTTAGCTTCGTTCAGCCGGGATGTGTTGGCGGGAATTGAAGAATGTTGACAAGATTGGGAATGAAGATGTTCAGCAGCAAAATTGAATACTAGTAACCTTCTCTGATCGGTTTTGTTTTGAGAATCCACCTTTTGTAATTATGAAAGGGTTTTTAGAGAGTATAGGGGACACTTGACATTCAAAAAATTCTTTTGCTTGAGAATGTTATAGTGTGCTTAGTCATAGAAGAGACTAGGGATTGATCAGGTTCTCCAATTTGGAGTATATCACTTTTGATGGTAGGAAGCCCGTAATGAAGTCATGGTGTCCGAACTTCGCAAACTTTCGTGATGAGGTTCGCACAGTTCTTGCATGGGTGGAGTTGCGAAGATTGGTATGAAATATTGGAGCTTACAAGCTTTGAGCGAGATTGAAAGTTGTATTGGTGTGCCTGTCATGACTACAGGATTACACAATCACAAGCTCGAAGCTGACTATGCTAGATTATTGGTGGAGGTCGAAGTGAAAGATCATCGAAATGAGAAAGTGAGTTTTGAAAATGAACACGGATTGCTCGACTTACTTCGTACACGATGAGGAACATTCGACTCATAAACATGAGAACAGTAATCGTGTATATCAGTAAAGAAAGCAAGGAAAGGGGATGATTTTATTGATTAACATCAAGGAGCTCTTATAGAGCTGTACACCAACTGAAATAGCTAAAAATAGGCTAACAAATATCACGTTAACAGACCACTAAAAAGGTGCAACTTCTAGCTAAAGACCAGGATACTAATTGACTCCATTTAAACTAC
>JACYFF010015373.1:0-5000 GCA_017589665.1 Selenicereus undatus | reverse complement strand
TTATTTTGGGGTCAACCTATTAGGAATAGGGCTACATAGTTATGGTTCATTTACATTAACACTTAATTAAATTGAAGAAAGGGCCTTATGCATCTAAACATAGGACAAGGAATAAGCAAGTTTCTTATAACCAGGCGAGAACCTTTTAAAGAAAGTTTTAAATAGTTATCGCAAACGTCAAACATGACTTGACTGATTCTAATTTCAATTCAGTCTTTCTTCTTTTTGACTTTATTTATGTAAAGAAGAGGAAAGACTTCTTTTTTCTTTTTTTTTTTTTTAATTTAATGAAATGAAAGGAAAACTATCTAGAAAAAAAATTGTATAGAATAGCTTCCATCTTCTCCACTGATAGAGAGAGAACGAAATCTGGGTAAATGCCAATACCTATTATTGGTAGAAAGATAGAAGTCGAAACAAATAACTCGCGCGGTCCAGAATCAAAAAAAATAAGAGTTTGGAATATTTAATACCTTATATCCATAGAACATTTGACGTGACATAGATAATGAATAAATAGGAGTTAATATCATTCCAATTGCCATTCCCAAAATAATAAATATTTTGGCTAGTAAAAGATATTTTTGGCTGGTAATTATTCGACAAAATACTATTTATTCTGCAATGAAACCACTCATGCCCGGTAACGCAAGAGATGCCAGTGAAAAGCTACTGAAAAGTGTGAATATTTTTGGCATTGGAATAGCTATTCCGCCCATTTCGTCGAGATAAACAAGACGTATTCCATCGTAACTAGTTCCCGCTAAGAAAAAAAGTGCAGCACCAATAAAGCCATGAGAGATTATTTGTAAAATGGCTCCATTAAGTCCCGTATCCGTTATAGAACTAATTCCTATAATTATGAAACCCATGTGAGATACAGAGGAATGGGCTATTCTTTTTTAAAATTACGTTGTCCGAGAGATGTTGAAGCTGCAGAGATTATTTGTATTGTGCCCATTATTATTAACCAAGGAGAAAATAGAAAATGAGCATGGGGTTGGGGTTCCATATTGATACGAACCAATCCATATGCTCCCATTTGAAATAAGATTCCCGCTAGAAGCATACAAGTACTGTAATGTGCTTCTCCATGGGTATCTGGTAACCATGTATGTAAAGGAATAATCGGTAATTTTACAGCAAAAGCAATAAAAAATCCAATATAGAATATTATTTCTAATGCCAGAGGATACGATTGATTAACTAATGTTTCAAAATTGAATGTTGGTTCATTGGAACCATATAAACCAACACCCAGAGCTCCCATTAATAGAAAAATGGAACCCCCCCCTGCAGTATACAAAATAAACTTAGGAGCTGAGTAGAGACGTTTCTTTCCTCCCCACATAGATAAAAGTAGATAAACAGGAATTAATTCTAATTCCCACATTATGAAAAAAAGTAAAAGGTCTCGGGACGAAAACGATCCTATTTGACCACTGTACATTGCTAACATAAGGAAATAGAATAATCGAGAATCTCGAGTAACCGGCCAAGCCGCTAAAGTAGCTAAAGTGGTGATGAATCCCGTCAGTAAAAAGGGTCCTATCGAAAGTCCATCTATTCCTAATCTCCAGTGAAAATCCAAAAAATGGATCCATTTAGAATCTTCTGCCAGTTGGATTAATGGATCGTCCGGCTGGAAATGATAACAGAATGCGTAGGTTGTTAGAAGTAGCTCTAGCATTGAAATACATATAGTATACCACCGGATAACCTTATTTCCTCTATGAGGAAGAAAGAAAATAAAAGAACCTGCAAATATGGGCAAAACTACAATTGTAGTTAACCAAGGAAAATAATTCATGGTAAAGACAAGATACACTTGAGCCAAAAAAACTAAACCCGTACCCGGAATTTATTTAGTTAGGGTACGGTACAGGTTTTTGTCGGTAAAAAAAAAATCCAAATAGAATAGAATGGATTCAAGTGGACTTTTCTGAAACGTATCAATAAGCTAGACCCATACTGCGGGTTGTTTCAGGCCCTAAATAAACTCGAACACTTAAAAAATCGGTTGGACAGGCAGATTCACATCTCTTACAACCAACACAGTCCTCTGTTCTTGGAGCAGAAGCTATTTGTTTAGCCTTACATCCATCCCAAGGTACCATTTCTAATACATCTGTGGGACAAGCTCGTACACATTGAGTACACCCTATACATGTATCATAAATCTTTACTGAATGTGACATTGAATCTATAATTTTTTTTAACTTCATTTATTTTCGATCTAGTTCTAGTAAAGTAAATGAACCACATATTCAAATACCAGATGAATCAATGATTTACCAGAATTTTTGAATTAATCTACTTCTGGATTGGATCGGCTTATTAGAAAATAAATAAAAAGAGGAGGCCCAAAATACTTAGATTTATTCCATTTTGGAAAGTATGATTATACCTTAAGGTGCCATACTTAGTAATCTAATTTGAATTGATGACGATTCAAATTAACATGTTTTTATTTTAGCTTTCGAAATTTTCAATTGACTGATTAATTCTTTATAACGTACTTTATCTTTTTTAAACAAATAAGCCAGTAGTCGTTGCCGTTTTCCTAGAATTTTTCGTATACCTCTCTGAGATGAATAGTCTTTTTTGTGCAATTTCAAATGTGAAGTAAGCCTTTTTACCTTATTGCTAAAACGGAATACTTGAAATTCAACGGACCCCCTGTTTTCTTCTTTTTCTTCATGCGAAATAACAGATATGAATGATTTTTTTGTCATAAAATTGAAACCTTCCTTTTTTTTTTACCAAATATGGAATTTTGCCAATCAGTAATAATAATGCCAGCTATTTTTCTCTTGTACACATAATAATCCGAATTCCCTTATTCACTCATTTTCATAAAATGAATGAATGAATGAATAAAGAAAATTCGGTTGATTCTTTTATAGATCTAATTGATACGTTATCGAATTAGTATCATGTATCGAAATTAGATGTAAGACAAGGCGTGTGCGTATCTATTTATCTACTAGATGATAAGGAATATCTAAGATAAATCTATCATAAATGAGTTTTTAATCGTGGATACATATGTATTCTTTATATACTAAAACGACTACCTTTTTAATCGTGGATACATGCGTATTCTTAATATACTAAAACGACTACCGTTATTAGTATCGAACCAATAACGATTCATACAAGCTAAATCTTCTAATCGATAATTGGGCCAAAGAAAGAATTTGATAAGTTTCTTTTTATCTCGATCAAGATCTTTGCTTTTATCAAAAAATTGACTACCTTTATTTACCCTATTCCCATTGCAATATACTGGGTTTTTATCCACACCTTTATTATTCCTTGAGTTTAAACAAATAAGAATTCTCAATTCTCGACGACGTCTAGGCGATAAAATATTTTCAGGAATAAGCAAATCATAATTGTTTTTGTCTCTGGATCTTTTTTGATTATTTTGGCGTTTTTTACTCTTATGAACCCATGAAATACCTATGGTTTGATACAGAATTAATTGCATATCAATCTTATACAGGCGAACTAGTTCAATAAATAATATTCCTTCTTCTAGCAATGTGTCCATAGGTGTAACGCCACTATACTCCATTATATCCATATTTAAATCTCCCCTGTGCAGAAAGGTTATAGCAAAGCGTTTTCGTCTTTTGTGTTCTTTCAAATGAAGCATAAGAACACCTACGTCGATATTGCGTAACACGTCCTCATCCTCCACAAACTTATTCCAGTCCATTTGATAACTAAAAAACTTTTGCTCCGCGCAAATAAAGTCGTCGTGTATACTAACGTTTTCTTTTTTTTCAAAGTGCTTTTGGATAAATGATCTGAAATTTTTTCTATGACCCACGTGTTTTTTTTTATATCTAGTTACAGCATCAATAGGATTCTCGTTTTTCTTTCTATTGACAATAGCCTTCTCGTTTTTCTTTCTATTGACAATAGCCTTCTCGTTTTTCTTTTCATTGACAATAGCCTTCTCGTTTTTCTTTTCATTGACACTAAAATTTTCAAAATCTGAAAAAAGCAAATTAATTGGTATAGTCCAGGGCTTAATTTGATATACATTATAAAGTAAGACAAATTCTGGGAAGAACCAAGATTCTATCGATACAGGACGACTTAGTATTTCTTCATTCATTCCCATCCAATCAAAAAGGTTTTTCGTTTCATGTGATCGGTAAAATTTTTGACGTGATCGGTAAAATTTTTGATAAATTTTGTGACAAAAAATATCATTCTTATCATCAAAACATTCTTTCTTTTCTTTCTCATAAATTTCTTTTTCTTTCTCATCAATAATTTCATCATCAATATCAAATTTATAAACAATTTGATAATTCTTAGGTTCAATCTTAGTATACTTATTATGGATCCAGGCTCCAATAGGACCTTTCTTTATAAGATGATCAAAATGGATAATTTTCCAATCAAAATATTTTCTATCCGGAGTTTTCTCTATATCCGTAATATTAAAATAATAAGTGATAGGGATACTCCACCACATATCAATTAAATTGCCTTTATGTATGTTGTAATTATTAGTATAAGAAAATTCTTTATTTTTATTTCCTTGGAATGGTATCCTATAACTATATGAATCCTTCTTATCCTCATGAAAAAGAAATTTATATGATAAAACCTCATATTTATGGTTTTTTTTCAAATTTTCCTTTTCATTCGGTAATAACAATAAAGGGGCTTTTGCATTTTGGTAATTGGAATTTATTAATTGTTCTTTTTCATATGAATTCCATTTTTTTTTATTTTTTTTTTCACCCCGAAAATATTTATTGATTTCATTTCGCCATTTTTGTGGTACTAAATGAGACCATTCTCTCTGAGATAAACCGTATTGATAATTACTTTTTAACCAGTTTTTCCATGGATTCATTACAGAATTTGGAAGTTTCTGAGTCCTTAGTTCGGAATGAATTATTCCTTGTGCTCCAAAATAATCTTTTATTTCATTCTTAAGAAATAAAGATGTTCCGTAATATTGAAAGACAGAT
>JACYFF010015354.1:0-18182 GCA_017589665.1 Selenicereus undatus | reverse complement strand
AACAAGCAAGTGCTTCGTCGCTTTTTCTTAGTACTCTCACATTTATTATATTGATCTAAATTAAACAACACATTTAATCAATAGTTGAGTAATTAATGTGCATAATTATAAACCTACAATCTTCAATATAAATACTCTTTCGTCGAACTAGTATAATAAATTGAATATATTTTTTTTTAAGAAATATAAGAATTATAATTTAGGATGTCATTTTCTCAAGGATTCATCTTAAATTATCCTTAATAAGGATACGGCAAAGGTTCCTATGAGGAATCGCATCCCACCTACTTGTGGAATGAACTGATAATCCAAACTTAACCAGTCAATCGACTGCACTATTCCCTTGTCTAAAAATATGATTAATAATAACATTGTTGAATCAAGTAAAGAAAATAGTGATATCTTGAACTAGCACTTGAATTTCTCACGTGGTTTGGATTTTTCCTTGCACTGCTTAGATAAGAACGTTGTTATCTCCTTCAATATGAATATTTGTAAATCTGGCTTGTACAACTGTCTTGATCCCATTATGCATGGCTATAACTTCTGCCACTAATACTGACGCTGCTATTAAATTAGAAGCTACCGCTTGTAAAAATCGGTCTTTCCAATCAAGAATGATAAATCCTCCCGTTGCTCCATGCGAACTTTTTGATCCATCAAAGTTGATTTTAAGGAATCCTCCTTGGAGCTTCTGCCAAGTTATACATCGTGTCTGCTTGCAGCTGTGGTATGAAGGAGTTGGTGGGGATGGAAAAAGTGTTTGTGAAAATTTGTGTCTGATAAGCCAACGTTTGCACGTTTTGCTCATAAAAAGAATATAACTGGATTGACTCTTTCATTGCGAAATATTTTATTATTCCGGGTTTTCCAAATACTCCATAGGAGTGCTACAATCTTATCTATCTTACTGGATGGTAAGGAACGCTTAAGATTGAAGAACCAATTTCCTATCTTCATTTGGGGATTCAGTGGGAGTTCAACAGTGACCCAATTATGATCACTTGCTAATTGCCATATCATTTGGGTGTTCCCGCATCCTAAAAATAGATGCTTTGCATTCTCAGTAGCTGCATTGCAATGAGGGCAAAGGGGATCAATATCCACACCCATAAGGATAAAGTTTCCTCGAGTGGGAAGGGATGCATGACATAATTGCCAAAGAAAGACCTTTAGCTTAGGCATAATGTCTAACTTCTAGATCCACCTGAATTTCCAGGATTGGAATTTCCACATATCCAATCCATGGGCAGCCCATGTTGTAGATTTAGCGAAAAATTCTCCACTTGCAGAAAAACCTCAACAAATAGAATCAGGGATGAAGTTGGATGGAATTGGTGTTGCCAAAATTGCCTGAAGACAAGTGTGGCTAACTAATTGCTATAATCTGACAATATCCCATGTCTTAGAAGTAAGAATAAAATGTGAAACCTTGAAAGATGTTTCAAGGCTAGATATATCTAGAACACTCATAAGGTCAGCAAGATAGCAGTTATCACGCCAACTATCTAACTAGAAGTTGATGTTTGTTCCATCCCCTACTTTCCCCCTTATTCCTTTACGGAATTGTTGACGATTTCTTATGATACACTTCCACACCCATGAGTCAACTTGTCGAGGTTTGGCTATAAAGAAGTGTTCGTTGATAGGATACTTTGCCAATATTTGTTCAGTCTAGAGACATTGTTGATTAAAAAGTTTCCAGTTAGCTTGCTCAAGAAGGCACTATTAACAGCATCGGTCTTTCTGATGCCAAGACCTCCTGACTATTTGGGCCGGCAAATTTTATCTCAGGAAATCATCCTTTTTCGAAAAGAAATTACAACTAATTTGGTCTATTTTCCTACTAGTCGAAGTTGGTAATTGAAAGCATTGCATAGTATGCGCAGGCATGAACTCTATATTTGTCTGAATTAAGGCTACTTTACCTGCTATAGAAATATTAGTAGCTTTCCAATTTTGAAGCTTGGTTGCGGTCTTGTTCACTAGTTTAGCAAAAGTGTCAACAGTTGGTCTTCCCTTAAAGACCAGGCAACCCAAGTACTTACCTGAATTATCTTGGTGTTTAATATTAAAGACAGATGAAACAATTTGTCAATCATGAGAACTTGCATTTTTGGAAAAGATAAGAGAGGATTTCTGAAAGTTGATGAGTTGTCCAGAATTTTGACAGAAACAATAAATTCAACATGTGAGAATTCAATAGTCTTGACTTTTTTGCTAGCATAGTTTAAATCTTTTGTTTTTTACATATTTTGTTCCTTTTTTTCCTTCTATTTGGATTGAATACCAATTCCTTTTAGGACCATTCATCATTTGAATGAGAATTGAGTGAGGTTTCATCTTCACACAATTACTTTTTTTGACTCTCAATTCGTTGTTGTAATGACAAAAATCTATGACATGCTTTTTTCGTATTTTTTTCTAGCAACTCCCATTCAAACATGGTTTCACATTGACATAATACCTTCTATTTATTATCACTTTTTCGTCGTAAAGAAAAATATTTTTCACATATTTCCCTCTTGTAAACATCAATACACTTCTCTTTGTTTCTTCCTTATGTCTTCTCTCTTTTCATCAGTGAGGGATGCATACCAGGCTTCACTTTTTTCCAGTTGATTATTCATTGGTAACCTTAGATGCCAACAACTTCACATATAAAAAGGCATAAACAATCATATAGTATTCTATTAGAGCGTAAATTTTCGAGGTTAACGCTTTCATAACAAATATTGGATACTATGTTTGCAGATGACATTGTTCTTATTGATGTGACCAAAGAGGGAGTTAACGACAAGTTGGAGCGATGGAGACACACACTGGAATCTAGATGTTTTAGAGTAAGTAGATCGAAAACGGAATACTTACATTGTTGTTTCAGTAATAGGGAAGACGGGGGAGAGAAGTCACCATTGAGGGGATAACGATACCAAAGGTCGAGAAGTTTAAATATTTAGGTTCGATCATTCAGTAGAAAGGGGATATTTATGAAGATATTAACCAACACATAAAAGCGGGTTGGATTAAATGGAAGTACGCTTTAGGTGTGTTGTGTGATAAGAGAATGCATGTAGGACTAAAAGGCAAAGTCTACCGTATGGTAGTTAGACCTGTTGTGTTGTATGGTGCGGAGTGTTGGCCTGTAAAAAAGACACATGTCTAAAAGTTAATGGTAGCAAAGATGAGGTTGATTAGATGAATTTGTGGTTATACGAGAATGGATAAAGTTAGTAATTGAGTAATTAGATATTTAGTTAAAGTAACTCCTATCGAAGACAAGATAAGAGAATCAAGACTCAGATGGTTCGTCCATGTGAAAAGAAGGAGTGTGGATGTTTCAGTGAGGAGATGTAAGAGGATTAACATCCCCAAAAGGAAAAGAGGGAGGAGATGACCAAAGAAGAGTTTGGACGAGGTGATTAGAGAGAACTTAAAAGTTGTCGGGCTGACGGAGGACATGGCTCAGGATAGGAGGCTATAGCGGGATAGAATTAAGATCTTAGATCGCAGAGAGGTGGCTTCATAGTTGTCTTTCGATTGCGGTAGGGTAGGTTTGGTTGTTGTTATTCGGATGTTGTGTTTGTATGTAGGTACTACTTGTATGTGGGAAGAAACATTGTTTGCATACGTATGTTGGCTAAGGTATGGTACCTTCCTCTGCTTTTTTGTACTAATATTTACATAGTTAGTGCCCCTGATTTATTAATACTCATTAGTTCAATTCTGTGATGCTTATCCTTAGTTTTGCTCCATAAAATGTGTTCACAAAATCCTTCTTCTGTAAAATGTTGCCACAAAATTCTTATCCTATAAAATGTTTTTACAAAATCTTGTTTTGTGGGTCTCTTGGAATCAACCTCTCTACGGGCAGATATACCAGTTGAGGTAAAGTTGCCTACATCTGGATCTCCCCAGACCCCGCGAAAGTGGGACCCACACTGGGAGGTGTTGTTGTATATTATAACTCTTCACGCGACCATCCTAGCTAATCAAGTATCGACAATCATAAATTGTTTTCAATATGTTGGTAAATCGAAAAGGGGTTGAATACAGTACTGGATATTTTAACAAATCATGAAGGGTCACTTTCTTTAATTTCTTTAAGACTTATTTGTTGCACTGCAAATAACCTCAGGGATAAGATGTTGAATAAACTAGTGTATTATTCAAGGTTTCTCAATGTTCAATTAACGAAGTGTTGTAGTCACTCATATGAATTGTGTATGTCACTTATGCACATTCTTTTTCATTATATACATGTCTCATTAACATGTAGAGACATTAGTTTGGGTGAGGATTCCTGAAAAGGCACGTCATTTGCCTTAGGAGACATCGATCCGAATAAGATACACGAGAAAAACTCTCATCACGGACTGTGGAGGGAACCACGGATGGACCATGGTCCCCATTACCCCATTTTCAGCCAACCAGAAAAACAGCCAAGCCATGGGCACCCTGCAGTGGCCACCATGGTCCGTGGTGCCACCCACAGTTAGCCCATGATGGCTACTTGCTCTTTAACTTAAAAAATCTTCAACATATGTGCACCCTATTAAACGTCTTAGTTGAGGCTTTTAACTAAGATTGATCTTCAGTTTTTGTTGTCCATTGTTTTATGGGGATTTGGAAGGTTTTTCATGAAATTAAATGATCCGTTTATGGGCGTCCTTCTCTCTTTCTATCTGCTTCTTGGTAAAAGAATGATGGACTTATGGTTAATGGTAATTCGGCATACATGTTTGTGTGTTGACTTATGTTTACAACGTTAATGATTTGCAAGTTACATTGTTTTGTGAGTTGCTTTGGGGGGGGGGGGGAAGAGCTTATTTTGAATTATTTTACTTTATAGGTAGCTCTATAAGATGTAAGGCTGCGTAAGTTGAACTAGATGGTGAAACCACACAAAACATTTAAATTTGACGAGATTGTTTTTCTTCAATAGAAGGAATTGCACGAGACTCTTATGCTTATGTTTTATTTTAATTTATATTCTCATCCATTATAGCGTCATTTTATAATCCCTTTCGTTTATAGCAAAAATCTATATTTCAAAGCAAGTGAGCCATTTTTGCCATACACTATATTTGTGCCCCTAGGTTGATTGCCCATCATCCCCATTAAATATGTATTTTTAAGCAATAGTCTAATTAAAATTGGTTTATTTCCTAACCAAAGAAAGGACAAAAATAATTAAATATGTATTTTTAGACACACATAGTTTTTTTTTTTTATATGTCTTCCTATCTTTATGCAAATTGTAAATAAAATGAATTACATCATATTTTTGAAATTATTAAGCACGATGGTTTAAAGGGGCATATTATGAAGAAACAAGGGAGTAACTCAATCAGCTATGTAGAGCTTGGACCACGGTGCATCGTGGGCAAAAGATAAATTCAATAGAGATTTTTTTTGGTCCAAAAATTGATGGTGAATTTAAGTTGTTTTATAGACTACAATTCTTCTTTTCCCCCAAGTCCATAGTCATTTTCCCATGTCAAACTCCTATAATCTTTTTTTTGGGGGGGGGGGGGGTGGTAGTGGGGTTGGTAAAAATTTATCTGACCCGAAAAAACCCGGATACGGTCACCAAATTTATGTTCAAATTTAAAATTCGTACAATCGGTCATGTCCGAATTTAAACCGGGTTGGGTTCGGGTTTGGGCATTCGGGTTCGGATTGTCCGGATTTTTGAACCACTTCGGGTTCAGACAAATTCGGATAATCGGACAGCGGGGTTCGGACATTGGACAACTATGTTTATATGTAATTTTAGTTCAAATTCTTTAGAAAATTTTATAAAAATAAATTCGAACAACCAGGTTCGGACATTAAAAAATCGGGTTCGGGTTCGGTCACACAAAATTTCGGTCAGAATCTTCTAAAATCATATTACAACTTCGGACATTCGGACAACCGGGTCCGGACATCGGACATTCGGGTCCGGGTCCGGTTCTGGCCAAAGTGTCCAATTTGTAATCCAAACAGGGTCCGGGTATGAAGTTTTTGTCCGAATATCCGATTTGTCCGGACCCGAATTTTTGCCAACCATAGGTGGTAGACATATGAGCGACGAGTGTACGGTAGCTATGATTTGGGCCAAGTGTGTGATCACCCAAATCTAATGGTCCAAACTCTTGACCTCCACACTATATTCCAATATTCAAACTTTAGCCCTAAATACTGCATTTTCAAATTCAAAAACCCTCGAAAAAAAATGTAACTAAGGCGGGGCCATATTCGATAATCTTAAGTAGCTTTTGACCAATTTAAACTCTATTGACTCACATTTTTACAGTTAGATAAACTAGCGTTTTATAGAAGTAGATAAGTGTTTCATATATATATTATGGCCATTAACATTTCAGGATTTATATTAGCATTTCTCCATGTGCAGACCGTGGACTAATGGATAAGGTGTCTGACTTTCAATCAAACGATTGTAGGTTCGAGTACTATTGGGTATGCTGCTTTTTAATTTTTTTCCCACCTCTTCCCTCTATTGTTTTCCCTCCTCCCTCTTCTGCCTTCATCCAGACACTAGTGAAAGACTGTAATGATAAAAGCTTTGGTTTTTTGCAACTTTCAACTGGTAATTACTTGATAAACTCTTGACGAGCTTGGCGGTTGCTTTTAGAATAAATATAAATTATTATGTAAAATTATTTTATTTAAGATATACGGTAAGATGGATAGTTTTTTGATCATCTTACGAAATTTCCGAATAAGAAAAAAAGTTATTTATAATGACTTTTACAATTCAGTGATGATTGGTACATCATTTGGGGAGCTTTTAATTTTTAACCTCAACTCAAATGTCATACATGAGTGAACATTACTCACCAAAAAATTTCAAGCATAACTCCCAAAGTGACTTATTCAATGTACTTTCCAAATGAGACAATTTCTATAACACCCTCGGTTTCCAATTTCACTTTTTTTATTACTTATGTAATAACCTACGTGGCAGCGGAACCTAATTTGGGTTGTTACAGCCGTATTAACTTCTTGAAAACACCAGGTTGTGTATCAATAGCAATTAATACAAATGTTCTTCAATAATACTTCAACTTTAAGGAATCTAGTTATTAATAAACAACTATGAAACTGAAACAATTGTTCATCACAATCTCCTCCCTAAGCTACTAAAGATTTGTATCATTCGGTTTAGGTGTCAAGGCATCGCTCTACCTTTGGTCCCCCAGTCCCATGCAAAACTAGATTACCTCAAAACAAAATATTTTATAAAAGTGAGATAAACTCAGTAAACAATCACCCCGAACAGTCAAACTACACACACAAATTTATTTCGAAAGCATTTTAGGGGTAGGGGAATAACAAGGCTACACTTACTCGTTTTTCATTGGTGTAGTCGCCAATTCTTACATGATCTCAGAGATGCACACAATTTATTTCAAACCCAACCACTATAATCCGATTTAAGGGTGAGCGACCTCACTAGGTCTCATGACCCAAGCTTGGGTTTAGCGCAACGGCTTAACTTAATCATGACCTACCATCGACTATGACGGTTACAGCTCACCCATTCCCTAGCCTACCATCACCATGGATGGTTACCACTAACCTGGCTCACGTCCCCAACAGGGCGAGTGGCCACTCACATACATGCACAGTTTCCCAAGGAAGGCAATTGGCCTTCAATCAACATAACCAGTTAACAAATCTCACCAATAACTAGCCTTTACAATTACTATTGTACTTATCTAATTTACATGCCAATTTAACATGCATAACTCATTCAAATTCAATATGATTCCCAAGGGCATTACCACGATACACAACTTACATTGACATAGCCCAATCATGCAATCCCCGCTACACAGTCACGTTCAATTAACTCATGCCATACTTCATCAAATCAGCAATTAAATCAATTCTCATCATATTTAGTGCACACATAATTTTTCAAGCAACTCGGGGAAGAGTTAGGGCATGATTGTTACTTGAAATCCGTACACTTACGGGTTCAATTACTAGTTTGGGCCTACTACCCCGCACTTGGGCCAAAACACCGCCCACACTCAGTCCACAACCTCATGGGCCATAACTCTAACCCCTGCCCAAATTCCATAAATTTTTCTAAGATTTATGCTCATGTCTAAGGCTCCCAACCGAAGCCCAACTCAGGATCCAAATTCAAATAGAATCTAGGTCTAACTTTCAGAACCCATAACTTTTTCTCCCGATGTCGAAATTTAAATTCCTTGCCTATTATAGGAAAGTCGGTCCGTCCTCTACACTTCTTATGCTTAGGGTTTTGTCAAATTCCAACCCTAACTAAGTCATTTTCCTAATTCTTTTCACACTATTCCTGATTGTCCCGATTTGGACAGTCCCTGGTAATTTGACTATAACTTGGGCTACGCTAGTCCGATCCATATGATTGAAAAATTGCATTACACAAAACATCTAGGCACACCTAGCCTAAAAATTCCACGATTTTTGGGTTACTGTCCTATCTTGGCCGAATTTCCAAAGTTAGGGTATGTGCAACCCCCTAAGCCAGCAGTTTATGACCATATTTTTTCAACTCCAATAATTACCCATGGCTCGGTTTTTCTATCATGACGGGTTGTCCATTATGCTAAACTTGCTCTACAGATTCTAATACTCTCAAACCCTCCCAAATCAAGCCAAAGTTAAGACTTTAAGCGATGAAACCAAAGAAAATTATCGTTAAAAGTTTACCTTGAGTCGGGATTCGAACGGAAGATGCTTCTCCTCTTACCCCCGGCTCCAAAGCCAAAAATTTTGAACTTAATTTTAGAATTTAGGGAGAATTTGCAAGATTAAAGCAACACAATATGAATTAAGGGTTTCAAAAAGAAAAAAAAAAAATTTTAAGTCTTTGAATACGGGATGCATGGGTGTATTACCCATGCACCCTCACCCACCAAAACGAAGAGGAGGAGCCACGTGGTGGTGCCAATGGCCGAGCGGCAGTGGCGTCGGGAGCCGGTGGCATAGGTGGACGGCGGCGGCACTGCGGTGGTCGGCGCCGCACGAAGGAAGGAGGGAGAAAGAAAGTGAGTTTGAGAGAGAGGGTTGTAGAGAGAGAGAACGTGAGAGAGAGATGTGTATGGGGGTGGTGGTTGCCGCCTTCTGCTGATGTAGGGGGGTGTGCTTGCTAGGGTTTGTGGTGGTCAGCGGTTTGGGGGGGGGGGTCCTAGGGTTTCGGTTTTTGGGGGGGAAATTCCCAAATTTAAAAAAACTCCTTTTTTTTGTTCCATCAAATAGGAATAAGACATTTACTAAAATAGATTTTTTATATTTAAAAGGATTTAAACACCCAACTAGCATTTAAATAATAAAACTATAAAAAAACATAAAAGTGGGAATCACCCATAAATTTCTTTTAAGCAAAATAAAAATAGGAGTCATAAAATGATTTCTTTTACCTTAGCCTGATTTAGGTCATAGTTTTAATTCGGCCCACGACCTCAGAATTCCCAAAATGGAACTTAATTTTTTCGGGATTTTACATACTACCCCTCTTAGGAAAGTTTTGTCCTCGGAACTTGAAGTTTGCCCAAGTGCACTGGCTTACAAGAATAAAACTTTCGGGGTTTTACATACTACCCCTCTTAAAGAAGTTTCGTCCACGAAACTTGTATGCACCTACTTATGGAAATAAGTGGGGGTATCTGTTTTGCATCTCCTATTCTGATTCCCAAGTTGCTTCTCACATTTCGTGATTGACCCAAACAACCTTGACCAAGGGCACCGTCTTTCTACAAAGGTGCTTTTCCCATCGCTCCAGAATCTACACAGGTTGTTCCTCATTTGATAGGCCTTCCTGGAGTTGTATAGGATCGGGCTCGATTATGTGTGAGGGGTCTAAGATGTACTTCTGTAACTGTGACACATGGAACACATTGTGTACTCTTGGAAGTTTAGGCAGTAGCTCCAACCGATATGCTACTTCCCCAACTCTCTGTATAATCGGGTAAGGTCCAATGTACCTCGAGCTGAGTTTTCCAGTAATACCAAATCTCGCGATTCCCTTAGTTGGAGAAACTCAAAGAAATACCTAATCTCCAATTTGGAATTCAAGGAGCCTACGCCTTCGATCGGTGTAGCTTTTCTGGCGGTTCTGGGTGGCTCTCATTCGTTCTTGGATCACTCTTATCTTATTTGTGGTGACTTGGATCAATTCTAGCCCTATGATCAAAGTTTCGTCGATCTCTTGCCAACATAGTGGAGCTCTGCACATCCTCCCATACAATGCCTCATACGGGGCCATCCCAATACTTGCGTGGTAACTATTGTTGTAGAAGAACTCGATCAACGCCAATTGTTTGTCCCACGTTTTCTTAAAGTCCATGGCACAAACCCTCAGCATGTCTCCTAGTGCTTGAATAGTGTGTTCAGTTTACCCATTCGTAGCTGGGTGAAAGGCAGTACTAAAGCGCAATAACGTCCCAAATGCTTCCTATAGCTTCTGCCAGAACCCTGACTGGAATCTAGTGTCCCGATCCGACACTATGGAACTGGGTACCTCGTATAATCGTACTAGCTCCTCGAGGCATGCTCGAGCCAACTGGTCAAAGGTTCATGTATTCCTCATAGCTATAAAGTGCGCTATTTTTGTGAGTATGTCTACGATGACCCAAATAGCGTTATTCTTTCGCTGAGTCAACGGCAAGCCCACCACGAAGTCCATGGACACCGAGTCCTATTTTCCACTCAGGGACATCTCGGGGTTGTAGAAGTCCGACTGGTCGCTGGAGTTCGATTTTCACTCGTTGACAGATTAGGCATTTTGCCACATAATCCCCCACTTCTTGTTTCATGTTTGTAACACCCCGAATTTTTTTTAGTTACTAACTTCGACTAATATATGAATATGTGATTTGTGTACATAAATTTTATTTGTTTTATTTTAGACATATATGTATGTTTTAGGTTAATATTATTATATTTGGGAATGATTATTGATTTAGCATAAGACTTTGTTTTGCCCCCCCCCCCCCACACAACAAAATAAAAAAAAAGAGAAAGAAGAGGGGTTCACTTGACAAAAAAAGGGAAAAAGAAAACCAAAAGGGGGGTCTTGTTTTAACGTGATAAGTATCAGGGAGGGGGGTTGTTCTATTTCCCTTCCCAATTACACACATGCACAAAAGAGAGGCAGAGAGGAGAGAAGAAAAAGAAGAAGGAGAAGAAGATTAAGGTTTTTGATTTTGAAATCAATTTAAGGTGAGTGATTCTTGTTTTTCTCAATCTAAAATTGATTAGGATAAAATGAATTTGATTGTTTATGCTTCAAATTGAGAAATCAATTGAGAATTGAAGTTTTAAATTTGATGTTTTAGGGTTTAGTAGATTAAAAACACTAATTTCAATTGGAAGAAACTAAGCCTAAAGTTTCATATTTAATTATAATTTTTGGATTAATTAGATTTTGTGAATTGATGGTTGTATTGTGAATCCATCCAAATACATAGTATACTTTGGATTTTTGAGTTGATTGCTTGTATTGGAAGAACAAAATGGAGGAAAACAAGATTAATTTTCGGATTTGTGCAGAACCCAGGCACTGCATGAATTTTTTCGAATTTTTGGATGCTTGAAAAATTATGAAATTTTTACTCTAGAATATAGTTGATGTGTGGAAATTTTATGTAAATGTTTATGAATTTTATATGTGCGTTTTAGGAGCTATGAATTTTTTATTAGAACTGCCCTATTTCAGTGTATAGTTTCAATTACTATTTTAATTCGTTTTGAAGATATGATTGGGAAAAAAATACAAATAATTACTGTATATTACTCATAATATTAGGTGGTTTATTGTAAATTTTTGTGACTTTTGGTTATATATGCTATAAGTTATGAATTTTTGAACTTAATTCTCAGATTTTTGATAATTTCAGCTTACTGTTTGAATTTCTGGGAATTACTGACCTGGATAAAAATCTTGAAAATTTTATTTTAGAATCGATATATTATTTTTCAATTTCCTGAAAAATTTAGTGAGGATTGGATTTGTATTCTTTGAGTTATGAATTTTTAAACTAAATTGTCTTGTTTAGTGTAATATGGATTATTTGTATATTTAATCCGTAAATTAGATATGGAAAGGCCATTGTTGAGATTCCTAAATATTTCAATTGTGTTATGAATTATAGGAATTTTGTGAAAACTATTTGAAGTTGGATTATATCTTGGGTATGTGATGTGAATAAAAGTTTCTTTGAAGTTAATAAGCTATGGTAATATGAGTACAACAACAACAAACTCCCAGTGTGGGTCCCGCTTTCACGGGGTCTGGGGAGATCCAGCTGTAGATAACCTTACCTCTACCGGTATTTCTACCCATAGAGAGGTTGATTCCATACGACCCACCAAAACGGTTTTGGGGAAAAAGGATTTGAGAGAAAACGTTTGCGAAACCATTTACCGAGTAAGCGAAGGAGGAAGAGATAAGGGGTTGGATAGCAAATAAAGAGGGAGTAGAGACATACCTAAGCAAACCATGGGCGCTTAGTGCCGTCACGACCCAGAAAAGCACGACCTGCAGACAAGCACAAACAGAAACCCTACCCACCCTACACTGCCTAGGCTACTGCCCCATACGGCGGCGACCCCCTACAATCGGAAACCTTAATCCTGACCCGCCACAGTCTCCTATCCTGAGCCATGTCCTCTGTAAGACCAACAACTCTCAGGTCTTCTCTAACCACTTCTTCTAGGCTCTTCTTTGGTCTACCCTTCCCTCTCTTGGAGAAGGAACTCATGTCTTACTAAGGGATATTATAGTCACATTCTAGAGCTATGGCCATAGAAGTAGTTGTCTTTGTATTTGGAGTTGTGTGGGTCGTTGGTTGGTACCTTGAGTGGGCAATCTCTGATCTACCAATTGGCTCTTCAATTTGTGTTATTTGGGAGTTGTGTGGGTCCTTGGTTTTCCAGGATGTGAATTTGACTCCACAGTTTGTGTTTTGATGGCATCTATGTACTCTAGAGTGTTGGGTCTCTGGTTGGTACCTTGAATGGACGTCGCCCGGTCCGCGCAGGATGTGTTTGTGACCCTTGTGTTTTGTGATAGCTCTTTGTGTAGGTCATGGGTGGATTTCCCCAAGTTAAAGAACTCCATTAACCTAAGAATATATGATTCGTTATACAACTGGTTTTTGGCTTGGGTTTGGAATATTTTGTGAAGTTTTGAGAACTTTGCTTTTACGAATGTGTTAGTTATGGTTATAGATGAGTCATTAGTTTAACGTAGCAAGTTTTTCTTTCCTTTGGACTCTAATGAGAATTAAGAGCCCAAAGGACATGGTTGGTATGGGACAATCATGGTTAGTTTAGTGAATAAACTAATAGCGAAGCTTATTTAAGGACTTAAGTGACAACTATGACCCTTAAATCATACCTGGTATGGGACACGTATGACTAGGTTAACTAATTACCCATCTTATGATATATGTAAAAGGTATGAGTTTGCTTCATGTTTCAGAAGTATGAGCATGTTTTTATGTCACATTATATGAAATGTGCTATTTTGATGCTATGTTTTGATTCTCAATGATAAATGTATTATGTGAGTATCGGCGAACCTAATAATGTGCAAAGTGTAACACTTGGGAAAGTAAGGGTTATTCACTGGGTTAGAGGAGCTCATGACCTCATCATTTTTCAGGTTTTTGTAAGTTAAAGGAAGCCATAGGAGCCTACATGGGCCCAGGGTAAGATACACCTTTTGGAGAGTGAAGCTAAGGATGCATATCTCGTTTATGCTATGTTGTGGATTGGGTTTCGTAGGTACAAGTATGTATGTATTTTTGGGATAGAACATATGTAAGAATATTACGGATACGGTTTAAGTATGTATGTAGATGCATGTTTTAGAATTGGCCTCCTAAACCCTATATAGGTTTTGTTATAAGCTTCCACTACACTTGCCTATTAACAGGTTAATTAAGGTCAATAAGTTTAGGCAGCCTTGTGGGCATTTCTCGTGGGACATCCACGGCGGTGACGCACCTGCCCTCTTTTGGGCGGGGCGTCACAATGTTACTCCGCCTATTTCCCCCAAGGTGCACCAAGTGTGGAGTATTGTAGCCCTCATCTAAGATTTTTTTCTTAAGTGCTTCAACTGCTGGAACACACACCTGGTTATGGAAACGTATGTTACCATCCTCATGGTTTACGAACCCCCGTGCCTTCCCCACCAATATTTCCTCCTTAATTCGCTCGAGTTGAGGGTCCATAGCCTGTGCTACTCGAATTTCCTCTATAAGTGTCGACTGTGCTTCTGAGGCACAAAGAATATGCTTGGCCTTCGGGGTGATTATGTTAAGTTCTAGTTTCCGGAATTCCTCAAACAAATCCTTGGGGAGTGCTAGCAAGCAGTTGAGTGTCGGGTACGGTCGGCGACTCAATGCATTGGCCACCACGTTAGCTTTTCTCGGATGGTACTGGAAATAGACATCGTAGTCATTCAGGAACTCCGACCACCTCGTTTGTCTCAGATTCAGATCCCTTTGTGAAAAGAGATATTTCAAGCTCTTGTGATCAGTGAAAACCTTGTAATGTACCCCGTACACGTAGTGTCTCCAAATCTTAAGTGTAAACATGACGGCTACTAACTCCAGGTCGTGAGTCGGGTAGTTCCATTCATGAGTCTTCAGTTGCCGCAAAGCGTAGGCTATGACGCGATTCTCCTACATCAGCACACATCCCAACCTACTCCTAGATGCATCGCTATAGACCACGCTTGTCGGTGGTGGGTAAAGCCAGTATTGGTGCACTCGTTAGTCTTTTTCTTAAGCTCCTAGAACGCTTCTTCGCACTGTTCCGTCAATTCACACTTAGCAACCTTCTTGGTCAAATTGGTGAGTGAGGTGGCAATCATCGAGAAGTTTTGGACAAATCTACGATAACACTCTGCCAAACCCAAGAAGCTCCACACTTCTGTCAAATTCTTAGGTGTTGGTCAGTTCATCCCAACCTCTTTCTTTTGGGGATCCACCGACACTCCCTCATTGGATACTACATGTCTAAAAAATGCCGCCTTATTCAACTAGAACTCACACTTTGAAAACCTGGCATACAGCTCATTCCTTCTTAACACTTCCAAGGTTGTTCTCAAATGGTGGGTATGCTCTTCTGGAGTCCTTAAGTAGATCAGTATATCATCTATAAATACTACAATAAACAGATCCAGGTAGGGTTTGAAAACTCTGTTCATGAGGTCCATGAATGCTGTCGGGGTATTAGTGAGGCCAAATGGCATCATTACAAACTCGTAATGTCCATAATGGATACGGAAGACAGTCTTGGGTATACCCTTGTCCTTGATTTGAAGTTGGTAGCACCCCGAACGAATGTCTATCTTGGAAAAAGTCCCTGCGCCTCTTAGCTGATCAAAAGGATCGTCTATCCTGGGTAGAGGGTAACGGTTCTTGACTGTTATTTTGTTCAGGTCCCTATAGTCTACACACAACCTCAGGGTTCCACCATTCTTTTTCATAAACAACGTCAGGGCTCCCCACGGGGATGTACTGGATCGGATATACCCCTTCTCCAATCGTTCATCCAACTATGTCTTTAATTCCTTAAGTTCCGTCGGTGCCATATGATAAGGTACCTTAGAGATGGGTCTGGCTTCGAGGGTCAAATTGATATAAAATTCTACTTCCCTAAGGGTTGGCATACCGAGAATCTCCTCTAAAAATGCGTCGTGAAATTCCCTCACTACTGGGATGTCCTCAATGGAGGATTCAACACCATCTGTTTTCACTACATTATACAGGAATCCCTCATATCCTCTGCCCAACAATTTGCGGGCTTTCATTATAGAAATCAGTTTCACTTCCACTCTAGGTCCCTTGCCTTTATGCACCACTTTCTCCCCATTGGGACCCCTTATGGTGATTTTTCATTTTGGGCTGTCTATTTGGGTTTGATATATGGCTAACCAATCCATCACTGGAATGACCCCAAAGTTAGTTAACTTAAACCAATATAGGTTTGCCATGAATTCAGGCTCATACATCCTAATAGGGTAATCCTCATACAGTTCCTCGCACATTACAGTTTTCCCACCAGGCAGAATCGCAGACAACAAGGAAGATTTACGGGTGGATACTAGTCCTAACGTCTCAACCAGTTTAATAGAAATAAAAGAGTGTGTAGCACCCGAATTAAGTAAAACATCTACTGGTTGAACTTGGATACAGAAAATATCCATCACAGCGATTGGGACATCCTCTGCCCCCTCCTTACGCATCAAGTAGACCCTGCCCCCAGTGTTTAGGGGCGGTTGGTTGGGAGGTGAGCCTGAATCTACTGAGGTACCTGGTTTTGTTGGTTCCCAATTCTGATAGCGTTGTTGGGGTCGCTGTCGTTGTACTTGCCCTTGTCCTTATCCCCCATGACTTGGACTGGCAGGAGATGGGGGGTGTGGACAGTTCGAGATCTGATGTTGAGGGCTTCTGCAATAGAAACACCTCTTGACTTAACAATAGTCTCAAGCGTAGTGTCCTAATTTTCCGCAAGCATTGCAGGTCACTTTAGTCCGCGCATTGGGGTGCTAGCCTTCCCGAGCGTTGTTGATTGAGTACTGATTCCCAGAATGCCTCTGCTATTGTTCTTGGGTGGAAATTTCCCCAATTATCCCTATTCCTTTTAACTCCCCGCTACTCGTTGAAGTAGTTACTCATTTCCTTCATTGCCCTCTCTACGTTGATTGTAGTATCATATAGATCCACGTAGAAGGTGTACTGGCGTACTGACATCCTCTTCTTAATAGTGGGATTAAGTCCAGCTTTGAACCGGTTCATCTTCAGTCTCTCATCAGCTACGAAGTTCGGGCCAAATCAGAAGAGCTCCATAAACTTCGAGGCGTACTCCAGTACGCTCATGCTCATTTGCTGCAATTGCATGAACTCATTTTCTTTGCTTTTCTAGAGGGAGACGGGATAGAAATGATCTTTGACCAATTCCTTGTACTTGCCCCAATTGAAACCCAGCTTGTGCTGCCTTTCCCTCACTGTTGCCCACCATAGGTCGGCTTTATCCCTACGGTAGAACACCGCAGAACCCATTTTCCACTCATCGGGACGTTGGACCTTATCGAACAACTTTTCCATGCCCCTAATCCATTTCCCAAAATTTTTGGGGTCAGGGGTGTTATCGTAAATGGGTGGGTTATGGTTCGCTAGTATCTTCAACATAAAAGAGTTATCCTCCTCGACCCTCTTCTCTCTGACTTCCATCAACTTCTGCAGTTGTTCGTTCTGGAACCGCAGCTGCTCCCCCTCGCGCGTGTGTGTATATACACACACACACACACACACATATGTATCTATGTGTGTGTGTGTGTATCTATCTATCTATCTATCAATCTCTCTCTCTCTCTCTCTCTCTCTCTCTCTCTCTCTCTCTCTATATATATATATATATATATATATATATATATATGATTGTCTACAATTGCTATTCATTTTTCAAGCTTAATTATGCGCTAAATTACAATGTGGTCTATTTATTGCGCATATCTTCTACCAACAGTTTTGTTAGGTTTTCTTTTATAGTATATCATTTTGCTATGTCCTTAAATAATCAATGACTACATAGGGTGAGGTAAGAGTTGGAGCCCCTATTATGCAAAGGATAGTGTAATGGTGTGATTCATATCGGGTCAGTCTATGCCTCTCTTATGAGTAAAAGGCAAGGGTTACAAGGTAGACTTCAAAACCTGCTCCCAGTGAAAGATGATTGCATTGTGGCGTTGTAATTGGGTTTTAGTATTAGTTTTGCATACAATTTCTCATTCAATCTTTTAGTGAATTTGACAATCTTGAGTCTATATATAAGTAAAATTTCAAAAGACACGCCATCACATATCGCAAGGGAGGGCATAATCAGAAACAAGCTTCTCCATCCTCTAACATAGGATAGAAATACAATATCGGTTGATCATTTTATATATACTAATTGTTGGGTTGCGTGCATTGCACGCCCCCTCCCAAACGGTAAAAAACTTAGACTTAAAGCCCCTCATATACGTATGTGTTTGTGTGTGTGTGTATCTATATATATATATATATATATATACACACACACACACACACATGTACATACATACATACATACATACATACATACATACATACATACATATATATATATATATATATATATATACA
>JACYFF010015315.1:3887-14834 GCA_017589665.1 Selenicereus undatus | reverse complement strand
TCAGAGAAACCGTCGCAAGGGGTTATTACGAAAGAACGGGCAAACCCGTCTGGATTATATCCCAAGATATAGAAAGAGATTTTGTTTTCTCTACTTATAGTTAGTATTGATTGGAACTAGTCCATTATGTATATGATTTAACATGCCAACTATTAACCAACTTATTAGAAACACAAGACAGCCAATCAGAAATGTCAAGAAATCCCCCGCTCTTGGGGGATGTCCTCAGCGCCGAGGAACGTGTACTAGGGTGTATGTGTGACTCGTTCAGATTATGAGCTGGAACAAAAAAGCAAAAGAAAGGAAAGAATTTTTCCAGTATTAATGATCATTACCAGTGAATAGGATAAAATGGAAGAACTCCAGTCACTATCTAAAATGAAAAAGATCTATTCATATGAAATTTATGGTTTCCATTGGTGTAAATCCGATTTAAGATGAGAAAAAATTTCCCATTGGTAGCGAACGTTATCCATTAAGCGGGGAATCCTATTTTTAGGGCAAAACAAAAAAATTATGCTCCCATTCTTGCAAGAACGGACTAACAGGGCCAGCTATCTAGCTAACCTTTCAAATTCAATACCGTTACTGTATAAGTGGATCTCATTGTAAAAGACCTATTACTGGATAATTCATGGGTAGAGCCAAAAAGTTTGAACTGTACAAGTTATCAATAACACTCAGTAAATGAAGTAAAGGGCTCCGGTGTATAGAGAGGACCTCACCGTTTAAGAAATCACCATAGAAACGAAGGAACCCACTATTTCTTTATTCATCTATATTGAAATTGAATTTACATTTATTTTTTATTTGTTTGATATACCAATACAATTTCTTATTTTTTTTTGTCTTGTTTCAAGGCAAAATGTCTAAAAAAAGAAAAAATAGTGGTCGGGAAGGTTATAGTAGCAAAAGCCATTGGGATTTTTCTTTTTTACATTGAAAAATTATGTTTTGTTATTAATGATCAGGAAGGGAAAAAAGAATAACTCAAAGAAAGAAAATAAATTAGTTATTCATCAAAGTTTCATTTATTCAATGACTAGAGTTAGACGAGGATATATAGCTCGGAAACGTAGAAAAAAAAGTCGTTTATCCCGTCAAGGGGCTCATTCAGAACTTACTCGAACTATTGCTCAACAGGAAAGAAGGGCTTTAGTTTCGGCTCAGCGGAATAGAGATAGGAAAAAGAGAGATTTTCGTCGTTTGTGGATCACTCGGATAAACGCAGTAATTCGCAAAAAGGGGGTATACTTTATTTATAGTAAATTTATACATGATCTGCACAAGAGACAGTCGCTTATTAATCGTAAAATACTTGCGCAATTTGCTACATTAAATAAGACATTTCTTTATACGATTTCCAATGAGGCCATAAAAAAAGAAGATTGGAAAGAATCCCCCAAAATTATTTCAATCAAGTTCCCCGGAGTTTATTCTCCGGGAGGATAGAGTAGAAATTAGTCTGATAAAATACAATACATAAAAAAAATCAAAAAACCTATTCAAAAAAAAAATTCCCCGATTTTTTTATTATCTTACGACACAACAATCAAATCTAGATTCTCATATTTTTGAAAACAAACCAGCAATCCATTTTTGAGTTCAGATTCGAATTTGGTTTTGATTCAATTACCAATTTTATAAAGACTTATTTTTTTTTTCTAAAAAAAGACCTATTTTTTCTTTTTGGTTCGAATTTTTTCTTTTTGTTTCTCAATTTAGCAGTTCTAATAATAGTCGACTTGATTCTTTCAAATATTTTTTTATTATTAATAAAAGGTAACAAAGATAAGATACGAGCTTGTTTTATAGCAATAGTAATTAATCGTTGTTGTTTCAAGGTCAATCGAGTTACTCGCCTAGATAATATTTTTCCTTGTTCACTAATAAATCGACTAAGTAAACTCGTGTTTTTATAATCAATTCGATCCCCTGATTGGATCGGGGGCAAAGGCAAAGGTCTACGAAAAGGTCGCTTGGGTTTTTGAAAAAAGGGTCGCTTGTGTTTTTGAAAAAAGGGTAGCTTGGATTTTTGAAAAAGGGGTAGCTTGGATTTATACATAGTTTGTTTAGTTTATTCCTTAATATAAAATAGAATATACCGAAAATCTTATTTCGGTTGGACATAAAAAAAATTAGAATTAATAAATAGGATTTGGTTTGTTTATTTCGATTTTATATATTTTTTTATCAATATATATATGTATAATCAAAAAAATTTCAATATTATTATATAATTTCAATAATATAAAATCGAAATTAAAAATGGTTTTGTCCCCTTCCTTGAAAGAATGATAGACAGACGTTCGGTTCGATCTATTTCTTTATCTCTCCATGAATTGTATGTCTGTAACAATAGGGACAGAATTTTCGCAATTCCACCGACTAGGCGTATTGTGTCGATTCTTTTGAGTAATATATCTGGAAATGCCCCTTGATTCCTTATTAACACTCTTTCGAACACAACCGATACATTCCAAAATAACTTTGACTCGGGCATCTTTACCCTTAGCCATCAACCTAACCTCCTTTGGATTTTTGATTCAAACCACTTTTATATTATTATTCTCGACCCGAAGTGAAGAAGAAAGGAAAATAAAAAAAATAGAAGTTCCTAACTCGAAATACAAATACAATTAGAAAGATTTCGTTGCAATGACAATCAATAGAGTAATAATAGTAAATAAATTTTAGAAATACTCCGTAATCAAAAGGTTTATAACTATTTAATAGCTTGTATGATACTATTAGCCTAGATTCACATTCGAACCGGATCCCAAGTTTTGATGAGGTTGAATCTACTTTTCGTCTTTCTCCCCTCTACTCTTCTTATATTCTAAAAAAGGGGGGGTTAGTCACAGATAGTTGATTCTATCTCTAATCTTCGTTACCCCCTTACCACGTCAATAACTAGAATGAAAAAAAGGGGAATGTCAGCGCATCTGGGAAAAAACGATTGATTTCTATTAATAGACCAGCTAAAGCCCCAAACCATAGAGTACTTAGGACCGGTGCCACGGAAAGATATGTTTTTAGATCTCGCATTGAAAATCCTCCTTCTTTATTTCTTTAATGTAATATATTTGATAAAGTCAATACATATCTAATCTACGATCAGATGTATAGATGGTTTCAAGTTAAAGACTACTTTAGTTTGTACACAAAATCCCTAAGCTAAGTCAAATTAAAATAAATGTACAACGATCCGGTAGATAAAATATATTTTTTTTTCATAAAATAGAGTGGCATGCCCCCTTCCTACTGAGCATTCCCGAAAAGTATTTTTGAATTTACGACGGGTTTTTCATATATATCAAAATATTTGTATTATACCTTATATGATATGAGACCAAAAAGAGGAAAGGGCAAGATATATTATGTATATAGGAAATAACGATGTGGAAAACAAGACAAGGATAAGGAATCTTTACAATTACACTATTAAAACCAATTGAATTGAAAGGGATGTAGCGCAGCTTGGTAGCGCGTTTGTTTTGGGTACAAAATGTCACGGGTTCAAATCCTGTCATCCCTACCTACTTACTTTTCCTCTGAGAAGTAAGGAGGAATTCAATTTTAATTAAAATCGATTAAAAACAGAATTTATCATTTTTTTTATCATACTCTATATGATAGATAGTGTATGCATACAGGATGTAGATGTAGTTTTTGGTTACAAAAAGTTTTCTGTACAGTCTTATCTATTATGATAAGAAAGCGCTCTTAGTTCAGTTCGGTAGAACGTGGGTCTCCAAAACCCGATGTCGTAGGTTCAAGTCCTACAGAGCGTGATTCCATTCTTGTTAGGTCGAATCGAATTAATTATCGAATTAGACTGAAATAACTGAGCAGTAATCTAGATTTGACCTCCTACTTTCTCTAATCTACAGGAGGTCAATCAAAAAGATATTTGTTAATTAATCTAATTAATCAAAGGCCCAACTGATCACCACGTCTGTATTGTAAATATGCGGTTACGAATAATCCAGCTAAAGTAATAGGAATTAGACCTAAGACAATTCCAAATAGAAAAACTTCAATCATTTCATTCAATTCCTTTGAAAAAAAAAAGAAAAAGGTAATATCTATCTCTAAATATTAATCTGAATTGCCCATGAATTTCAATAACCAAAAATTATCAATTGACGCGGTAAAGAGCTAAAAAATATATGGAATCCCACAGAAAGATTTCTTGAGTTGTTCATTCAATTAATTTCAAATAAGTCCTATCTTACTCAGACCTATAAAGAAAGCGGAAGTTATAGTTAAAGCCGCTAGTAAAAAACCGAAATAACTAGTTATAGTAGGCATGAAGGAACTAAATGAAATATGTTCTTTTTATACATATGTATATAAAGCACTTACCTAAGTTTCCATTTTGAAAGATCGGAGGGAGAATAAGTCAAAATTAGAATTCTAAAGAATAAGTTCAATTGAAAGTTTCAGATTTATCGATTATTAACTATTAGATTATAGATGTCACTATACTTTTTACTTAAATTTGAACTTAACTTTTATTTTGACTCAGTCGACTCAGCAATCGGGTTCATCCATATAAATAATATTTCGAATGAAAATAAAAAGGGGTATCACACCTTCATTTCAATATTAATCAAAATTGCCTTGCTGTGTCAGAAGAAGGATAGCTATACTGATTCGGTATACTCTAAAGACACCTTTGGTACAATATGGGTAATCCCACAAAGAGTTTATGGAAAGTAAATGTAAATTTACTGATCTCATCTTTTTCGGATTTGCCTTTGACTGTACAAGAATATGTGGAGCTCAGCATGTCTGGAAGCACTGGAGAACGTTCTTTTGCTGATATTATTACCAGTATTCGATACTGGGTCATTCATAGCATTACCATACCTTCCCTATTCATTGCCGGTTGGTTATTCGTCAGCACGGGTTTAGCTTACGATGTGTTTGGAAGTCCTCGGCCAAACGAATATTTCACAGAGAGCCGACAAGGAATTCCATTAATAACAGGCCGTTTTGATTCTTTGGAACAACTTGATGAATTTAGTAGATCCTTTTAGGAGGCCCAATGACCATAGATCGAACCTATCCTATTTTTACAGTGCGATGGTTGGCTGTTCACGGACTAGCTGTACCTACCGTTTCTTTTTTGGGGTCAATATCTGCAATGCAGTTCATCCAACGATAAACAAAACCGAATCCGAATTATAGAGCTACGACACAATCAAACCCGAACGAACAAAATGTTGAATTGAATCGTACCAGTCTTTACTGGGGACTATTACTCATTTTTGTACTTGCTGTTTTATTTTCCAATTATTTTTTCAATTAAATCAAAAGAAAGAACGAAAGAAATCTATAGAATCGAGTAGGAATTCTCTTATCCCATTCGGAAGGACCTCATTTCATAATTATCCATGACTGTTTATGTCTCTAGCACGACCACTTGATGAAATGTGGGGGGAAGTGGGGTAAATGGCCAATACTACTGGAAGGATTCCTCTTTGGATAATAGGTACTGTAACTGTCATTCTTGTGATCGGTTTAATAGGTATTTTCTTTTATGGTTCATATTCTGGATTGGGCTCATCCCTGTAGTAATCGGGTGAACCGAGGTATAGATATGAAAGTATAAGAACTCGACGGGACCTTCCTTCTCCCTTGAATTAGACAAACAAAGAAGGGGGAGGTCCCGTTAATTTCTTTATATTTTTTTTTTATTTCTTGATCGTCCAAAATTGTCAAAGAATTATCAAAAAAAAAATTGTTCTTGTTACGAACTTGATGTTGATAAATCCACGAATCTAGAAATTCATTTCGGACAATTGAACCTTCTCGAACTGTTTCTTTTTAAGAACCAAAAAGATTTGTGCCAAAATAACAGATGCAAAGAAGAACAAAAGACCTTGTACGCGCAATGGGTCTTGAAGTACTATTTCTGCATCTCCCTGACCAAATCCACCCACATTAGGATTACTTGTTAATGGTTGATCAAGTTTGATAGATTCACCCTCTGAAACAAGAAGTTCTGGTCCTGGAGGGATAACATCAACCACTTCACGTCCATCCGAGGCATCTACTATGGTTATTTCGTATCCGCCCTTTTCTTTTCGAAAAATTTTCTTTACTATACCGGCTGCTGTAGCATTATAAACTGTATTATTACTCTTGCTTCCGTCAGGATAAATCTGGCCCCTTCCCCTGTTACCACCCACATATATCGGATATTTTAAGAAGTGAGCATCTTTCCTAGTGGTAGGGTCCGGGGAAAGAATCGGAAAGGTGATTTCACTATATTTTTGCCCAGGAACAGGACCTATCACAATAATATTTTTTTTATTGGGGCGATAGCTCTGAAAAGAAAGATTGCCTATCTTTTCTTTCATCTCGGGAGAAATACGATCAGGTGGGGCTAATTCAAATCCCTGAGGTAAAATAAGAACAGCCCCCACATTCAAACCCCCCTTTTTGCCGTTAGCAAGAACTTGTTTTAGTTGCATATCATAAGGAATTCGAACAACTGCTTCAAATACAGTATCAGGAAGAACCGCTTGTGGAACCTCAATATCCACGGGCTTATTAGCTAAATGGCAATTGGCACATACAATACGCCCAGTTGCTTCTCGTGGATTTTCATAACCTTGCTGTGCAAAAATGGGATATGCATTTGAAATGGATGACCGAGTTATTATATATATCATGACCGATACGTAAATGGATCGAGTAATCTGTTCTTTTATCCAAGAAAAAGTATTTCTAGTTTGCATGGTCCAATCGTTGATCCCGAAAATTTCTACAATAAATTGGGTAGGTTGCTAGTCTAGTTCCCTATCCACGATTCTGCTATTTACCTTACTGAACTGAATTTTATTACTGGAATATGGGAGAAACTCCCCGCCTTGGATGGGTAGAAATAGAAGGAGTAAGTACGATTTTGAATGCTTTGATTATGTACGAAGTAAGAAACCTTAGAATTATAAATTCTAATTGGATTAATATCCGTATATCGTTTTTCTTTTCAATCATTCATTGAATGATAAATCACTACAAGTGATGGGGATACCCGATTTAAATAACGGAAAATCCCATATTTGAGAATTGTATCTAGAATGACTGGAAAAGTGGAAACAAGACCAGATATAATTTGATCGTTATGTGCAAATCCAAAATCTTTGTAGATAGAGCCAATCATTAGTTCCCAACCGTGGGGTGAATGAAATCCAATACATAAATCGGTTAATAAAAGAATAGAAAAAGCTTTTATTGTGTCGCTTAAGTTATATAGGAATTCCTGAACCCAAGAGTTAAGAAGAATAAGTTCTTTATTCCCCAGAATAGAATACCCACTTAGAATAAGGAAATAGATTATATTTGTCGAGAAGTGCAAAATCATATGGCTACAATCCTCATTGTGCATCTTGATCAATTGAATCGTTTCATTGTGGATTCCTATACGAAGCTTTTGTAGATGTGTTTCCGGGTATTCCTTTATCATTTCGTCCAACAAACGGAGCTCCTCTAATTCGATGAATTTTTCTAGAAGACTCGTTTCTTGAATATCATTCAAAAGAGTTTCTGATTGCTTTATATTCCACCAATTAGTAACCCAAGATTCCAGACTTTTTTGAAATGATAGAGAGATCCACCAGGGTAAAAATACTATAGATACAAGATATAGAAAGGGAATAAATGCTCTCTTTTTTTCCATTTTTTTTTCATATAGAAATTGTTAACGAACCCGGCGCGCTCGTCGACTCTATGCGACCTAATATTTATATGAAACATGAGTTCTATTACTCTATTACAAAGTATCGAATCTATGAATCTATTCTCCGTTTTTTTTTGTTCTAATTTGGTAATTAGTCCTTGAATCTTTGAAAAAACACAAAATATAGAATAAGAATAAAGAATCCACTCTGAATTCGAATGAATAAATTAAAAAATCGTGTTTCCAGATATTGCAATTGGTTCAATTCGAAGCAATTCCTTCCTTTTAAGGAATACGTGGGACAGCCACTAAAATTTATGAATATTATTTTGATTTCAAGACGAGAGAACTTACTTGACTACCAAAATATCAATCAAATCTTTGGAAAAATTTCACGAGTTACCCATAGCACAAAATTTGGTTTTTCTGTATACCTGTATACGTCTGTTTTGACCCGAATGGGTGTTCAGATTAAATTTCCGTTAAGGTACGCCATATAAAAAGGGGATTGTATGTAGAGTTTTTATTTTATTCCGAGCTGAGAAAGAAAGCATTCGTTTCAAAATACTTCATTCAATTGGTACACGCAGGAAATAGGCTAATTCAGCAGCTTTTTGTTCAATTTCTCGTGCAGTCAAATTCTCACCAGTACGAGTCAAGGGAATGGCCCCCTGGCCTCTGATTTCCAGATAAAGGACACTACGAGTATAAATACCGTCTTTAAGTTCTATTCTAATAGACTGAATATCTTTTATAAGAAATCGGAGGAAGATGCGACGATTTTTTCCAGGAAATCCCCAACGAAAAATACATACTCTTCCTTCTTTTCTATCGAATCGATCATAACCACTACCTACATTCCACGAAATTGTACACCACAAATAGGAGCTAATAAAGAGGCCTGCGATCCCATAGAAAGACATCACGATCCCTTGTGGAAAAAAAAAAATTGTCTGGGGGGGGAATAAAGATATCAAATTCCTACCAAGATAGCTGGAAATTCCAACCAATAAAAATCCTAAGGAACCTAAAAAAAGGATAAATGCCCAGCAGAAATTACTAATTTTTCTAGATCCCGTTATAAGTTCTATCCATATACGTTCTGATCGCCAATTCATAGTGGATCGGGTTGCATTTTATTTGAATTGAAAGAATATCCCAAATGAATTTGACTTTCCTTATTCTTTTTGTTTCCAATGTAACTCTCATCAACTAGTACCATTCTGATGTGAATCTTTACTTGAAACTAGTTAGATCAAAAATAATAACATCTACCCCCCTAATGTCATGTTTCCACATGCACATGCATAAGGGCTCTTTCTTTTATGTTCGGAAGAAATCACGTGGTAGACCATTCTGCTAAATAGATATCTGTGTTATGATTCAAGTCTAAGTCTTGAAAAATTGGATTTGGCCCACACCACAGGATCTAACTAAACAATCTTGTTTTTTTGAACATGAAGAAATAAAGAAGCCATTGCAATTGCCGGAAATACTAGGCCTACTAAAGGCACAAAAATAGAGGGAAAGTTGATAGTTGTCATAGAATGGGTACCTCGATTTACTATATTGTACCTGTTTGTTATATTTTTTTTGTTATTTTATGTTATTTTATTCATAAATAAATTCTAATTCTAATTCCATAGATATAGAATTAGAAGTCAGTAGAGTATATATAATAAGTGCAAGGAATGTAGAACTAAAAAAATCAGCTTTCCACATATAATATATGATAATCGACTTTATTATTCTTCATTTTTTCTTCTTTCTTTTGCTTCTACAAATTCAATAAAATAAATCGAAAGAATAAGGTTTCTTATTAATTGAATTTCCAAAGGATTCGTTAGAATCGGATCCAAGAGGGATTTGAAATAAGGAAAAAGAAAGGGGTTTCCTAATAAGTAATCCAAAAATGTGAATATCTAAACTCACACTTTTAGATTACTTTACTTCTATTCTACAATTAGGGTGTCGCCGACTAAAAGCCTCCATCCTTCCAGTTTTTACTTTGATTCCTATAAACCAAATACTTTTTTTTTATCGAATTGACACAAATCATTCACCTTGATGCTCGACTTGATTTTTATTCACAGCGTGCAACTTAAGTAACTCACTTATAAGGTTCTTTAAAATATTACGCGGTACGATTAGATCCAATAAACCCTTTTGGAATAAATTTTCCGCCGTTTGTATATCTTCGGGTACTGTCAGATTCAATGTTTGCTCAATTACTCTTTTACCCGCAAATGCAATGTCGGCGTTGGGTTCGGCAAAAATTAGATCTCCCAACATACCAAAACTGGCTGTCACCCCACCAGTAGTGGGCGTTGTAAGGATTGATATATAGAATAACTTTTTATTTGTTTGGTGCTTATGCAAAGCGGCAGATATTTTAGCCATTTGCATTAAGCTCAAGCTTCCTTCTTGCATCCGTGCCCCTCCGGAAGCACATACTAAAATAACGGGTAGGAAATTTTTGGTAGCATATTCAATCAACCGGGTTATTTTTTCACCTACTACGGATCCCATACTACCTCCTATAAACTGAAAATCCATAACCCCAATTGCTACAGGAATACCGTTTAGTTGACCTGTACCTGTTTGAATAGCTTCAGTTAACCCTGTCTCCTCCTGATACGAATGAAGACGAGCCTTATAATCTTTCTCTTCGGATCCGTATCCACCAGTAGAATCGTCCAAATCTTCCTCTTTATTATTCCCTTTTGAGGACTCGGAATTATAATATCCTTTATCTTTATACTCCTTATTATAATTTCCTTTTGAGGACTCGGATTTAGAATTTCCTTCATCTTCCTCCGATTTAGAATTTCCTTCATCTTCCTCCGATTTAGAATTTCCTTCATCGGACTCGGATTTCGAATTTCCTTCATCGGACTCGGATTTAGAATTTCCTTCATCTGACTCGGATTTAGAATTTCCTTTATCGGACTCCGATTTAGAATTTCCTTTATCCGACTCCGCCGATTCCACATTAATATCATCTGAAGTATTAGTAGAATACAAAGCAATAGGATTCTGAGGATCATCAGACTTAATTCCGGCGTGGGAATCCCCATTAGAATAAACATGAATTTGTGTTTTTGGAGTTGTCCCAAAAGGTTTACCATTTGTGCCCAAATCAATCCCGTCAATTTTATGACATTGGCAATTTTTTTTATTAGATTTATCACAGTCGCAAAGACAGATATGACATTGGCAATTTTTTTCATGACATTGGCAATTTTTTTCATGAC
>JACYFF010015306.1:27782-34809 GCA_017589665.1 Selenicereus undatus | reverse complement strand
CTTCAAATCCAAAAATTTGTCTTACTTTATATGTAGGTCATCGACTCAGCGTTTGACATTTATTTACTATCAATATTAAGAAAAAAAGGATGAACATTTTTCCAATAAAGGATTCAAATCATTTTATCGACATGAGTGTTCTATATCGATAAATTCCGAATCCGAACTATTCTTTTTTTTTTACCATTTCGGTATTAACATAGTGGTAGAAAGAATACCATGCTGTGCCTAGACTTCAAACGGTTTAGCTTTAACCATGTTAACGGTCCCCCATTATTGGTTGATAGAGAATCAAAGTTTATTTACCAACAAATCGCGAAATGCTATGGTTCTTACATATGATTTCTTTATTTATTCAGAAGTAATTCGCGAAATCATGTACCTTTCGTCCCTAGTTATAAAGAAAAAAAAGAGGTACAGCTGGTTGAATCCAACCTATTCTTGAAATAAACAACCCGCACACACTCCCTTTCCAAAAAAGATCAATACACCAATCACTACGCTGAGATTTATTAGATTTGTTGCTAAAATATCGGTATTAAACCCGAAACTCCCGGCGGATGGCCAGTGACCCAAGAAAACGAAAGAATCGGTTACATTTTTCATATGAGCTCCTCTTATAGATAAACTAAAAAAATCGTTGTATTCCTTCACCTCTTTGCTACTTCTAATATAGAAAATCGATTTTTGAATCGATTCAATTTCGAAATTAATTGTCTTTTTTCAATTGAGATTCCCAATAAGCAATAAATAAGTATTATTCTTATTGCTTATTGCAATAGATAGGTTTCATGTGAATTGCGAAATACCTGTTTTGTTGCTTCTCCTTTGGACTAAAAAGGGGAAGGAAGAAAGGGAGTGGGTAACACTAATTCCTCATCCTCAAATCAGTCCTTCCCGTAGGTTAGTTTCTCAACGAATAAGTAATTGTGTAGGAACGATATTTTGATATAATGTGAAAGAGCAACCTGCAAGTCCAATACCCGAAAATCAATATGTATTTCCCCTATTTCTTTTTCTTTTATCGGATTAAACAAAAGGATTCGCAAATAAAAGCGCCAATGCTACAACCAATCCATAAATTGTTAAAGCTTCCATAAAAGCCAAACTAAGCAATAAAGTACCTCGTATTTTTCCCTCTGCCTCGGGCTGTCTCGCAATACCCTCTAGAGCTTGGCCCGCAGCAGTACCTTGACCAATTCCAGGCCCAATAGAAGCAAGTCCTACAGCCAATCCAGCAGCAATAACGGAAGCGGCAGAAATCAGTGGATTCATGATGAGTTCCTCCCCCCAAAAAAATAAAGAAATGGTTAATGATACAATCAACCAATGAATTATGATTTTATTATTCTATTGCTAATATTCATCTAGTCAAAAAAACTAAAAACTCCAAATTGAAATAGAAATAAGAATATTATTGAATCATTAGATCATTAGAAAGACTTCATCTTTTTTAGTTCCTATTTGTAGAGTCTTTCCGAATCAATCCAACTTGAGTTTTTTCATTTCCTTTTCTAATCATTCTTCGATCTTTTTCTTTATTTTCTCTGTTTATTCATTCAATTCACAGTCATAAACGAAACGTAAGGGCTTCGACTGGCATACCATACCTATCTGAAATTCAATCGGATTTTCGAATCATTCTTCGAAACATCTAATCTACAAGAGTTTACTTATAGCCATTGGATTCCACATACCTGGCGCGACCCCTCTCTTCCCCCTTAGTTGAAACTTCTCGAAGATCGTTTTTCTATTATCGTAGACTATATTTGTATATTTGGAAAATATAAAGAGATTATACTGATAGAATAGAGTATCTTGAGCCACACATATATTGCCTTGATCTAAGCTAAAAAAAGGACTCTTCCTAAGACTAATCAATGATGGCCCTCCATGGATTCGCCTATATAAGTTGCGGCTAAAGTTGCAAAAATAAGAGCCTGAATACCACTTGTAAATAATCCGAGGAACATGACAGGTATAGGAACCACTAAAGGTACTAAAGAAACAAGAACAAGAACTACTAATTCATCCGCTAATATATTTCCGAAAAGTCGAAAACTAAGTGATAGAGGTTTTGTGAAATCTTCTAAGATGTTAATGGGTAAAAGAATTGGAGTTGGTTGAATGTATTTACCAAAATAACCTAATCCCTTTTTTGTAAGACCCGCATAGAAATAGGCTACTGACGTTAGTAAAGCTAAAGCAACAGTAGTATTTATATCATTCGTGGGTGCGGCTAACTCCCCGTGAGGTAACTGTATGATTTTCCAAGGTAAAAGAGCCCCTGACCAATTGGAAACAAAAATAAATAGAAACATAGTCCCAATAAAGGGAACCCAAGGGCGATATTCTTCTCCAATTTGAGTTTTGCTCACGTCTCGAACGAATTCAAGGACGTATTCAAAGAAATTCTGACCGCCAGTCGGAATGGTTTGTGGATTCCGAACAGCTATAGCAGCTGAACCTAATAAGATAGCAATTACAACCCAAGAAGTAATAAGTACCTGGCCGTGGATTTGGAACCCCCCTATTTCCCAATAGAAATGTTGGCCTACTTCCACACCGGATATATCGTATAACCCCTTTAGTGTGTTGATTGAGTATGATAGAACATTCATATTGTCCTCTGACTGAAATATCACTTTCAAAGAAATTATTTTGATTCAACCATCTCTTATCTATTTCTCGACTTGTCTACTTGAATTTTCTATTTAGGATACCGATTAATCACATAATATCCCCAGTCATTTTTATATATTTTTTGAGATTCAGGAATAGTAACCGATTCTATTATCGAGTTTACGAAGTCATTTTTTTTTTTTAATTTTATGAATCAAGGATTTCTTATATAAGCGGCCCTCACAAATTGCAAATACTAGTTTGGTAAGAATTAATCGGATTGAAGCTATAGAATCATCGTTCGCCGGAATCGAAAAATCCGCGAGATCCGGATCACAATTTGTATCGATTAAACAAATCGTTGGAATCCCCACAGTAATACATTCTCGAAGGGCCTTATATTCTTTTTGTTGATCAATGATGATTACAATATCAGGTAACCCTGTCATATATTTTATCCCACCCAGATATGTTTGCAAGTGAGATAATTGTCTCTTCAACATGGCTTCATCTCTCTTCGGAAGACGGGCGAGTCTCCCCATCTCTTGTTCTATTCTCAAGTCCCTGAATTTTTGAAGTCTCTCTTCTGTAGTGGACCAATTCGTTAACATACCTCTAAGCCACTTTTTATTAACATAATGGCATCGAGCCCTTATTGCAGCCCGTGCTACTGAATCAGCTGCTTTCTTTTTTGTCCCAACAATTAAAAATTGTTTGCCTCTACTTGCAGCATCAAAAACTAAATCACAGGCCTCTGATAAAAAACGAGCAGTTCTAGTAAGATTTATAATATGAATGCCCTTCCATTTTGCATAGATATAAGGTGCCATTCTAGGATTCCATTTCCGAGTACCGTGACCAAAATGAACTCTCGCCTCCATCATCTCTTCCAAATTGATGTTCCAATATCTTCTTATCATTTCTTCCCACACTTTCTCTTTTTTTATTTAATAAAGAGATGAGGTATCCGGAAATAAGTAATTGTTCCAACGGAACCTTCTTTTCTAAAGCGGATTGGCCATTGATACACAACCCAAACCACTAATTTCTTTCTATTTGTTATTATTTGAATTTCTTTATTTTATTACTTTATTTAAAAACCGTAAATAACAAATACAGAGAAGAGAAAAAGGATGAATCTCTTGTATTAAATCCCAGAAATCATTGTTGTTTTGATCTATCGTGGAAATTCTTTGAAAGACAAGAATCAAATAATTCTCTATGGTAAAACAAAATATCTCTCATTTCTCCCTCGAATAGATTCTTTTTTTTTTTTTTCAAGGGAATGTTCTTTTGTTGATTTGAACGGTGTACGAATCCTTTGAATCCGGTACCAACAGGTATCATCCCCCCCAGAACAACGTTTTCTTTTAGTCCTTTCAACCAATCTATCCGGCCCCGGAGAGCTGCTTTTGCTAAAACTAGAGCAGTTTCTTGAAAAGTCGCTTCGCATATAAAACTTTGAGTATTTAGAGATGCTCTCGTTATTCCCAATAAGATAGCTCGATAACAGATTGCTTCTTCCAAAGCGCGCCCCGTTCGTTCCGCCTGCAAAAACCCAATTTGTTCTCCGGGCAAAAAAACATTAGCCATTCCATCTTCTGAAACCAAGACTTTTGATGTTATTTGACGTACAATAATTTCTATATGCCTATTATGGATCTGTACCCCCTGGGATCGATAAACGCTTTGGATCTTATTAACCAAAGAAATACGACTTTGCGCTATAGTTAGCTCAGCTCCAATCAAGAATCCCCAAGAAATCCCTAGAATTCTTGTTATATGTTTGTTCCAACCATCAATCCTCTTTTCTAGATTCCTGGATATTGAATCCATCAACCGAACTTCTAAGACTTGTTCCACTTTTGGAAGACCTTGTGTTATATCACCAGACCTCGATTTTTCATATATAAATGTAACTAATGTATCCCCTTCATAAATGATTTCCCCATAATGACCATGAACTTTTGTTCCTGGGGTGGCCAAATAAGGCTTAGCCGATCTTATTACTACAGAGTCAAATTGAACAATTATAACTTGACCCGATTTTAAGTGCGGTTGATGTTTGGCTATACATACATTTTCGCAAAGAAATTGTCCAAGACTAATTTTTGTGGATGTCTCTTCACAAAAATTATAATGAAGAAAATACCAATTCAATTTGAATGGATTCAAGATGTTACTGCATGGATCGGGATTAGAAATTCTCCCATTTTCATCCATAAAATAATATTGAAATTTAAGTACTTGAAAGGTTTGTTTGAAATTGTCAAGCTTTAAATAATTAGTTACCAAGATCTGATTATGAGTTATTAAATAGTAAAATGAAAAAAAATTCGCAATTTGAAGGGCTGTTCCTAAAGGACCCAATGAATTCCTAATTGGAATTAGGTGATCTTTTTTAATTGATTCTTTGTGATATTTTACACCGTTGAGTGTGAATGGACCTATTCGAAAACAATTGGATGATGACAAAATTCGAAAAGATTGACATTCCTTATTTTTACCCAATAACGTACGAACAGTTCCTTGATTTTGGTTAAATGATTGTTGAAGTTTTGTCTTTGAAAAAATGGAATAAAATGGATTCATATTGGTATGATATGATCCATCATCATTAAAAAAAAAGGGATCATTCCTTTTCCCCATATACGAAATAGCGAATTTTGCTAAATTGATCCTTATAAAATCTCGAATCATACCATTTGTTCTTACTTCAACAAAGGAAGCTCGGGCCTCTTCGAGAGAAGAACTTTTGTTGTCTTGGTTCCAATTCAATACTAAATAAGTACGAACTAATTGAATACTTTTGTCAGAAATTTTCCGAGTGGCTTTGCCATTTCCATAAAAGATATAATTGACAACTCGAAGTTGCACATTATCCCTTTCCTGAAACAGATCCTGAGGGAAAAGTGTTGCTAAATTTATACCATCCGTGATTTCATATGTGACTACGGGTACGGCCAAAACAAAAAACTTTTTTTTGGTGATCCATTGGACATAGATCCCATTTTTCCAATTTTTTGATTTCTTGGAATTTGTCTTTCCTCGTGGTATCAAAATGCTACTGTGTCGGGATATCTTATCTGTCTCCCCAGGAAAATTAATATCTCCAGAAAAAATTCGAAGTTCAATCTTTTTTTTTTTCCTCTTCACTCGGACCACTCCGCCTACTCGGCTTCTTATATTTAAAGTGATTTGCGTATCTACTCCAATGATACTGTTGTTCCGTACCATTATGGGAGAAGATCTGGGTAAGATATGCACTTCCTCGGGAATGAAAAAAAAGGGATCTACCAAATCCTCTTTTTTAACGATTGAATCCATCTCTATAGTCCCATATTTTATAATTCCCGAACTCTTTCTTCGGTATCGCGGATCATCGAAATAAGCAAAAATACTACTTCTATGGAAAATACCATTTATGGGTATTTCAATCGAAATGTGGGAAAGGGGCATTAATTCTTTGTCTCGTTCTTGACTCAATTGAAATGGAATAATGAATCTATTTCTTCGCCTCTTTGCCAATAAATCCAAATTTTTGGCAGGATATATGAGATTACAATGACCCGTTCGATTAAGTTCTGAATAATCCGGAATCCTATCCTTTTTTTTACTAGAAGGATCCGAAAATTTATCTTTTACTTGATCATTAGTCACTGAGGAGTTAGAAATAGATCTTTGTTCGAAAGAAAGAGAATGAACGTTCGTTTGATCTTGATCCTTGTGGAGCGAAAAGGTAACTACACTGGATCTGTACGGCCTTCCTGATAATATCCATAAACGACTTGTTTTTGGTAAGAGATGAACATTACTATATGTAAATTCGGGTGCATGGTACACATCGGTACTCCAGTGCATTTCCCCTTCCGAGTCAGAATAAATATGTTTTCGAACCCTTTCCTTCAAATTCAAGGTGGATGCCCCCGCACGAATTTCAGCAATCACTTGTTCGGATTCAACATATTGATTGTTTTGAACTAAAAGACAACCTTTTGGTGGAATATTCACATTATGTAGAATATCTTCACTCTCAATAGTGACATACAAGTCTATATAACATAGAAAGGCGGGGTGTCCATAACGTGTACGTGTGGGATGAACCAAATCCTCATTGAATTTTATTTTTCCATTAGAAGGGGCTCGTACATGTTCTGCAATACCCCCTGAGAATACTCCGCCAGTATGAAAAGTTCTTAAAGTTAGTTGAGTACCAGGTTCCCCAATGGATTGACCTGCAATAATACCTACGGCTTCTCCCAATTCGACTAGGTTGCCGTGAGTAGGACTCCGTCCATAACATAATCGACAGATCCAAGACGGGCTCCTACAAGTAAAAGCAGTTCGAATGGATATTGGTTGGGTTCGAAAGGTTATGAATCGATTGACAAGTCCAACCCCGATA
>JACYFF010015306.1:17782-22782 GCA_017589665.1 Selenicereus undatus | reverse complement strand
TACGCCCGTAGTGACTAGGATGGATATCTCGTATCCGAAAACTAGCAGTTCGCCCTGTCAATCCCCCAGGGCCCAAATAACTCAATTTTCTCCCATGAACTATTTGTGTCAATGGATTAGTTTGATCCAAAACTTGAGATAATGGGTGTAACCCAAAAAAAGATTCATAAGTCGTTGTTAATGGAGTTGAAGTTACCAAATTCTGAGGAGTCGGTATTAATTTAGACCCAATTGCTCCACATATAGTTTCTCGAACCACCTTTTCTAAACGAACCAGAGCCAATCCGAATTGATCCTGTAAGAGGTCTGCTACAGAACGAATACGTTTCTTTTTCAAATGATTCATATCATCAAGTGTACCTATTCCAAATTTCATCCCAATCAAAAGATCCACAGCTGCCAATATATCTCTCGGTAACAAAAATGTATTGTTTTTAGGTATATCAAGGTTCAGTCTCCGATTCATATTTCGTCGCCCAATCCGTCCTAATTCGCATCTTTGTTGAAAGAAATTTTTTTGTAATTCCTTACATAAGGATTCCGAAAATACTGGGTCCCCACCCACACAAGCAAATTTTTGATAAAACTCCAAAATGGCATTTTCTTTTGACCCAAATTTTTTTTATCCTTATCATTCAGGAAAGACAAGAAAATTTCCGGGTAACAAACATTATCCAGAATTTCTCTTAGATTCGAACCCATAGCTGATGATAGAACTAGAATAGATATTTTCTGTTTCCTACTCACACGAGCCCATATCCTTGCGTTTCCATCAATCTCTAATTCTGATCTTCCTCCCCAATCTGATATTATTGTGCCGGTATAGACCGAAATTCCGTTATGGTCCAATTCTGACCGGTAATAAATACCGGGGCTTTGCAATAATTGATTGATCACAATTCTGTATATTCCATTTACTAGAAAAGTTCCCAGGGAATTCATTAGAGGAATGTTTCCAATCAAAATTGTTTGTTCTTGCATCTCCCTACTGGTTTTCCAAAATAATCCCGCGGAAACATATAATTCAGAAGAATATGTAAGTGATTCATACACAGCATCCTCTTCCTTTATCAAGGCTTCTGCCAATTTATATGTTTCAACAAATAATTGAAATTCAATTTCTTCATCTGTATCTTCAATTTTTGGAAACTTATCAAGTTCTTCCGTTAAGCTCTGATCAATGAACCTACAAAATCCTTCAAATTGTATCTGATTAAACCCAGGTATTGTAGACATTCCCTCATTTCCATCTCGTAGCATTTGAACTGAATTCCCCATTTATAGAAAAATCCTATTTTTTGCTCATTCTTCATTGAATCGTATAGATCGATCTAGCTCTGATGGAATTTCTATTCTGTTTACTAAATCACACAAAATTTGACACAAAAAAAACTCCATATATTCATATATGAACAGATATGGAATGTATGAAATCTTTATGAACGGGGGGGAATAAAGAAAATTTTCGACTCAAATTTCAATTTGCAACAGAATAGATACAAAAGGAATTGATAAAATAAAACATTCTTGGAAAAAAAATTCTGGGGCTTAACGCTTAATTCGATTTATTTATAGTTATTGAATTTTGTATAGAATATCCCTTCGTTCTATTTCTACCATTATTATGATATTACATATTCCTATTCGATTGGATACCAAAAAAAAAAGATGCAACATTTGATCCCTTCGCCGAGATAAAGACAGAATAATCAGAAACAATATAGAGTTTATTTTTTTTTACTTAACCTTTTTTGCCCTGTCTATTGTATTGTGAAAAAAAGATTTGCAGAGAAAAAAGATATTTTGACCTATTTAGTACTATTTCATAGAATTCGAAAATACGGGTGTAAAAAGCGTTCTATTTATTAATTTAACTTAAACACAGGCAGATACCTATATATCATATAGAAGATACTCGATTGTCTGTGTAATTTCTGTTCTGGTTTCGGGGTTTACATATACTCATAATTGTTGTTATAATGGAATTTGAGACTCAGAAAAAGAAAAGCGGAGAAATAATCAAGATTCTTTTTTATTGAAAAGACGCAATACGGATTAGTTATCATTTGGATTTTCTTATGTCATTAGGGAACCTTAATTTGAAATCAAAATCTAAGAGTTGTTCATAAATTCGCAGTCAAGTCAATATTTTTGGCGGCATGGCCGAGTGGTAAGGCGGAGGACTGCAAATCCTTTTTCCCCAGTTCAAATCCGGGTGTCGCCTGATTCTAATTAAAAAAAAGACCCGAAATTCCTTATCGACTGATAGAACCTATAACTCACCGAATTATTCCCCAGCCGAAGGAGAGACCTTTGTCTCTTGATACGTACTTACTCGATTCTAAGCATCTGGGGTTCTCAAAAGTTCAAGTTCTGTAAATCCTTGTGTCTAGGATTCAAGGAAAGATTCTAGTAAGTAGTGGTTACTGACTGGGCCTTGAATTCGATTAGAGAGCAGAAGGTTATATCTAACTAGTTCGTAATTAGTAATTGTGAAAAAGCGGAATATATTTTGTATACACACTCAAAGGAGTCTATGAGTATTCAGGTATTCGATTAATATTCGATTGGGTAATTGGCTTTTATAGAAAAAGCTCAAAAAGCACCTCTTTTCCACCGGTCAAGAGTGGAATAGGCTGTTCAAAATCGTATAGGAATTTGTTATATGTATGTGGATTTATTGAATTGCTTCATTAAATTAAATTAATAGTCCGAAATAAGAATCCTTTTTTTACTCTGTACCATTGATTTCATTATTATTAGTATTAGTGAACAATAATGGAAAAATTCCTTCATATTTATAGAGATAGGGGACATAATTCACATGGATATTGTAAGTCTCGCTTGGGCTGCTTTAATGGTAGTCTTTACATTTTCCCTTTCACTTGTAGTATGGGGAAGAAGTGGACTCTAGAAATACTACTTAACTAATTGAGTTTTGAGTATGAGGAATCAAACTGTATCAATTGTTTTCTAGATCGTTCCGCAAAGTGTTTTTAAAGATAATAATGTCAATCAAAGAGATATTTCAATAATTCCCATGTTTCTATTTCGAAAGGAAATATAGATGATAGGAAATAGATTTCGGATTTTTTATAAATTCTCTATTTCGCCGAACGGACTCTTATACAAATTATATAGGGACAATGGGGAACAACGGACCCCTTTTGTTTTCCTTTTTCTCCAAATACAAGAGAAAGCCGCCGTTCTGTTAGAAATATTAAGCGGATACGTACTTTCTAGAGGAAAGAACATAGATATAGTGCTTGTTCAACAAGATATACACATAATAAGATCTTGACCCGGACGAGTTGCATATTTGGCACTTACCACTTGTTTTATTATTTGAGAAACCGGATTTGTGCTTTATCGACTCATTTCATATCATGGTTTAAGTGTTACAAATTCAATTAATGAGGTTGACTATTTCTTTTCGAAATTCGAAGAAGTTTACATACCATAGAACTCTTTGGATCATCTATCAACCAGTCAATCAATTTAATTACTTTACTTCTTGGAAATGATAAAAAAAGATTACTAAGTTAGTTGGTTTTTTTATTAATATATTATATATCCATACCATTTTTCTTTCTTTGATTCTTTCGGTGGATACTTGGATTTCTATTTGAAATAATCCGAAATCTAGGAATTCGAACTGTAAATTGAAAGTAAGAGTTGCCTTTCGATTAGTTCGGATTGATCAGAATCAATACAAATCGATCAAATAGATGTAGCAAAAAATAGAATTGGGGTCCCCATGTACATAACAGAAGATACATATTGTGGATTGATCTATCTAAATTGAAGTCTGTATCTTTATTATAGTATAGCACAACTTTCGACACTACAAAAAAGCACTAATCTAATAGATAAATATATAGTATAGCATGGTAGAAAGAAATATATGAATCTTTCTACCATACTATCCAATTTCATCGAATACTGCTGATTCTAGCCTGCTCATTTCATTTAAGAAACGAAATTGGAATCCTTTTTTATTTCCATTTTTTCAATCATTGATAAAGAAGTCGAGTTTCATTCAAATTAATCATTTTGGCTAACCGTTTTTACATAGATTATAAGTAAAAAGGCAGTAGGAACTAGAATGAAGAGTGCAGTAGCAATAAATGCGAGAATATTTACTTCCATAATCTCATCGTTTTTTTACTTCGCAATAACTCGGGATTTAATCCCATAGAGATTAGCAATTTTTCGCCTGTCAATTCAATGGGATGAATTACATCTTGATGGTATTGAATCGGATTAATATCATGAATAACAATATCTGAGTTATCATATCAATTCGCCGTCGCGAATTGAATAGTATAACATAGGAAGATCTTTTATCCATACTGAATCCAAAAAATTTATATATATATATCGGAAAAAAAGATTCTTCATTACCTCGAAAAAGGTCTAAAAAGGCAGGATCCTTGTTTGATCTTTCTTTTATTAATATCCTCCCTTCTTTTCTTGGGTTGTACTAGGATATATGAAAAGTATTTTGTCAGGGTAACCATAATAAAAGAAATTGTGTATTGTACAAGAAACGAATTCCATTTGTGTATGTACTCCCGAGAAGCATATGGGACTCTATTCCATTAGATAGACGCGCGAAATTGAAAAGCCAGACCCCATAAATATGGTATCTTTTGGAATCCTACGTATGATCTTACAAATAAAAAAAAAAAGGTACTAGTACCAATTCACATATCTCTCCCAGCAATCAGTTCTAGTTGATGTAATGAAAATTTTTTAGGTGAGAAATAAATGCAAAAAGAAAAAGGAAAGAAAAAAGAACTAAGAATCATAAGAATATCATAAGAATCCCTATTGAGAGTGAAATTCGATTGTCTTCCTTTTCCCAGTCCCAGAAAGTGGAAGGATGATATATTGGTTATCGGATCTGTCGGGACTGACGGGGCTCGAACCCGCAGCTTCCGCCTTGACAGGGCGGTGCTCTGACCAATTGAACTACAATCCCAGGGAACTAAGATCTA
>JACYFF010015304.1:12500-14097 GCA_017589665.1 Selenicereus undatus | reverse complement strand
AAAAGGGTATTCGAGACTGCTCAATAAATGAAAAGCCAAAGGATTTTTTTTTGGAGCTCTTTGAAAGTTATTTAACTTGAGTTATGAGTATACAAATGATTTAATTTTTTTAGGAAAGAAAAAGGACTTAATTCTTTATTTAATTCATTTGAAGATTTTATGGACTTTTTTGATTTGCCATTCTAATACAAAACTTCGAATCATTTTTCTCGAGCCGTACGAGGAGAAAACTTCCTATACGTTTCCAAGGGGGGTTGTTGTTGATCTAATCTATCCCAATGAGCCGTCTATCGAATCGTTGCAATTGATGTTCGGTCCCGAAGAGAGGGAAGAGATCTGCGGAAAGTGGGTTTTTATGATCCAATAAAGAATCAAACTTATTTAAATGTTCCTGCTATTCTCGATTTTCTTGAAAAAGGCGCTCAACCTACGGAAACCGTTTATGATATTTTAGCGAAGACAGAGGTTTTAGGTTTTAAAAGAATTTTGACTTAATTAAAAGAAGTTCAATTAATGAAATAAAAAAAAAGATAGAATGAGGTGGTATAACTTTTTTTTATTCTTCCTTTTCTATTCATCCATTTATGTAGATTTATTATGTAGTGCCAATCCAACACAAGTTTTTTTATACTTAACTTAGATTTTTCTCCTTATATTTCAATTTCATTATTTCTATCCTATTTCTTTTTTTTATTAATTATTATTAAATAATGAAATGAAATTACATTATATTATATATTTTCTATTCTAATTATCTAAATATATAATTTATATATAATTTATATTGCAATTCAATATTTTTATTTCAATTCAATTTGAATTTGATTTTGATCCCGATTGTATCTACTATTTTGGGGGTTGCTAACTCAACGGTAGAGTACTCGGCTTTTAAGTGCGGCTAGGATCTTTTACATATTTGGATGAAGCAAGGAATTCGTCTACATCATCGGTAGAGTTTATCAGACCACGACTGATCCTGAAAGGAAATGAATGGAAAAAAGAGCATGTCGTATCAATAGAGAATTCGGAGAATATTTCATTCGTACCAAATCGGTACCAAACAAACATTATTTGAATTGAACGAAATGAATTCGCAAGTTTGGTCGATTGAATAAATGGATCGAGCCCTATGGTTCAAATTCTAGGGAAAGAAAGAGCAACGAGCTTATCTTCGTAATTTGAATGATTACCCGATCTAATTTAACGTTAAAAAAAAATTAGTGCCAGATACGGGAAAGGCTTCTCACACGAGTGAATTTTTTCGTTTTTAGTGAATCCTAACTATTAGATTATCCATTTTCTATATGGAGATGAATGTGTAGAAGAAACAGTATATTGATAAAGATACTTTTCCAAAATCAAAAGAGCGATTGGGTTGAAAAAATAAAGGATTTCTAACCATCTTGCTTTGTTATCCTATAAAAAAAAACCAATTAGATGGAAAAAAATAGAGAATCCGTTGATGAATTTACCTGTCTCCGAGGTACTTAATTATTTCAAAATAGAATACCTTGTTTTGACTGTATCGCACTATGTATCATTTGATAATCCAAGAAACTCCCTGCTTTTTTTTAGTTTTCGGTCTAATTTGAAATGG
>JACYFF010015304.1:0-2500 GCA_017589665.1 Selenicereus undatus | reverse complement strand
TGCTTTCTATTTGATTCGATCGTAAGGACCACTGAATTGGGATTTCCCTATTGGGCCAGGTCATTGCGGGACAGGTGGATCATTTATGATGAGGATGAGCTTGAAGAGTCGGAGTTCTTGCAGAGTGGAACCGTGCCGTACCCGGCACGAGCTAGATCTTTCAACGAACAGGGCTTTTTTGCACTAACCCGATTCATTTGGGACCCTGCAGATCCAATCTTTTTCGTATTCCAAGATGAGGATGAGCTCCCTGTCTCTGTGTTTTCAAATCGAGAATTCTTTGCAGATGAAGAGATAGAGCTTTTAATTTCCAAAAAGGATCCTTCTAAATATATCAAGGTAAGCTGGTTTATCCATAATCTGAAAGAGAAAGACAAGCACTTTGAATTGTTGATTAATCGCCAGAGATGGCTTAGAACCAATAGTTCATTATTTAAATCGAATGAACGTTTCCGTTATATTACTCTATCCGAGAGTTATCAGTATTTATTAAATCTGTTCCTATCTAACGGAACACTATTGGATCAAATGACAAAGACATTGTTGAGAAAAGGATGGATTTTCCCGGATGAAATGAAAATTGGAAAATAAAAAATACGCATGTCTGATGAAATGGTTGTTGCTATCTGCTCCAATAACGAATCATTGGTTTGACTGAATAACTAAATAAAATACCAAGATCTCGGATCGATATTTATATATCAATATCGATCGATCCGAGATCTTGCAATTGCTCATTCAATGAGCATTCTCAATATTATGCCTTGAAGAGGACTCGAACCTCCACGCTCTTTAGCACGAGATTTTGAGTCTCGCGTGTCTACCATTTCACCACCAAGGCATCTTGAGAGTGATTCGTATTCCATGAATATGATATCTATCTAGTGTGAGGAATATACCACAAAGGTGGAGTGTTGGAGTCTTTCTATTGATCGGTCATATAGTAAATAAATAGAACTAAAATAATCTAAAAAAATCATATAGTAAATATCACTTCAATTTTTTAACAAAATTACAATACAAAACAAAAGGAGGTTTGTTTGTCATGATTTTTCAATCTTTTTCACTAGGTAATCTAGCATCCTTATACATGAGGATAATGAATTCGGTCGTTGTGGTCGGACTCTATTATGGATTTCTGACCACGTTTTCCATAGGGCCCTCTTATTGCCTACTTTTCCAAGCTCATATTAAAGTTATAGAAGAAGGAGAAAAAGCAATCGATAAGGAGGTAGCAGCAGCAACTGGTTTAATTATGGGACAGCTCGTGATGTTCATATCGATCTATTATACGCCTCTGCATCTAGCATTGGGTAGACCGCATACAATAACTTTCCTAGTTCTATCCTCTTTAGTCCTTCTTTTCCACTGGTACAATTCCGAAGACTTTTACGGTAAACGTAAACATCAATCTACTAGGAAAAATTCAATGCGTAATCCCAGCATTCAATGTATATACCTGATTAATCTCATTTATCAATTATTGAACCATTTATTTTTCCCAAGTTCAATGTTAGCCAGATTAGTCACCATTTATATGTTTCGATACAACAACAAGATGTTATTTGTAACAAGTAGTTTTGTTGGTTGGTTAATTGGTCACATTTTATTCATGAAATGGGTCAAATTCGTATTAGACTGGATAGATCAAAATTATTCCGTTAGAGCGAATAGGTACATTCTATCTAACAAGTACCTTTTCTATGTGTTTCGATTTTATCAGGATTTTATCTTCGATTTAAAAAAATCTATGAATCAATTCAATAGTGTTCTCGTTTTGTTTATCTATCTCTGCACTTTCGGCAGAACGTCGTCACCCTTTGTGACTCACAAAATAATGCAGTAAGGAATACCAAATGAAAAATATGTTGAACAAGAAAAGACTTTCGAAGACGGATTCACCGCAAAAGGTCCATTTCCCTCCCTTTTAAAACTTTTTCAAGAAGCATACTATAAAAATATCTCAACTTCTTTTTCTGGGAATCAAGATATTTCAAAGTTAGAAATACTTAAGGAAGACAGTAAAATCTCCTTATGGGTTGAAAAACCCCTTCTTATTTCTACTCTTTTCGACTATAATCGTTGGAATCGTCCAACGCGATATATAAAAAACAAACGATTAGAAAATGCGGTAAGAAATGAAATGTCACAATTTTATTTTCCTACAAGTCAAAATGACGGAAAAGAATGAATTTCTTTTTCATATCCACCTAATTTAGCCCTTTTCCGGGAAATGATACACAAAAAGATTTCTATTTTTGCAACACAAAACTATGATAAACTCTACAATGATTGGATTTCTACCAATGAACAAAAAAAGAAAAGCTTAAGTAATGAATTGTCTAATAGAATTGCGGTTTTAAACAAAAAAGGACTTAAAATAAAAATTATTAGAAAAAAAAATTGATTATGCAATGATAAAAAAAACAAAGATGGACAATCAAACCCAGATAAAAAAAACAAAGAATATTTACCAAACCTAGATAAAAAAAACAAAGAA
>JACYFF010015282.1:19609-23396 GCA_017589665.1 Selenicereus undatus | reverse complement strand
TTCTTTGTTTTTTTTATCTAGGTTTGGTAAATATTCTTTGTTTTTTTTATCTAGGTTTGATTGTCCATCTTTGTTTTTTTTATCATTGCATAATCGAATTTTTGTTTCTAATACATTTGTTTTAAGTCCTTTTTTGTCTAAAACTGCAATTCTATTATAAAATTCATTACTTAAGCTTTTCTTTTTTTGTTCATTGGTAGAAATCCAATCATTGTACAGTTTATCATAGTTTTGTGTTGCAAAAACAGAAATCTTTCTTTGTATCATTTCCCGGAAAAGGGCTAAACTAGGTGGATATGAAAAAGAAATTCGTTCTTTTCCATCATTTTGACATGTAGAAAAATAAAATTGTGACATTTCATTTCTTACCGCATTTTCTAATCGCTTGTTTTTTATATATCGCGTTGGACGATTCCAACGGTTATAGTCGAAAAGAATAGAAATAAGAAGGGGTTTTTCAACCCATAAGGAGATTTTACTGTCTTCTTTAAGTATTTCTAACTTCGAAATATCTTGATTCCCAGAAAAAGAAGTTGGGATATTTTTATAGTATGCTTCTTGAAAAAGTTTAAAAAGGGAGGGAGAAGGATCTTTTGCGGTGAATCCCTCTTCGGAAGTCTTTTCTCGTTCAACATGTTTTTCTTCTGGTATTCCTTGCTGCATTATTTTATGAGTCAAAAAAGGTGACGACGTTCTGCCGAAAGTGCAGAGACAGATAAACAAAACGAGAATACTACTGACTCGATTCATATATTTTTTAAAATCGAAGATAAAATCCTGATAAAATCGAAACACATAGAAAAGGTACTTGTTAGATAGAATGTACCTATTCGCTCTAACGGAATAATTTTGATCTATCCAGTCTAATACGAATTTGACCCATTTCATGAATAAAATGTGACCAATTAACCAACCAACAAAACTACTTGTTACAAATAACATCTTGTTGTTGTATCGAAACATATAAATGGTGACTAATCTGGCTAACATTGAACTTGGGAAAAATAAATGGTTCAATAATTGATAAATGAGATTAATCAGGTATATACATTGAATGCTGGGATTACGCATTGAATTTTTCCTAGTAGATTGATGTTTACGTTTACCGTAAAAGTCTTCGGAATTGTACCAGTGGAAAAGAAGGACTAAAGAGGATAGAACTAGGAAAGTTATTGTATGCGGTCTACCCAATGCTAGATGCAGAGGCGTATAATAGATCGATATGAACATCACGAGCTGTCCCATAATTAAACCAGTTGCTGCTGCTACCTCCTTATCGATTGCTTTTTCTCCTTCTTCTATAACTTTAATATGAGCTTGGAAAAGTAGGCAATAAGAGGGCCCTATGGAAAACGTGGTCAGAAATCCATAATAGAGTCCGACCACAACGACCGAATTCATTATCCTCATGTATAAGGATGCTAGATTACCTAGTGAAAAAGATTGAAAAATCATGACAAACAAACCTCCTTTTGTTTTGTATTGTAATTTTGTTAAAAAATTGAAGTGATATTTACTATATGATTTTTTTAGATTATTTTAGTTCTATTTATTTACTATATGACCGATCAATAGAAAGACTCCAACACTCCACCTTTGTGGTATATTCCTCACACTAGATAGATATCATATTCATGGAATACGAATCACTCTCAAGATGCCTTGGTGGTGAAATGGTAGACACGCGAGACTCAAAATCTCGTGCTAAAGAGCGTGGAGGTTCGAGTCCTCTTCAAGGCATAATATTGAGAATGCTCATTGAATGAGCAATTGCAAGATCTCGGATCGATCGATATTGATATATAAATATCGATCCGAGATCTTGGTATTTTATTTAGTTATTCAGTCAAACCAATGATTCGTTATTGGAGCAGATAGCAACAACCATTTCATCAGACATGCGTATTTTTTATTTTCCAATTTTCATTTCATCCGGGAAAATCCATCCTTTTCTCAACAATGTCTTTGTCATTTGATCCAATAGTGTTCCGTTAGATAGGAACAGATTTAATAAATACTGATAACTCTCGGATAGAGTAATATAACGGAAACGTTCATTCGATTTAAATAATGAACTATTGGTTCTAAGCCATCTCTGGCGATTAATCAACAATTCAAAGTGCTTGTCTTTCTCTTTCAGATTATGGATAAACCAGCTTACCTTGATATATTTAGAAGGATCCTTTTTGGAAATTAAAAGCTCTATCTCTTCATCTGCAAAGAATTCTCGATTTGAAAACACAGAGACAGGGAGCTCATCCTCATCTTGGAATACGAAAAAGATTGGATCTGCAGGGTCCCAAATGAATCGGGTTAGTGCAAAAAAGCCCTGTTCGTTGAAAGATCTAGCTCGTGCCGGGTACGGCACGGTTCCACTCTGCAAGAACTCCGACTCTTCAAGCTCATCCTCATCATAAATGATCCACCTGTCCCGCAATGACCTGGCCCAATAGGGAAATCCCAATTCAGTGGTCCTTACGATCGAATCAAATAGAAAGCACGGGGGGTTCCATATTCTAGGAGCCCAAACTATGTGATCGACTAAATCCTGCGCGCTCTGTTCCCACTCTAAGTCTTCTTCATATTCTGCCAATCTCGATCTAAATTCGTTTAATTCCGATCTAAATTCGTACAATTCCGATTTCAATTCTTCTCCTTCGTACAATCCCGATTCAGATTTTCCATAGAGAGATCTACGATCAAGGATAGAACAAGATCCATTTTTCATCATATCTAAGGGATTCCTTAGTTTGGGCAAAATAAGCAATGGCACTGGATCATTCTCTTTTTCTGTCCGTAACAATCCCACCAGAGCGTCTTCTACTTCTAATAGGCCATGAACTAGAGCAGAATCATTATAAACGAGTCCACAAGAAGCGATCCCATTTTTTTCATCGGGTCCGGGTGGAGACCAAAGATCTTGAGCGACCGATCCGGCAGAACAACTCAAAAGATAAAGAAGTATCGTTAATTTCTTCATGCTCGTTCCGAGTTCGAAGTACCATTTGTACAAATAAGAATCCACTGCGTCACAGGATTCCTTCTTCATATAGATAGATATAGGATCTATAAGGCAATGACTTAGAAGTACATTTTGTGCAAGAGCCCTTCCTATCTGATAGAAAAGGATCCCATGATCCGCAATCGGTATTTTATCGAATCGGAAACCCCAAGTTTGTCTATGAAGAGCGAATCTAATTGTATTCGTATCTATAATTGATTTCTTCCCTGTAATACTAATCGATAGGGCCTCATTGGTAAGTCCTACAAGATCTCGTACATTGGAACTCAGGGTTATGGACCCGAATCCATTAGTCTGGAACATTTTCTTTTCCAAGTGAAATCCCCTAGTAGAAGAAAGAGTGAAAAGGTGCTTTCGTCGTTGTGGAATAAGAAGCCTTCGTATCTTCATGCATGTATTTAATCTATTCAGAGCTATTAGAGAGGGATCCACTTTTTGAGGAATATTAGTCGAAGCAATAACAAGATTAGTGGAAGATCTTTCACAATTCATGGAGATATACTTCACTAATAGACAGCGGGATAAGTAATTCGACTTATTCATATGCAGATCATGAATGTCTGGAATCCATATTATGCAAGGAGACATTATTTTTACTAATTCGAATTGAAATAAGATATAAAATGGCTCTGTTCTCTTTTCCATCTCGAATAGAGTATGATCCGCATCCTGATCCACAGCTATATACCTCAGCTCCTTTTCAACGTCAACATCGCTATCGTAACTATCATCAAGCTCGTCGTCACTCTCCCTAGTCCTGGGACC
>JACYFF010015282.1:7109-9609 GCA_017589665.1 Selenicereus undatus | reverse complement strand
ATCAATTGCAACGATTCGATAGACGGCTCATTGGGATAGATTAGATCAACAACAACCCCCCTTGGAAACGTATAGGAAGTTTTCTCCTCGTACGGCTCGAGAAAAATGATTCGAAGTTTTGTATTAGAATGGCAAATCAAAAAAGTCCATAAAATCTTCAAATGAATTAAATAAAGAATTAAGTCCTTTTTCTTTCCTAAAAAAATTAAATCATTTGTATACTCATAACTCAAGTTAAATAACTTTCAAAGAGCTCCAAAAAAAAATCCTTTGGCTTTTCATTTATTGAGCAGTCTCGAATACCCTTTTTTGTCTCATTTAGAATCGATTTGAATTCTGCATTCTGATTCAAATCCAATTAATTGTTAATTGGTGCGACAATTCAAATCGAAAATGGAAAAAAAAAAGGATGTTTCCTTGTTCCGGAATCTTTTATCTTTGTTTTGAATCATTGGGTTTAGACATTACTTCGTTGATTTTGAATCCTTTCAAAAATGGCAGCAACATACCTTTTTGTTATTTCTTTCTATCAAAGAATCATATGAACGGCGGATTCCCACACCATATATATAATTTTTATCGAAAAGGTTTTATCAATTCCAACAAAATTTCCTTTAGGATTTGAAACTTGCTTGATTTGGGTCCTTTCGATATCTCTGTCAAAGATATACTTACGAAGTTGTTCCAACTTATTCTTATTGATTGACACTAACCCTAGACCCTTTCCCCTTAAAGAAATGAATCAATACTTTCTACTCGAGCTCCATCCTGTACTATTTCCATTACACCCCAACAAAAAATGCGGGTTCGAATGGAAGAGAACAAAGGATGTCGAGTCAAGAGCATCCTTTAATTAGATTAGAGAATGATGGATATAAGAATCCACAACAGATCATGTCCTTCAAGTCGCACGTTGCTTTCTACCACATCGTTTCAAACGAAGTTTTACCATAACATTCCTCGAATTTTGAACCTCTATGCGGTTGATTCAATTATGGAATAATGAATAGTCATTGGTTCAGTTAGGACAGTCGGCACATAATAAAATATATCTTAAATTATTTTTTCATTTTTTTTCATTATTGAAATTGAAAAAAAAATTCCAATTTGTGTTACATCCAATAAAAACAATAAAATTGAAAAAATCGATTGGAAAAATACAATTTCTTTTCCCGGAATGAATAACAAAATAACAAACTTCCTTCTATTCTATATGAATATGAGGGGGTGGATATATGAAAACTTGTTTTTTGGAATTCAAATTCGTCTAATCTATAACCCCATCTTGCCTAAATCCCCAACAGATTCTGTTGTATCTGCGCGGCATTTGAACACTTATCTTATTAATTTGTGAAATTTGAAAAAAGATAAGATTCATTTTGGTTAGAATTATTAGCAGAAAAAATCAAATTCTATCCAATATTACACTTTATAAACGGAAAAACACAATCTTAATTATTTACTAGAATTACACATGCTCTTCCTCTGGGACGGAAGGATTCGAACCTCCGAATAGCGGGACCAAAACCCGATGCCTTACCACTTGGCCACGCCCCACTTTGATTTCTATTCGACACTAATAAAGACTAATGTTGTTATTGATTGTTCGTCAATTCCAGCCAAAATATCTTAAGAATCCTTTAGATTCCATTGTAAGTATTTTGACGCATGTAGATATAGAATTATACTGAATTTATTGATCATTACATATAATTCCATTAAAATATTGTATGAAAATAGAATTTTTTCTATTCTCAAAAGAGAATGGAAGGTTTTTTGGTTGAGTGAGTAAGTTCAAAAAAAAAGAAGGATTTTTGATCTTTCTTTTTTTATTTTCTTCATTTTTTCCTTCTATGAAGAACTCAATCAAAATACAATTATCTTAAAAACAAAATGTCTGTTATGCTTAATATCTTAAGTTTGATCTGTCTTAATTCTGCCCTTTATTCGAGTAGTTTTTTCTTAGTCAAATTACCCGAAGCCTACGCTTTTTTGAGTCCAATCGTGAATTTTATGCCAGTCATACCTGTACTCTTTTTTCTCTTAGCCTTTGTTTGGCAAGCTGCTGTAAGCTTTCGATGAAATCTTTCATCTTGTCCTAGAAAAATAAATGATTTTTTCGAGAAAAACGATTCGAATACTAATAATTGATAAGATCAGACAAGTCTGAAAGTATGAACTCTTGATTCAAACATGAGAATTCTTGGATAACCGCGATTCGGATCGCCTCGTTTTCCCACTCTAACTATCTATTTGAATTTTCCGTGAATGAAAAACCTTATTGTGATCCTCCACAAACAAGGGGGTATAAAAAAATTATTGATAAGTAAGATAATAATATATAAGATAATAATAATTTTTTTTTTAATTGTAATTCATTAAAGTAATAAAAAAAATTCTTTTCGATTTCTAAAAACTACTTTGGTTTTCGGTATCAAAATAGGATATATGGTATAAAAATAGAGAATTGATTCTCTTCAAAAAACAAAATGATCTTGGA
>JACYFF010015273.1:21764-24264 GCA_017589665.1 Selenicereus undatus | reverse complement strand
TGAAACCACTCATGCCCGGTAACGCAAGAGATGCCAGTGAAAAGCTACTGAAAAGTGTGAATATTTTTGGCATTGGAATAGCTATTCCGCCCATTTCGTCGAGATAAACAAGACGTATTCCATCGTAACTAGTTCCCGCTAAGAAAAAAAGTGCAGCACCAATAAAGCCATGAGAGATTATTTGTAAAATGGCTCCATTAAGTCCCGTATCCGTTATAGAACTAATTCCTATAATTATGAAACCCATGTGAGATACAGAGGAATGGGCTATTCTTTTTTAAAATTACGTTGTCCGAGAGATGTTGAAGCTGCAGAGATTATTTGTATTGTGCCCATTATTATTAACCAAGGAGAAAATAGAAAATGAGCATGGGGTTGGGGTTCCATATTGATACGAACCAATCCATATGCTCCCATTTGAAATAAGATTCCCGCTAGAAGCATACAAGTACTGTAATGTGCTTCTCCATGGGTATCTGGTAACCATGTATGTAAAGGAATAATCGGTAATTTTACAGCAAAAGCAATAAAAAATCCAATATAGAATATTATTTCTAATGCCAGAGGATACGATTGATTAACTAATGTTTCAAAATTGAATGTTGGTTCATTGGAACCATATAAACCAACACCCAGAGCTCCCATTAATAGAAAAATGGAACCCCCCCCTGCAGTATACAAAATAAACTTAGGAGCTGAGTAGAGACGTTTCTTTCCTCCCCACATAGATAAAAGTAGATAAACAGGAATTAATTCTAATTCCCACATTATGAAAAAAAGTAAAAGGTCTCGGGACGAAAACGATCCTATTTGACCACTGTACATTGCTAACATAAGGAAATAGAATAATCGAGAATCTCGAGTAACCGGCCAAGCCGCTAAAGTAGCTAAAGTGGTGATGAATCCCGTCAGTAAAAAGGGTCCTATCGAAAGTCCATCTATTCCTAATCTCCAGTGAAAATCCAAAAAATGGATCCATTTAGAATCTTCTGCCAGTTGGATTAATGGATCGTCCGGCTGGAAATGATAACAGAATGCGTAGGTTGTTAGAAGTAGCTCTAGCATTGAAATACATATAGTATACCACCGGATAACCTTATTTCCTCTATGAGGAAGAAAGAAAATAAAAGAACCTGCAAATATGGGCAAAACTACAATTGTAGTTAACCAAGGAAAATAATTCATGGTAAAGACAAGATACACTTGAGCCAAAAAAACTAAACCCGTACCCGGAATTTATTTAGTTAGGGTACGGTACAGGTTTTTGTCGGTAAAAAAAAAATCCAAATAGAATAGAATGGATTCAAGTGGACTTTTCTGAAACGTATCAATAAGCTAGACCCATACTGCGGGTTGTTTCAGGCCCTAAATAAACTCGAACACTTAAAAAATCGGTTGGACAGGCAGATTCACATCTCTTACAACCAACACAGTCCTCTGTTCTTGGAGCAGAAGCTATTTGTTTAGCCTTACATCCATCCCAAGGTACCATTTCTAATACATCTGTGGGACAAGCTCGTACACATTGAGTACACCCTATACATGTATCATAAATCTTTACTGAATGTGACATTGAATCTATAATTTTTTTTAACTTCATTTATTTTCGATCTAGTTCTAGTAAAGTAAATGAACCACATATTCAAATACCAGATGAATCAATGATTTACCAGAATTTTTGAATTAATCTACTTCTGGATTGGATCGGCTTATTAGAAAATAAATAAAAAGAGGAGGCCCAAAATACTTAGATTTATTCCATTTTGGAAAGTATGATTATACCTTAAGGTGCCATACTTAGTAATCTAATTTGAATTGATGACGATTCAAATTAACATGTTTTTATTTTAGCTTTCGAAATTTTCAATTGACTGATTAATTCTTTATAACGTACTTTATCTTTTTTAAACAAATAAGCCAGTAGTCGTTGCCGTTTTCCTAGAATTTTTCGTATACCTCTCTGAGATGAATAGTCTTTTTTGTGCAATTTCAAATGTGAAGTAAGCCTTTTTACCTTATTGCTAAAACGGAATACTTGAAATTCAACGGACCCCCTGTTTTCTTCTTTTTCTTCATGCGAAATAACAGATATGAATGATTTTTTTGTCATAAAATTGAAACCTTCCTTTTTTTTTTACCAAATATGGAATTTTGCCAATCAGTAATAATAATGCCAGCTATTTTTCTCTTGTACACATAATAATCCGAATTCCCTTATTCACTCATTTTCATAAAATGAATGAATGAATGAATAAAGAAAATTCGGTTGATTCTTTTATAGATCTAATTGATACGTTATCGAATTAGTATCATGTATCGAAATTAGATGTAAGACAAGGCGTGTGCGTATCTATTTATCTACTAGATGATAAGGAATATCTAAGATAAATCTATCATAAATGAGTTTTTAATCGTGGATACATATGTATTCTTTATATACTAAAACGACTACCTTTTTAATCGTGGATACATGCGTATTCTTAATATACTAATAACGGTA
>JACYFF010015273.1:13436-21664 GCA_017589665.1 Selenicereus undatus | reverse complement strand
TTATCATCTAGTAGATAAATAGATACGCACACGCCTTGTCTTACATCTAATTTCGATACATGATACTAATTCGATAACGTATCAATTAGATCTATAAAAGAATCAACCGAATTTTCTTTATTCATTCATTCATTCATTTTATGAAAATGAGTGAATAAGGGAATTCGGATGATTCTTTTATAGATCTAATTGATACGTTATCGAATTAGTATCATGTATCGAAATTAGATGTAAGACAAGGCGTGTGCGTATCTATTTATCTACTAGATGATAAGGAATATCTAAGATAAATCTATCATAAATGAGTTTTTAATCGTGGATACATATGTATTCTTTATATACTAAAACGACTACCTTTTTAATCGTGGATACATGCGTATTCTTAATATACTAAAACGACTACCGTTATTAGTATCGAACCAATAACGATTCATACAAGCTAAATCTTCTAATCGATAATTGGGCCAAAGAAAGAATTTGATAAGTTTCTTTTTATCTCGATCAAGATCTTTGCTTTTATCAAAAAATTGACTACCTTTATTTACCCTATTCCCATTGCAATATACTGGGTTTTTATCCACACCTTTATTATTCCTTGAGTTTAAACAAATAAGAATTCTCAATTCTCGACGACGTCTAGGCGATAAAATATTTTCAGGAATAAGCAAATCATAATTGTTTTTGTCTCTGGATCTTTTTTGATTATTTTGGCGTTTTTTACTCTTATGAACCCATGAAATACCTATGGTTTGATACAGAATTAATTGCATATCAATCTTATACAGGCGAACTAGTTCAATAAATAATATTCCTTCTTCTAGCAATGTGTCCATAGGTGTAACGCCACTATACTCCATTATATCCATATTTAAATCTCCCCTGTGCAGAAAGGTTATAGCAAAGCGTTTTCGTCTTTTGTGTTCTTTCAAATGAAGCATAAGAACACCTACGTCGATATTGCGTAACACGTCCTCATCCTCCACAAACTTATTCCAGTCCATTTGATAACTAAAAAACTTTTGCTCCGCGCAAATAAAGTCGTCGTGTATACTAACGTTTTCTTTTTTTTCAAAGTGCTTTTGGATAAATGATCTGAAATTTTTTCTATGACCCACGTGTTTTTTTTTATATCTAGTTACAGCATCAATAGGATTCTCGTTTTTCTTTCTATTGACAATAGCCTTCTCGTTTTTCTTTCTATTGACAATAGCCTTCTCGTTTTTCTTTTCATTGACAATAGCCTTCTCGTTTTTCTTTTCATTGACACTAAAATTTTCAAAATCTGAAAAAAGCAAATTAATTGGTATAGTCCAGGGCTTAATTTGATATACATTATAAAGTAAGACAAATTCTGGGAAGAACCAAGATTCTATCGATACAGGACGACTTAGTATTTCTTCATTCATTCCCATCCAATCAAAAAGGTTTTTCGTTTCATGTGATCGGTAAAATTTTTGACGTGATCGGTAAAATTTTTGATAAATTTTGTGACAAAAAATATCATTCTTATCATCAAAACATTCTTTCTTTTCTTTCTCATAAATTTCTTTTTCTTTCTCATCAATAATTTCATCATCAATATCAAATTTATAAACAATTTGATAATTCTTAGGTTCAATCTTAGTATACTTATTATGGATCCAGGCTCCAATAGGACCTTTCTTTATAAGATGATCAAAATGGATAATTTTCCAATCAAAATATTTTCTATCCGGAGTTTTCTCTATATCCGTAATATTAAAATAATAAGTGATAGGGATACTCCACCACATATCAATTAAATTGCCTTTATGTATGTTGTAATTATTAGTATAAGAAAATTCTTTATTTTTATTTCCTTGGAATGGTATCCTATAACTATATGAATCCTTCTTATCCTCATGAAAAAGAAATTTATATGATAAAACCTCATATTTATGGTTTTTTTTCAAATTTTCCTTTTCATTCGGTAATAACAATAAAGGGGCTTTTGCATTTTGGTAATTGGAATTTATTAATTGTTCTTTTTCATATGAATTCCATTTTTTTTTATTTTTTTTTTCACCCCGAAAATATTTATTGATTTCATTTCGCCATTTTTGTGGTACTAAATGAGACCATTCTCTCTGAGATAAACCGTATTGATAATTACTTTTTAACCAGTTTTTCCATGGATTCATTACAGAATTTGGAAGTTTCTGAGTCCTTAGTTCGGAATGAATTATTCCTTGTGCTCCAAAATAATCTTTTATTTCATTCTTAAGAAATAAAGATGTTCCGTAATATTGAAAGACAGATCTTAACTTATATAAGTTAATTAGTTGGGCTTGTGATAATTTGTAAAATACGTAGGCTTGTGACAAAAAAGATAAATCAGAATGACTTCTCAATTTCTTCTGAATCTTACCACTAAGCAAACTACTAAACAAAAAATGTGATTTTTTTATAGTCAAAATAAACTGAATTGGATTTTTATTTGTTTCATTATTGTAAATTGATTTATACAAATTTTTTTTTGTTGATTCAAGAAAAAGAAAAAATTTTAGTGTATAAATTCTGGAAATATTTAAAATATTTAGAAATAGATCTACATATATCTTTTCCATAAAAAAACCCGATTTACTTATTAATCGAGCAGTTCTTCTTTTTAATATTTGAACAATATTTTGGAGTGATTCTAATCTTTTAACACCATAATGTGTTTTGTTAGGGCTAATATTTACAATTTTTGAAATTTTATCCATTTGATTTCTGATTGTACTTCTTCTATTAGCCAGATCTTTCATTCTTTTTTGTGTCAATGAATAATTTGTCAAATTCATGAATTGGGCTTCAATGGATGATTCATGAATCATCTGATTATTAATTATAGAATCGTTTTCTTTTATTATTTCACTTGATTTGTCTATTAATTCCAATTCTAAATTTGGATTTACGTTTGAAAGGTTTTTTGATAATCTTTTTTTCAATATTTTTTTCAAGATTTTTTTCAACATTTTTTTCAATATTTTTTTAACAATAACAATAATCCATTTGTGCTTCTTTCGAAATTTTTTAAATTCTTTGTAGAGTTTTTTTTCTATAAGTATAAAAAAGGAAGAAAGTTCTTTGTATTCGGGATCTCCATAAGGAATTTTTGTTGGCAGTCCCCAAGCTGTTAAATAAACAGAATCATTTTTATCTTGATCAGAAGTGTGCCAAGGTTTTAGGCGGAAAGGATATACTACCTTTATCTGGATACCCTCATCTTTCCAGAGCTCAGGAAATTGGTTTTCTGAGGATGGAATACCGTTATAGGTACATATATAATGTACTTCTTTCTCCAACTCTTGGAAATCTTCCTCCAACTCAGAACGTTGCAATAATAATATACGGCCAATATTTTTCGCTATTATCAATAAGGGTAATATAATATTCTTTCTAATATTTGAATGGGTGACTAGGATGTAAGACCTTATTATTTGACCGCATGAAAAGCGCATCCACATTAATTCACACTCTCTTATTTTTTCTTCTATTTTGTTTGTTCTGTCCTCTTTTTGCTCGTCTATTTCGTCCTCTTGTTCTCCTGATTCTTCTATAGAAATAAATAAATCTGCGAAAGAAGGGTAATAAGCCGAAAGTTCAAATTCTGAGATTTTGCTCATATACTTTAGAAAAATTCCTTTAATATAATACCAAAAGCGAACCAAACGATTAAACACAGAATCCGTTCTGTTCAAAAAAAATCTGGAATGTGAAAATGATTGCCACTCTAACCAAGTACTCGTTTTACGTTTTTGAGAACGCATGGAACCTTTAATTAAATCTCGCAATTGTGGTCCTGGTATATAACGTTTATAAGCTATTTGGCGGCTTGGTTCTGTTTCTGTTTCTTCAGTCTTAAAAAGAATTATACGTCTGGCTGGTAATTCGCGAATATCATCCACCTTTTGCACGCCGTCCTCTTCTGCTCTATGTATTAGTTCTAATTCATCGAGTAGTTTGTATGGCCAGCGAGGAACTTTTTTGCGGATTTTTTTTATTTCAATAGGTTTAGGTTTTTGACGTTTTTTTGGAATCGTTTGAGTCAAGGAATCTCTTATAAAACACATGAAATACACAAAATGTGCTCCTCTGGATTCTGCCCTTATTTTACGTGTTTTTTCAGTATAATTATAGTCCTTAGTAAGAAGAATTTGAATTCTATTTATCCAAATTGAATCTTCTAGCCTACAAATTTTTTTTAGCAATAGGATAATTCCCCATTTATTTTTAAAGATCTCTCCCCATTTATTTTGGGGAATAAAACGAAATTCATCTGGTACTGGTATTTTCCCTTCATTTATAATTATCATGGAGGGTATCCGACACATCATTCTGATGAACGTTTCTTTCACAATTTTATAAGAGGGTACCCATTTTTTTATTTGTCCACGATAGGATCCATTTATTAAAGGATCGTATCTGTTTGGTAAATATTCTTTGTTTTTTTTATCTAGGTTTGGTAAATATTCTTTGTTTTTTTTATCTAGGTTTGATTGTCCATCTTTGTTTTTTTTATCATTGCATAATCGAATTTTTGTTTCTAATACATTTGTTTTAAGTCCTTTTTTGTCTAAAACTGCAATTCTATTATAAAATTCATTACTTAAGCTTTTCTTTTTTTTGTTCATTGGTAGAAATCCAATCATTGTACAGTTTATCATAGTTTTGTGTTGCAAAAACAGAAATCTTTCTTTGTATCATTTCCCGGAAAAGGGCTAAACTAGGTGGATATGAAAAAGAAATTCGTTCTTTTCCATCATTTTGACATGTAGAAAAATAAAATTGTGACATTTCATTTCTTACCGCATTTTCTAATCGCTTGTTTTTTATATATCGCGTTGGACGATTCCAACGGTTATAGTCGAAAAGAATAGAAATAAGAAGGGGTTTTTCAACCCATAAGGAGATTTTACTGTCTTCTTTAAGTATTTCTAACTTCGAAATATCTTGATTCCCAGAAAAAGAAGTTGGGATATTTTTATAGTATGCTTCTTGAAAAAGTTTAAAAAGGGAGGGAGAAGGATCTTTTGCGGTGAATCCCTCTTCGGAAGTCTTTTCTCGTTCAACATGTTTTTCTTCTGGTATTCCTTGCTGCATTATTTTATGAGTCAAAAAAGGTGACGACGTTCTGCCGAAAGTGCAGAGACAGATAAACAAAACGAGAATACTACTGACTCGATTCATATATTTTTTAAAATCGAAGATAAAATCCTGATAAAATCGAAACACATAGAAAAGGTACTTGTTAGATAGAATGTACCTATTCGCTCTAACGGAATAATTTTGATCTATCCAGTCTAATACGAATTTGACCCATTTCATGAATAAAATGTGACCAATTAACCAACCAACAAAACTACTTGTTACAAATAACATCTTGTTGTTGTATCGAAACATATAAATGGTGACTAATCTGGCTAACATTGAACTTGGGAAAAATAAATGGTTCAATAATTGATAAATGAGATTAATCAGGTATATACATTGAATGCTGGGATTACGCATTGAATTTTTCCTAGTAGATTGATGTTTACGTTTACCGTAAAAGTCTTCGGAATTGTACCAGTGGAAAAGAAGGACTAAAGAGGATAGAACTAGGAAAGTTATTGTATGCGGTCTACCCAATGCTAGATGCAGAGGCGTATAATAGATCGATATGAACATCACGAGCTGTCCCATAATTAAACCAGTTGCTGCTGCTACCTCCTTATCGATTGCTTTTTCTCCTTCTTCTATAACTTTAATATGAGCTTGGAAAAGTAGGCAATAAGAGGGCCCTATGGAAAACGTGGTCAGAAATCCATAATAGAGTCCGACCACAACGACCGAATTCATTATCCTCATGTATAAGGATGCTAGATTACCTAGTGAAAAAGATTGAAAAATCATGACAAACAAACCTCCTTTTGTTTTGTATTGTAATTTTGTTAAAAAATTGAAGTGATATTTACTATATGATTTTTTTAGATTATTTTAGTTCTATTTATTTACTATATGACCGATCAATAGAAAGACTCCAACACTCCACCTTTGTGGTATATTCCTCACACTAGATAGATATCATATTCATGGAATACGAATCACTCTCAAGATGCCTTGGTGGTGAAATGGTAGACACGCGAGACTCAAAATCTCGTGCTAAAGAGCGTGGAGGTTCGAGTCCTCTTCAAGGCATAATATTGAGAATGCTCATTGAATGAGCAATTGCAAGATCTCGGATCGATCGATATTGATATATAAATATCGATCCGAGATCTTGGTATTTTATTTAGTTATTCAGTCAAACCAATGATTCGTTATTGGAGCAGATAGCAACAACCATTTCATCAGACATGCGTATTTTTTATTTTCCAATTTTCATTTCATCCGGGAAAATCCATCCTTTTCTCAACAATGTCTTTGTCATTTGATCCAATAGTGTTCCGTTAGATAGGAACAGATTTAATAAATACTGATAACTCTCGGATAGAGTAATATAACGGAAACGTTCATTCGATTTAAATAATGAACTATTGGTTCTAAGCCATCTCTGGCGATTAATCAACAATTCAAAGTGCTTGTCTTTCTCTTTCAGATTATGGATAAACCAGCTTACCTTGATATATTTAGAAGGATCCTTTTTGGAAATTAAAAGCTCTATCTCTTCATCTGCAAAGAATTCTCGATTTGAAAACACAGAGACAGGGAGCTCATCCTCATCTTGGAATACGAAAAAGATTGGATCTGCAGGGTCCCAAATGAATCGGGTTAGTGCAAAAAAGCCCTGTTCGTTGAAAGATCTAGCTCGTGCCGGGTACGGCACGGTTCCACTCTGCAAGAACTCCGACTCTTCAAGCTCATCCTCATCATAAATGATCCACCTGTCCCGCAATGACCTGGCCCAATAGGGAAATCCCAATTCAGTGGTCCTTACGATCGAATCAAATAGAAAGCACGGGGGGTTCCATATTCTAGGAGCCCAAACTATGTGATCGACTAAATCCTGCGCGCTCTGTTCCCACTCTAAGTCTTCTTCATATTCTGCCAATCTCGATCTAAATTCGTTTAATTCCGATCTAAATTCGTACAATTCCGATTTCAATTCTTCTCCTTCGTACAATCCCGATTCAGATTTTCCATAGAGAGATCTACGATCAAGGATAGAACAAGATCCATTTTTCATCATATCTAAGGGATTCCTTAGTTTGGGCAAAATAAGCAATGGCACTGGATCATTCTCTTTTTCTGTCCGTAACAATCCCACCAGAGCGTCTTCTACTTCTAATAGGCCATGAACTAGAGCAGAATCATTATAAACGAGTCCACAAGAAGCGATCCCATTTTTTTCATCGGGTCCGGGTGGAGACCAAAGATCTTGAGCGACCGATCCGGCAGAACAACTCAAAAGATAAAGAAGTATCGTTAATTTCTTCATGCTCGTTCCGAGTTCGAAGTACCATTTGTACAAATAAGAATCCACTGCGTCACAGGATTCCTTCTTCATATAGATAGATATAGGATCTATAAGGCAATGACTTAGAAGTACATTTTGTGCAAGAGCCCTTCCTATCTGATAGAAAAGGATCCCATGATCCGCAATCGGTATTTTATCGAATCGGAAACCCCAAGTTTGTCTATGAAGAGCGAATCTAATTGTATTCGTATCTATAATTGATTTCTTCCCTGTAATACTAATCGATAGGGCCTCATTGGTAAGTCCTACAAGATCTCGTACATTGGAACTCAGGGTTATGGACCCGAATCCATTAGTCTGGAACATTTTCTTTTCCAAGTGAAATCCCCTAGTAGAAGAAAGAGTGAAAAGGTGCTTTCGTCGTTGTGGAATAAGAAGCCTTCGTATCTTCATGCATGTATTTAATCTATTCAGAGCTATTAGAGAGGGATCCACTTTTTGAGGAATATTAGTCGAAGCAATAACAAGATTAGTGGAAGATCTTTCACAATTCATGGAGATATACTTCACTAATAGACAGCGGGATAAGTAATTCGACTTATTCATATGCAGATCATGAATGTCTGGAATCCATATTATGCAAGGAGACATTATTTTTACTAATTCGAATTGAAATAAGATATAAAATGGCTCTGTTCTCTTTTCCATCTCGAATAGAGTATGATCCGCATCCTGATCCACAGCTATATACCTCAGCTCCTTTTCAACGTCAACATCGCTATCGTAACTATCATCAAGCTCGTCGTCACTCTCCCTAGTCCTGGGACCA
>JACYFF010015273.1:936-3436 GCA_017589665.1 Selenicereus undatus | reverse complement strand
ATCAATTGCAACGATTCGATAGACGGCTCATTGGGATAGATTAGATCAACAACAACCCCCCTTGGAAACGTATAGGAAGTTTTCTCCTCGTACGGCTCGAGAAAAATGATTCGAAGTTTTGTATTAGAATGGCAAATCAAAAAAGTCCATAAAATCTTCAAATGAATTAAATAAAGAATTAAGTCCTTTTTCTTTCCTAAAAAAATTAAATCATTTGTATACTCATAACTCAAGTTAAATAACTTTCAAAGAGCTCCAAAAAAAAATCCTTTGGCTTTTCATTTATTGAGCAGTCTCGAATACCCTTTTTTGTCTCATTTAGAATCGATTTGAATTCTGCATTCTGATTCAAATCCAATTAATTGTTAATTGGTGCGACAATTCAAATCGAAAATGGAAAAAAAAAAGGATGTTTCCTTGTTCCGGAATCTTTTATCTTTGTTTTGAATCATTGGGTTTAGACATTACTTCGTTGATTTTGAATCCTTTCAAAAATGGCAGCAACATACCTTTTTGTTATTTCTTTCTATCAAAGAATCATATGAACGGCGGATTCCCACACCATATATATAATTTTTATCGAAAAGGTTTTATCAATTCCAACAAAATTTCCTTTAGGATTTGAAACTTGCTTGATTTGGGTCCTTTCGATATCTCTGTCAAAGATATACTTACGAAGTTGTTCCAACTTATTCTTATTGATTGACACTAACCCTAGACCCTTTCCCCTTAAAGAAATGAATCAATACTTTCTACTCGAGCTCCATCCTGTACTATTTCCATTACACCCCAACAAAAAATGCGGGTTCGAATGGAAGAGAACAAAGGATGTCGAGTCAAGAGCATCCTTTAATTAGATTAGAGAATGATGGATATAAGAATCCACAACAGATCATGTCCTTCAAGTCGCACGTTGCTTTCTACCACATCGTTTCAAACGAAGTTTTACCATAACATTCCTCGAATTTTGAACCTCTATGCGGTTGATTCAATTATGGAATAATGAATAGTCATTGGTTCAGTTAGGACAGTCGGCACATAATAAAATATATCTTAAATTATTTTTTCATTTTTTTTCATTATTGAAATTGAAAAAAAAATTCCAATTTGTGTTACATCCAATAAAAACAATAAAATTGAAAAAATCGATTGGAAAAATACAATTTCTTTTCCCGGAATGAATAACAAAATAACAAACTTCCTTCTATTCTATATGAATATGAGGGGGTGGATATATGAAAACTTGTTTTTTGGAATTCAAATTCGTCTAATCTATAACCCCATCTTGCCTAAATCCCCAACAGATTCTGTTGTATCTGCGCGGCATTTGAACACTTATCTTATTAATTTGTGAAATTTGAAAAAAGATAAGATTCATTTTGGTTAGAATTATTAGCAGAAAAAATCAAATTCTATCCAATATTACACTTTATAAACGGAAAAACACAATCTTAATTATTTACTAGAATTACACATGCTCTTCCTCTGGGACGGAAGGATTCGAACCTCCGAATAGCGGGACCAAAACCCGATGCCTTACCACTTGGCCACGCCCCACTTTGATTTCTATTCGACACTAATAAAGACTAATGTTGTTATTGATTGTTCGTCAATTCCAGCCAAAATATCTTAAGAATCCTTTAGATTCCATTGTAAGTATTTTGACGCATGTAGATATAGAATTATACTGAATTTATTGATCATTACATATAATTCCATTAAAATATTGTATGAAAATAGAATTTTTTCTATTCTCAAAAGAGAATGGAAGGTTTTTTGGTTGAGTGAGTAAGTTCAAAAAAAAAGAAGGATTTTTGATCTTTCTTTTTTTATTTTCTTCATTTTTTCCTTCTATGAAGAACTCAATCAAAATACAATTATCTTAAAAACAAAATGTCTGTTATGCTTAATATCTTAAGTTTGATCTGTCTTAATTCTGCCCTTTATTCGAGTAGTTTTTTCTTAGTCAAATTACCCGAAGCCTACGCTTTTTTGAGTCCAATCGTGAATTTTATGCCAGTCATACCTGTACTCTTTTTTCTCTTAGCCTTTGTTTGGCAAGCTGCTGTAAGCTTTCGATGAAATCTTTCATCTTGTCCTAGAAAAATAAATGATTTTTTCGAGAAAAACGATTCGAATACTAATAATTGATAAGATCAGACAAGTCTGAAAGTATGAACTCTTGATTCAAACATGAGAATTCTTGGATAACCGCGATTCGGATCGCCTCGTTTTCCCACTCTAACTATCTATTTGAATTTTCCGTGAATGAAAAACCTTATTGTGATCCTCCACAAACAAGGGGGTATAAAAAAATTATTGATAAGTAAGATAATAATATATAAGATAATAATAATTTTTTTTTTAATTGTAATTCATTAAAGTAATAAAAAAAATTCTTTTCGATTTCTAAAAACTACTTTGGTTTTCGGTATCAAAATAGGATATATGGTATAAAAATAGAGAATTGATTCTCTTCAAAAAACAAAATGATCTTGGA
>JACYFF010015272.1:22683-48553 GCA_017589665.1 Selenicereus undatus | reverse complement strand
AGAAACCAGAAAAAGCTTGCGCGCTAGCGCGCAAAGCCTTAATGAATTAGAATTCTTTCGAGCCTACGCTTGCTCCGCTGAAGAAGGATCGGGGTTCAAACTAGTCTGAAGCTTGTCAAAAGGCTAAAGACGATTTGAAGATGGCGATGGTGATGGAGCCGGTGCTGCAGTTGCCTGAGTTTGATAAGCCATTTTCGGTTGAAACTTTCGCTTCTGGCAGAGACCTTGACGGGCTGAGCACTTTTCCAGTTGGTGATGCGGAAAGTGAACAACGAGTCTTGGTTGAAGACTCAAGCTTGTGGGCTTGATAGAAGCAAACGAGTTGGCTATGATAGAAAAAAAAACATGTTGTCGCTTACGACTTGGGATAGTCTGGGACATTCCCTCATGATGGAATGGCTACCTTCTTTGTGTTGTCTACTCAAGGAAAGAGCGGGATACTTAGCTGAAAGGGTGAACAAGGCCGAGCGCGTTCAAACGTTGCTCCAGAGTACCCTCTTGGGCAGCAGTCGAAGAATAGCTAGTGCGCAACTCCTTTCATTAAGATCTGAGACTATTAACGGATTTCTCTCCAATTAAGAAGTGACGGAGCTCTCCTAAGCAATAGCAAGCCCGAGCAGAAATGGCATAAAGAACAATCCATGGAAAGTGCAGATGAATAAGCGGGTGAAGGAGGAAGGAACGGAACTGCCATAGTTGATGCATCGAATGAGCTAAGGCTAGGCACCTTCCTGAAAGCAGGAATGCGAATTAATCCATGTCAACAGTAAGAAATAGGGAAATTACTTACTTGGGGAGGAATATTCAGATGAAAGATATCCCCGAATGGGATTGATGGACAGAAGGAAGTGAGCTAGCTTAACCCTGATTGCGACAGGCTTAATACTTAAATGTTGGATCTCCTAGGCTTTTTTTATGTTCCAGCATCTGCCCCTCTTATGGTTGAGAGTCGAGAAAGACTGATTGCGACAGCTCAACCGGATGAGACATCTCTTATTTACTTTACTGTGCCAACGTGTGCCAACTTAGAAATTAGTCTATTTGATTAACTTTTACTTGAGCCATTAGAGTGAACCGGGAAGAGATATTTATTGAATATCAAGAATGAAACCAGTACCAGCTTATCGCCAACCGTGCTTCCTACCAACTCCGCCAACCCCAGACGGGGATATTGATTTAGCCGCACCTGAACCCGCAACTGCTGCCTCTACTCCGACAGCTACTTGCTTCTCTGATGAATCTGAGCTTGCTTTTTGAATACAGTCAAAGCCCTTGTTCTCGCATTCCTTGCCTTGGCCCGGCCTTCAATCAAAGGCTAGTCATCATTAGCTCATTGGCTTGCTTTCTGATAGCTTTCTCCCCGGCTAGGAAATTCGATGAGTCATCGTAGGGGCTTCTTTCTTTTACTTCAAGCCCACCCTCCTTCAAATCCAGATCGGAAAATTGCGTAGATTGAGATGCAGCTCTTTGATCTCCACTTGGGTCAGCAGTTGAACTCGTTGCCGAAGACCTTGAAGCTGCTCTACCTTTCGGCATTGCGAGAAAGTTTTGACAGAGCAGAGTGAAGGTACCACATCGAGAGAGAGGGCAGGGGAACGTCCATTGGGTCTTTGTCTCTATCTCGCTCTCCCAACTCATACTTAGGATAGGCGGGCTCAATGCCAGATATTGACCTCTGGAAATCCTTCTCTTTGAATTCCCGGTATTCAGTTGTCTTCCTTGCAAACCCTCCATAAATGAAGCAGATCGCCGGGAAGGCTGTTTCTCAAGCATAAAGCGAGAGTTTTCGACCCTTTCCAATGATCAAACTCCTGATAGAAGCCCAGTTTCTTTAGTAGGAAATCAACGCGTTGAAAGATCTTGGATCTCACCTGGGTTTTTTTCAAACAAAGCACTTTTCCCTAAAAAATTCGCACTATCCCTGAAGATTAGACACTTCCATTCGCTGAAAAATCCTCTGGCTTGAAATTATGTGCGCATGCTGGCTACTCTGCTTTAGTAGTGCGTTAACTAGTAGTCCACTACTGATTAAGGATTTTTTTGTTAGTGACACCTTTCTTACTAACTATAAGCGAAAATCTATATTGGATAGGGTATACTCCTTTTGTTTACAACTTGATCTTTGATTCCGTGACTTGGGAAGTCCCGAGACCGGGATCAAGCTAGACCCTGTGGAGAGTAACTCTAAAGGGGGAGAGTCAAGTACTTTTTTTTCAATCTATTTATTTCAATAGAGATAGAAATAGTGGAATAGACGGTTCAAAGTTGCTTTCAAGCGACTAGCCTACACTCTCTTCATATCGATTGGTGGTCTTAAGTCAGCCTTTGCTTTGGTAGGGCCAGATCCTTCGCCCCTATGTGCGAAATACGACCATTACGCTCCCATGAAAAAGAAAAGTTGACTCAGAGGCTTAAACTAGTACTACCTGAGGTTATAGCCCCAAATCAAAGTGCCTTTGTACCGGGTCGATTAATTGATGATAACATCATAGTGGCTTTTGAAACCATGCACTTCTTGAAAAATAAGCGAGGGGCGGTAAGATTTTGAACGAATTGGATGAGGGAAAGGAAGTTGAGCAGCCTGTTCAACCACAACCCCCGGCTGGGCCTTCTGGCGCAGCAAATCCGCAACCCGCGGCGCCAGGAGATCTCACTCCTTTCCGCCGGGACGTGTACGCAAAAGTGGGCCTGTCTCATCGGACCGGGCGTGCCACCACTTGGGACTGGGTTTATCGGGGCGCACCTGGGGGACCTGCGCTTGGGCAGATTATCTAAGCTTACATTTTACAGTTGGCCTTTTGTAAACCGCGGATCTCTTTTTTTGCTTTGGTTTACAGCTTGGGGGAAAAGGAAGAGATCGATCAGAGTCGGGAGTCAAATCAATTATGCAATTCCCCTCACTGCCTGGTTATGTTTGCAACTTGCAGAAAGCATTGTATGGTCTTAAACAGGCATCACGCGCTTGGTATGATAAGTTTTATAGCTTTCTAATCAGTAAAGGCTTTCTTATGAGCCGTAGTGATTCCTCGTTATTTATTCAAACTAACGCGAACTACAATTCTTGCGGTTTATGTGGATAATATTATTATAAAAGGCAGTGATACCTCTTATATCTCCACTCTAATCACTGAATTAAGTGCTCAGTTTGCTATAAAGAACTTCGGGAACTTGAACTATTTTCTTGGCATTGAGGTACTCAAGACAAGAATGATCGTGGACTGTTTTTAACACAGCAAAAATATGCGTTGGATCTCCTCCAGAGAGCTGCTATGCTGAATTGTAAGCCCTGCTCTTCTCCAATTAACTTTAAAGTCCTCTGCTGCAGTCTCTTCTACTCCATTTCATAATCCATCTCTGTACAGAAGCATCGTTGGAGCATAACTATTACAAGACCTGATTTGGCCTTTGCTGTTAACTCTGTTTGTCAACACATGCAATCTCCTACAGATGATCACTTTACTGCAGTAAAACGTATCTTGCCTTATCTCAAAGGGACTGTTACACTTGGTATTCAGTTCACTAGAGGACCTTTCACTCTTACTGCCTATTCAGACGCTGATTGGGCAGGTGATACTTGTGATCGTCGGTCGGTTAGTGGCTATTGTCTTTTTTATGGGTAATATTTCCATTGCCTGGTGTGCTAAGAAGCAGGCCACAGTTGCCAGATCTTCAACCGAATCTGAGTATAGATGCTTAGCTCATACTGCCGCTGAATTATCGTGGCTTCGCATGTCTTGATATCTGGTATTTGAGTTGAGCCCGATCTAGCCCTGTGGCTTAAGCATCGGGTCTTGGAGAAGAATAAGATCACAGAGCATAGCAAACCGCTAAACCATGTGCGCGTGATTGCTCGCCTATCATGAGTTTGACTTTCGCTCTAAAGCTGTCTTTTTGAGAAAGACCGGAGAGAACCTTTATGACATTCTTGTGGATAAAGCAGTCGGTGAAGCTTTTTCTTATGTTGTTTAACAGGGAAACTCTGGCAAGGTCTATTATTCCTTTTTCCCAGTGGGTGCAGGCTTCATCGAAAGGCTCTCCGCCTCGTGGCATTCTTGGATTCGCTTGCAAACAACACTTCTCCTCTCGCCCCCCTTGGATCATTTTCAAAAGGGTTTGCCCGACTGACTTAATAGTTACACCTTTATTGACCAGATCCCATGAGTGCTACTAAATGGCACGTCAGAGCTCCCCTCTCGTATCATGATTTGCCGCTTGATTCCGAAGACCAAACTTCCTTGTGATTTGTTGATTCGCATCAATAGAACCAGTTGTGTGCCACATACATGGCGCAAATCCCGAGCTTCCTGTTACCGATAGGCATCAATCCAAGTCGCTGAGGGACCTAACTAAGAGTTCCCCTCTGGACCTGAGAGAAGAGAAGGCCGATCTCCTGCACAGATTCTCAATCAATATGCATTGAATGAAGGAATTGGTCCATTCCCTGGCCAATATTGGGTAAGCGCGTTCACGGATCAAGTCATTTCATATATGATGTTCCCGATCCCGATGACCCGCATACGATGTCAATGAGCGCTAGGAGAAGGAAGGGGACAATAGCACCGCTCGCCTCGCTTTGAACAAAATAAATTATCGCAACCAAAAGGAGACAACCATTTGTAGGGAAATCCATTCTATAGGAGGTATAGGATGGAACCGAATCCGCTTCGCGAGGGTATCGTTCGCACGACTAAAAGAAATTTAGCTAATTGACGGCATGCTAAGGAGTAGGAAAAGGCACGTACGCGGGAAATTAATCGAAGTAACGCGATGGATTCGCAGGAATGAACGAAGAAAAAGCCTTCAGACAATTCAACATCATCTTTTATTTATGTTAGAAGGTGCAGAACGTTAGAAGCAAGTGGGCCTCCGGCCACACTACCAACCCTCGCTACGGCTTCTTTTGAAGCTCTAGTTCTCACGCATTCTAGCTTCAAGATCTGGCTTTCGCTTTGAGCGCGAAGCGGCTTGCTGAGATCAAATGAGATATCCCAACCTTTGATTGTCAAACTTGCAGTTCCCATGAACCAAGCACAGGATAGGATGGATGGTGTACCAATCCATTTCGTTGGGAAGATGGCGAGGATGAAAGAAGGATATCGAGAGAGAAATAGGAAAAAGAGTACGGAAGCTAGAGCGGAGATATAGGCTAGCGTCATGCCCTAAAATCCGTGTACGAAAGGTCCGCGATCCTGGGCAGTACATGGATAACCCGACTCACCAAGCGCTTAGGAACGTGTGGTGAAGGCGGAATAGAGTTTGCCGTTGAAATGATGACTTCTGGTGTAACCAAGTTTGAAGGGCGGAATGCTAACGAACCGGGGCTACAGCACCTGTTTATCCCGAATCCTCCGAATCAGATGTGGGGAAAGGAGAAAAAGGAGTCGTAGCTTATCAACCATAGGAATACCCTTACGACTTAACTTTCCGAGCTACGAGGTCCCTTTTAGCGCACTTGACTTATCTTATTGCGTATACAATAATCACTGAGCATACGTTGCTAATGGGCAGGTAAATTCTGAGAATCGTAGCGGAGACCGATACTACTTATATAACTATTATGTGATTACTCCATGTGTAACGGCCAAGAGGTGTTGTATTCTATTTAATTAAACAGATGATTTCTTACATTGATATACACATCCTTCACCCAATCCGCTCAAAGTATTTTCAACTCTTTCATGGTATCAGAGCACTAGCTCTTGGGAAACGTTCACTTGGTTCGTGTGAAGTGTAGTCTGAATACCTTGTTACGTGTTTTCTCTTTGGCGCAGTCTACCGCTGTGTCTGCATCCTTCTCTTCAGAACTTAGTATCTCGTCTATCGCCCATTTTTTGTCCATAAGATTGACACAGACGAACTATATACCATGGAAAACCCAGATAATGTCGTTAATTGAAGTACAAGATCTTCTCAGTTTCGTTGATGGAACTGAAAAAGAACCAAAGAAAGTGACCTTGATCGAAAATAGCCGAATTGGCGCGAACTAAACAAAATCCTTAATTTTAAACTTCCCTTTTGCATTAGGTCAAAACTTTCCCAAAAAAGAAAAAAGCGAAGGGAGCCCTCGTCCCACTTTCCCTTCCCCACCCCTCTCGAGTTCGAGAAGACTAAGTAAGGGCGAGCTCTTACTTAGAGAGAGTTAGTTGGGTAGGGTCAATAGCTCTAAGATCACATCGGATTGGTCCTAACTGCTAGATCTTTGTGAAAAAAAGCAAAGTGCGAAAGCACTTAATCCTTCAGTAAAGACCGGTTGACACCGCTTTTCAAAGACTTTTTGTTAGAAGACGATTTGAAAGTTCCTTGCCTTTTCCCTTGAACCGGGTATGAATTCCTAAATCCCTTTACCTCGACCAGGATCAACTCCTTCCATGCCCCACGAAAAAGCTAAAAGTAAAGCAGTCAACAAGCCAGAGCTTGTTTAACAGCTACCGATTCGCACCCGCCGGTCAAAGAATTCCCTTTCGAGAACACCGAGACGAGAGTCACTCGCTCCCTTTTTAGGGGAGATCTTTTTTGGTAGGGATGGGACTAAAGAGCTCTAACAGAAGAGCGGCAACAGCTTATCCGAAAAGACCTGTTCTCTTATCGTATCGCTTTTCACATTCTCCTTTCTCGGGTTCCTAGCCCGGTTCTAGAGAAAATTCCTTCTTCCTAGTCCAAGCTAGCTAAGGGAATAGCACCATCTTCTCTCTTTCATGACTTTCTTGTTGATTGATACCCTCTGTTGACTTCCCTCCCGCTGGGAAAAAAAAGATCCAGTAGCATTCGATCTAGAGTAAAGCAGCCCTTCTTCCTTGTTCACAGAAACAATTTTCTAAAGAGCAAAGAGAACAAGAGCAAGAGCAGCTTTCCTCCCCGAGGGTCAAAGAAGACCAAGAAAATCTCGATTCAGCATAAGGATGAGAGAGGCCTTTGCCGGGTAAGATATGAATGAGGCCGAGGGCTCTTTCCCACTTAATAGATTCATTCCTTCGTTACGGCGGTTGAGGGTACCTGCCGTTCAGAGATGCTATCAGAGTAGGAAAGTTAGCCAAGTTATCCTGCCTAGTTTAGATAAAGCACCCCTTATCGCCCCACGGCATCTGGTTAGGACACACAGCGTATTCTATTCCGAAACAGCGGATTCGATAACAGCATTCTGCCTTTTCGAAGACAGAGCACTCGTGGCACACACGCTATATCCGCGAGGATTCCAAGTGTTCTAATTCATCTCGTTACAGAAGATCTCCCACACCGAACATGCAACTGCTTGTCGCATACTCCTGCGACTCCGACCTACGCTTCTCACATCGCATCCTTGGTCCTTAAACGACGGTCTTTTTTTCCGGGTTCTATGAGCGGAAATGGAGACACTTCCTCCTTCTTCGACATATGAATATGCCTCGCCTCGAAGATCAAGAAATCCTGAGTAACGAGAGAGATTCCCCACACGAATCAACGAACGACCCGTCAGGTTCGAACTGACATAGGTGAATCGGACCTATCTTCCGGAGTCGCTTTGGTTACGCAGTTCGGTTAGCAGGGCCTTCCTACGTCTGCGGGCCCGTAGGCCATAGGGGTCGTGGCAAGAAGAAGGGGGTCCCACTAGCAAACTACGGCATAAGCTTTAAAGAAGAGAGCTATCAACGCTTCTCATCCTCAACTAAAGAAAAAACACCTAAAATTCAAAGTACTCATACATATTTAGTCAAAGTGAGCGTGTTCTAATGAGAATCACTATTCTATATCTGTTCTTGTTTTTCTTGCTTAACACGTTATTATCATAGCATTTCCTATATTCTTAAGCATAACACCCAATATGGCAGCACCCAGTGAGATCGCTAAAGCCCAGTCCTTTTCTTGCTTCCATCCGCCTATTACTATTAGGTTAGGTGGGCCGACCTTAGGCTTGACAGCTCGAAGCTTTGTAATAGAGCATCAGCGAAGTATTTGAGTAGCCTCTTGGCCGATTACAACGGCACGCTTACTGACAGGGATTATAGATCCTAGAAGGCCCCCTTGTAGATCCATTTTTAGCCGAGGTTGGTCCGGCCTTCGCAGGATCGTAACCATGTTTACATTTAAATAGTCGGTCTGGTGATCGACAATCTCTTCAATGACTGCAGAAGATGGTTCTTGTGTGACTGGTCTCAGCACACCCATTTCCCTGAAGCGATCAAATACTTCTTGGGCAACTTAGAAGTCTACGGTGTAACCGTAGGTTCACCTTCTGATTCGGGGTTTACGCCGTAGTGGTTATGAATATACACCGGCGCTGCTTGCGCGGTCTTGGGAAATGGTTGCTTGTCAATCAACATCTGTTTTCCCTTTTCGGGAAACTTCAGCAAGCCTCCATCAATCTTGTCCTGTATTGCGTGGCAGAAGGCTACGCAGTCAGCTGTGGCGTGACTATTACTGGAATGAAACTTGCATACGGGGTTCTGTCCCTTTAGTGTGTCTAACTGGACTTGATGCTCTGGGGACCCCACTTTTTTTTCCAAGCAATCATAGATCTCATCGGCCTTTGAGACATCGTACGTGAAGTCACGTGGCCGATTGCCAAATTTGCCTGCAGTCAGCTTCATACCAGGCGTGTTCAGCATGGCAGCCTGATTGGGTGGGGCTTTGCGTAGAGCAAGGCAAAGAACTGGCTTAGTGATCTTGATCTTCGCCACCATTGCATCAAGTCCGAATTGCTCTCTGTAATTAAGTACCAATAGATACTGCGCTTTTCGAACTTACTTTGCGCAGCAAGCGCTCGTGGCGAGTGACCTTGATAGCCAAGTCACAGAGATCATGGAATTGCTGGAGCTCTGTATAGTTTTCTTCGCTGGGCTCAAGGTTCGTGGTCAAGACCGATGACGTGGCTACGAGCTATTTCCTTACTCAGAAGAGAGCCCCAAGCGGGCACGGGCACGGTGGCAAGACTTTTCTGGCGGGGTTCAGCATGGTCCTCGAGTACAAACAAGGGGTGTCTATTATAACTGATCTACGACCACCCTTGCGCGTTAGACTATTAATGGCAGCCCTTTTCTTGCTTACTAGTCAAGGCGTTTTCTTGCTTCATAGCTCCTGTAAAAAAAAAAAGGCTTCGAGCTTCTATAAAGCTCGCTTCGCTCTCTCCGCTTACACGATACACTCCCTAAAATAAATCAGATGACGAGATCTTTAGTTGATGGACGATCTAACCATCTTTCGGCTTGTGATCAATCCATAGAAAGAGTGGTGCCCCCATATTGTCATGGAATTTCTCATACTATTAGAAAGAAAATAAAAAAGAAGCAGCAAGCCCTGAGCCCTTATAGCGATAGCGCACCCCCTTACCGTTTTATCTGCTAACAACACCCAAACTCGTTCCTCTAGAACTGCTCAGCTGGTACTTTCACTTCTGAATACGCCCCTCTCACGTAAGGCTTATAGGGGTGGAAGCCTTTTTTTTTAATCTGGAAACAAACCGCGAAGAGCTTCCCCTTTATTCATGTTGCCGGGCTTATCGGTCTGTTCTTCAGTCTTCAGATTTTTGTTCCAGGTTGTCCGCTGCGAAAGTATGTCCCCAAAAAGCTGACAGGATGGAAAAACTAACTCACTACTCCGAACAGTCTTGAGCCCCTAAGGGGGTTAGGGAGAATAACTAAGACGACACAAAAGCTGTTACGCCATTGTATGTTCCATATTGACCGTCAAAAAACTCGCGGAAAACCGGAATGGGCTAAGACAAAGCAAAGAACAACTATGTAAGTCAGCCAACGCCGGTAGTAGGATCAGGAGCTGGAAGACGAGTGGGTCTTGCAGAGCCTCCTGCTCTTCGTATTAGCAATCGAAAGCCTGCCAGTAGGAAAGCAAGCAAAGGTTATGTAAAGTTACCCTAAAAAATGACAAAAGGCCCCCCCTTACTAGAAAGCCCTGAAGAACAAGGATCTGAAAGAGAAGTGCTGGAGTAGCTGCTGACGCTATACGAGTTGTCTGGTGCATTAATAATATACATGTTGGTGAAACCTTCATTTTCTTTGTGACAGATGGTGTGCTGTTGAACTGTTGCAAGGTCATCTTCATGGCCAAAGAAGAGTCAAAATCAAATGGAAGAAAAAGAGAAGAGAGATTGAAGAGTATAGAAAGGAGTTGCTGTTCAGGCCACTGCAATTATGTTATGTCTCGATCGGATATCCAAGAGGTTACTTATACACCAACTGTACTGCTGCTAGCTCAGAAGCTTTTGGATCAACAATGGTAACTCGAACTGGCGGAAAGGGAGTATAGCTTTGTTGAGGGTGAACTTACTGCTCCTGGCTCTACCTCATAGAGAGGCATATTTATTGGTTTAAAGTCGAGGTAAACGACTGATTCTTAGTCAACTCGGTTAGCTTCCTCTGCTTCCGGTGGTGGGACCACCGCTGATGCGGAAAAAAAAGGCTCGGTAATGTATCTCCAACTAGCTCTACCCTGGTCACTGGGTCAATAATCGGCCCGGTGGTTCTTCGACTGGAACCGGAATAGATCTTGGGCGAGGTGGTGGTGGGGAAATTCTTTCTTTTTTGTTTTGAGGACCCATTTTGTCCTTGTACTGGAAATGCGCAGCGGCGTCTCGCTACCTCTTTAATTGAGTCGGTTTCTCTTTATCTTTATCTTGCTTGGAGGTATCCTGGAGCCGTATCTTGCAGGGGCTCATCCCGCTGAAAGATGTGAATCTAAAGATTGAAATGCCTTACTATAGTGTCGATAGGGGCTAGAGGAAAAAAGGGCTGGCTCTCGGAAGAGGAGTTCTAAGCTATCCCGGCTCAGTGTCGGAAAAAGCAGAGTAGGCCAGGTGCATGACGCCGGAAAGAGGGGATATTGTCGTAACAAGGTAGCCAATTCTTGGCTGGATTGAATCTGATTCTTCAACCCGAATTTTAGTATCAAAATACGGGACTAGCTAAGGCTAAGCTATGTTGTCTTGTCTACTGAAGATATGGGGCTAGCTAAGCTATGAGGAGAAAACTCTGCCTCCGACTGGTGGAATTGAAAAGCTGTGGTGTGCTAACCCCCTAAAGAATCTAAAGTATAGCAGCATCAGTCTAAGACATAGTTAGTTCGGAAAGGCTGGGCTGGCTCTGGGAGCTATTCTGTATCTATAGATGGATAAGACCTGCTTGGTAAGCGCTTCGATGTAGCCAAGCTACCTTCGTACTGGTTGTCCAGACATGGAAAAATAAAAAAGACCCACAGCACAGGTTCGTATGAATTCGATGATACGGGAACGACCACGGTTTCATCATTCCACAGGGAGCCCCGCCTCAAGTTTATCGGTTCTGGTTCTCACACTGTGTTCCCATTCGGGAATTTAGTGTTTCATCGTGAGGTAGGGTTTCGTATCACCGATAGGTCTTTCGCTCCTGTTATTGGAAAAACGGGTGCTGCCAAATGACCGAACCGCTGTAACGTAACGGAGCTCCTTGGAGAACTGGTGTACCATTCGTCTCGTATTACGAAGCGAGCGTTGACCAAAAGAAAGCACTTTTCTCGAAGAAAAGGAGATTTCTATTATCCCGGCCCTAAGCTCCCAATTAGCCCTTAACCCCCATCTCATTCTTATGTGTCCTCTTGCTTCCTGTTGTGTTCTTACCCTCAAGTAAACCATTCCTTTTGTTTTTAGATGCCGGCCACCTTTTACGTTAGAGTTTCACGCGCCGGATATTTCCTCTCCCTTATTAAAGTAAAGAAGAAGTTCGAGTAGCAACCACCAAACCAAGATAACGCGTAATACTTGTGATATAGTTTCCGGAAAATAAGGCGCTCCTGCGTAAAATAGGGCTAGGAAGAAAGAACCGAGACATCATACTAGCCTGAATGCAGCCATACTGGAATAGACAGATTGACTATATGGGGAGATATCCCTACGTCTTCTTCCTCGATCTCGATAAAGTAATTGAATTGGGAATCCCTCCTCCGAAACTCTTCTCGTAGCAGGGTCAAAGCTAAGTCAAGACTAAGTCGACTATCTCTTCTGGATCTTCTCGCTTGCAGCTCTTATTAGGTCATTTCTGTCTGCGATCGTGCCTAGGCGAGCAGTTCCTGAGCAGCTATCTCCGACCAAGCACTAACGATTTTTTGGTAATAAAGAAAAGTCGTGGTTCGGTTTTTTCGTATAGAAAGAGATCGCCCTTTCGTGTACTTAGAGGTGATCCCAGGTGCCTCCAACCCTTGGGTTGTAGGAATGTCCCGCCAGTGTGATAATTATAATAAAGGCTGCAAGCTCCATTTGAAGGCAGGTCTGTAGGTCTTTGTATCAGACTAGCGTTCTCTCTTTCATCTGCTTGGTCTTCCTTGTATTTTGACGTTGAGATATGGTGCCCCCACCCGAAGGCATTATGAATTGTCCCGCGTTCGAGTTCAATAAATTCAAAGGGTGCGTCTTCCCTCCATTCTGCAGGAATGGTTGCCTTAAAAAGAAAAACCCTCTTAATCTGGCCTAAAACATATTCCCTTCCCTTTACTTCGAGCTCAAATGGTCAGGCTTCTTTCGTCATTGGCCCGATTCCTCGCGATCATACTGTGCCGATGTTTCAGACGTTATCCGCTGGATCTTCCTTTTACTGGAAGTTGGTCCCAGTTGGCTAAGAACCCCTCTTTCACGTGAAGTGAAGCAATAAATTTCGCTTCGCGGGTAGGAAGATTTACATGCTATGGAAAATTCAATAAGTGAGCAAGAAAGCAAACATTGATTTCAAGTATAGCGCGAAGAGAGCAGAGCAGCAAGCAAGCAAAGCTATAGCGCGCTCCGAAACAAACAAGCTAGCCATAGCGAGACCAAATGCTTTAGCAATTGCGCGAAAGAAGACCTAAGCTAAGGGAGATTCTTTCACAGAAGAAAGAACCGGTATGAACAAACCCTGCTACAGAGCGCATCCCTGCGAGCGAGGATACCTGCGAGGAGACTATCTGTAGTCGCTTCGCAGGCTTCATTCCCCGTATCGACTGACGCTCCTCTAAGCCTTGACTTGGAAATAGCTAGCCTTTAAGGTAACAGCCCTTTCCCTAGAAGCAGAGGAAGAAATACGGAATGAAAGCACCTAGAAGGAAAGCCCGGAATTGGGCTTCAATACACTCTCCGCCTATAAGTCAGTCCACTTGAACTTGCATCAGAAGAGAAAGAAGAGATCACCTCGAGGCAATAGACCGGGTCTCAGGCCTAATCGCACATGAGGGAGGGAAAAGAAGAGATTTCCTAACGTACTTTAGAATCGATTTTACACTTTGTACTGACACCCTCTTTCTGAGATTAGCAGATCCGGAAAGACTTGCTATAAACAGGCACTAAGGATAGTCGAATTGGACTTTCCTCGCCATAGCATACTAAAGAAATCTATATATATGGACCATGAACTAAGAGACAGGAAGAAGCAGACCAAAAAGATGTATTGGATTTGGCTACACCGGCCTTTGAGTTGCATGCGGTAGGCTCCTTTGAACAAGGATAGACTCCCCTTTCTTTCCTCTGACTGGGACGAGGAAGAACAAGACGTACCATCCGATCGAGCCAATCCACCTCCTCCTCGGATTGGTTCGCTGCGGACGAAGAACATGCTTTGTTGGATACTTGGCGTACAGGGCATTCATCGGTCAGGACCTGGCTTAGCTTGATACGGGAGACTTTGTCAAAGGATCAGGGACATAGAATGAAAGGGGGTGGATTTAAAGAAGGAAAGGAAGCGAAGCGCTATTTCATTTAACTCCTTGCTTAGTTCAGTCTTCATTCCCATCATTCGTTCGCCGACCCCGGTTACAGCCAATAGTCAGAGGAAGACTCACTCCGCTCGCCTCACTCTTTTCTTATCACATAGGTAGTAGAAAGCCTGAGACTAGCCGGAAATAGAAAGAGAGGGAAAGAACGTCATTCGTTCGCCCAACAGGGCTCACTGCATTCAAACAGGAAGAGGAAAACCGAACTCAAGAAAGCCACTATTCTATTTTCACATAGGCATAGAAGCACTGAGAGAAAGACCCTTAGGCTAACGCCTCGCCTCCGATTAGCTCTTTTACAATCAGATGCAGGAACTCCCATAACTGCCCATAGCCCTAGGAGCCGAGCACTAGCAAGAGAAGTTTATCTTGAAACAGAGTAAGCTAATAAGCATCCCTGCCGTAAGAAGAAGAGACTGGCATTCGTGAGCCCACCTGGGAGAATGACAGGCTTTACAGAGTTCAAGCGGAATCATTACCTCTTTTAAGAAAGGGCCTATTACATGCTCTCCAGAAAGAAGACTTTCTTAGGAAACCGAACTCCCTGACTCCTTAGGTCTCACAGGTTTCATTTCACTCCGGGTTGAACTCTGGAGTCTGGGTATCCACAGAGTTCGATCTAAGGGGTGCCCGCGGGGCTTTCCTTAGCTGGTAGTTTGAGTTCCCTCCGCTAAGTAGATAAGTCAGCAGCTAATAGGAGTCAAACCTTGGCGACTTAGAGCAGGGCCGCTTCAGGCTATGGGAGAAAGGAGGGCATTCTTTACTCCAGCAGGGGATCTGACAGCAGAGCAGGGTAGACACCTCGGATCGGATAAGCCTTCAAGGCAAGAGCGAAGCGCACCCGCAGGAACAACAAGAGACCACCATTCCGGAGCCCAAAAGGGCGAACCTCATTTTCTTAAAATTGAAATATATTTCGCAAAGAACCTCAAAAAAATGCATATATAAAAAGAGAGGAAAGAGCCCGTATAGCACAGAGACTAGCGGACATAGAGACTTGCTGTCTTTGCTCAATTAGCACCAGAAAAGAAGAAAAAAGAGGTTCAAACTAGAAAAAGCTTGATGGAAAAGGGAAGCTCACTACCGCCTAACAAGGCTACGCTCGCTAAAAGACCCAACATTATACAACGAAAGCCCGTAAGACAAAGAATTCAACAACAAGAAAGAGACAGCAGCATGCGGAAAATAGCACCGATAAGACTCAAAGAAAGAAGCTTTATTGCAACGTCGTCCCCCAGCGGGGGGAAGCTCCCCATAGATGAGTTGCCCCGGCAGAAGATACCCATCAAGAAGGACCAAATCAGACGCTAGGAATAGCACCGGAGAATAAGACCTTTAAGAAGAAAACTGATTGAGCAGATGGGATGACTCATTCTTATGACTAGCGACAAGGAGAGTGACCGATCCAAGATAGAGAACCATAAAACCGAGCGAGGGTATAGCATAGGAGCTCGAGGTACGAGCTACAGGTGAGGTGAGGGAGGTAAGTGCTTCACTTCTCCTCGGATAGGGAAGTTAGAGCTAGGCTTGAAGGGAAGCTACAGCTTTATTATAGATATATATATATATGGGCAGGGCAGGTAGGGAAGGAAGCTAAGGGTAAACCACCAAACCGGGAGCTACTGTTCCCAGAGCAGATGCTCGTGCGTCTGAGGGTCAGCTATTTGCATCCTATGATGCGAGGTCAAGTTCTCTTATCAATGTATTCAATGCTTTGAATACCGGTTAGCTTTCTTGAATACAGGTCAGCTACGTGTAGCTGGATTCGTTTCACTTCCTCCCCTGTATGAAGTATAAGTATTTGCATCTATTTCCCTCTCAGTAGCAGTTGCTGTGTCACTTCTCTTGATCGCGATTCACTTTGTTTACCTTCCCTTTCTCTCTAACCGCTAGCAGCGGTTGCACCTAGGCTTTCATCGGTATTGCCTCCTTTCCTTTTCGCTGCCTTGTAGGCTCTGACAAGACCTAGACTCGGTTACTCCTCTATTTGTTAAAGTCAGTCCTCAGTGTGAAGTCTTGGGTTGAAAGTGCGTGCCCTTTGTTTACATGCGTAGTTTCGAACCAAAGCGTGCGATTGCCTTGGTTTGATTTTGCGATCAGTTTTCTTAAGTACTCCTTTCTTCGTGAAGTGGAACTAGATTTGATTTGGTTGTTTCATTATCCTTTCTCCAAGTCTCGCGCTTTGAAGTCGCCCTTGGACTCTTTATTTCGGTTTGAAGTGTAACGCTCCTCGACGTCGCCTTTTCTTCTTTCTTGGTGAACTAGTCTTTGATTTGGTTTCGTAAGCATCCTCGAATTCTTGAGTAGCCGCTTTCCTTTTACTTGATATCAAAGTGACCTTTCGAGAGAAGTAGTAACTGTGGATTATTCAACATCCCCGGTTGTAGTTGACTCGGAATCCTCCTTTCCAAGAGTAGCGCTTTGAATTCTTCCTTGCCCTGGATTCCTTGGCCCGGGTTAAAGCGTGAAGTCGAAACCTACTCTCCAGAGTTAGCGGCTATTTTTTTGATTGATTCCCTCAAAGTCCACGTTTTCAGTTGAAACGGAATGCTCCTTTTGGAATTCCCTTTCCCGCTCTTACTGGATGGTAATATATCCCCAAAGCCTCCAAAGCCGGTGTAGCGCGTCTTTCCCGTAAATCGAGTAAATCCCTCCCCTTCCTCTTCCCAGTAAGGCCCTTAATCAGGCCAGGCATGAGTGCCCTTTTCTCACAGGAGAATTCCGCTAAAAAGACACGAGATCCCCGATGTGAGTAACCAAAAAAGCAAGATGAGAAATTCCAAGACTAGCTGGCGAATCTCTTTTATCCAGGTTACATCTACCAGTCAGTTTACTATTTTCCCATCGTCAATTCAATTGGCTGTGAATCCCTTTATTGACCTGGGTTCAAGAAGAGTAATGAAATTGTCTTCCTCCCTTCTTCCATACCGAACGAAGCGGTCACCCCTTGACTTCTAGCTGAATTAGAATCCAGTCACTTTCCTTTTTCGCTGCGCTTCCCTACCTGCGGGTAAGAGGAAGATGCTATCAGGGTGAGTGACTCCTTTCCTTGTCTGCCTTAGTTGTAACTCCTATGCTTCCCTTATAGCAATGCAGGGCATATAGAAGAATAGGACATAGCTTAGACACAAGGAAACCTAGCTCGCTTATCTTTCTTTACACTTAGCACGAGGAAGCCTTGCCCTAGCCGGAACTACTTGCCTGAGCCCCATAGCTGCTTAAACTAGCCTTAGGACCTAGGAAGATTCATGAAGAAGATTCTGAATTTAAGAACATTCTTCATCGTTCTTCCTTGAAAGAAGTTGTGATTGCTCCTTTCTTAATGCCAGTTTCTTCTTACTTGATTGAAGTTGATTCGGAATTGATTGCGGGTAGGGATTCTTGGTTCCCTCCATTGCTTCCCTGGCGTCAGTACCCTGATGAAGACCAACTTGATCTCATTCGTGAGCCTAGCCCGGTTAGAACATTCTTCATTCAACGAGGAAAGAAAAACCCCTGACTCTTTTATTGAAACATGGGACGTCTCAATAGCAAGAAAGCTTTCTCTTTACACATAGACGGAGGAGGATCTCTTGAGGAAGAAACAGACCTCACCGACCGCCAACTAAAAAGAAAGAAAAGGAAAGGTTACGCTCGGTCGCCAAAAAGGGCGAACCTCACTGCACTAACAAAAAGAAGATTAGATACCAGCGCTAACGAGAGAGAAAAAGAAGCTAGAAAGAAACTGATTGAAGCGGAGAAGTAGGCGCCTAGTATTATAGTAAGTTATCATTTCCGAACATTTTCGTAAAGTAGACTACGACGTTGGAAAAGGCAAGTCTAGCTCCTCTAAGCCTAGTGGTCACTCACCTTGCACTAGAAAGAGAGTAAGCAAGCTACCTCGCTTCTCACCAGAGCCTGAAGCAGACCTGAATTAACTAGCCTGAGGAGAACTACTCGCAGCGGGCAGTACTCAACAATCCCTGGCATTCCTTCGACCAAATATACATATAAAAATTTCGTTCAAAAGGCCAAGAAATGATCGTAGCTCGGTCACGGGGACTCCCCACTCTTCTATTGCCTTCACCTTCTGCTTGTCCATCCCAATCTGGCCATCCCCTCTATCCCAATGCCCTAGGAACATTACTTCTCGCATGGGCGAACATCCAACTACTTCCTATACATCAGAGACGAGTGCAGCTTTCCAATATGATGAGAAGGAAGTCCGACTGGTACCAAAAAAAAGCAATTGTGAATTGAGACCTATTCTTTGGCCTGTTTTCATGCGCGTTAGAAAGCAATTATCATAAAAAAATATAAAGAGCTACTCGCCACAGAGTAGGCCTACTAAGATAAGAGCAGATCATGAACCCAAAAGAATAGATACGATTCCGGGTAAGCCGGAGAGCTTGGCCCGATCTTACTCGATAAGGCGATGGATCGCGAGATTGACGATGCTATTATGCCCATTACGCCGAAGACAGCGAGACAATGTATATTGTGTTGAGAGATTCCACGGGGAGATGCGAGACGGGTATTTTTGGGGATATGACAAGAGGAGTATAGTATAGTAGGCAGGCGAGTAGAAAGATAGCTAAAAGATTGGAATAAAAAATCGCCCAGGCCTTCTTGATCAAGTGTCAAGGCCGGGAGAACAGACTTCAAACAAAGGCATACGCTAGACTGAAAGGGCCCAGCGGTGTGGCTCATTCTTTCTACTTGCAGCTTGACGGTCTAGCGGCGGGACCCGAAGTGTTGGAGAAAGGAATAGAAAAGGCTTGCTTCTTTCAACGACCGACGGGGTTTTAGCAATTTCAAATTTCTTAAGAAATCGAAGTTATTTAATAACAAGAATCTATAAAGCATCTCAAGAATTGCAACGAAAAATCCCGAGAAAATGCAATAAATACTTTTTCAATCTTCGTTATGGAAAGGATTTACTATTGCAACGAAAAAGACGGGGTTTTAGCAATTTCAAATTTCTAAATAGAAGTTTTAGTTATTAAAAAATCAAGTATCTAAGGATTTACTCAGGAAAAAGTTAACGAAAAATCCCGATTTTAAGTCGAAGAGTTTCAAGAATTCAAGTGTTTTATCAAGGGAAAGGTGCGCTGAGGTCTCTGAAGGGATTTCACGAGCCTAGTCCTTTCTTTCCTTGTAAATAAAAGAAGAGAATCAAGCTATGTTATTACATGAAAATTCAATAAGAATCAGAATGAATGAGCTACTATCCAATCTTGTCAGAACCTCTCACCTCATGGATCAATCCATCAAGTCATTCCCATTCTCGGGGAAAACAATCCGAGCATAAAACAAAGGGAAAATCTCTTGATCTTGGTCTTTCTCGTCGGAGTTATCAAAGAGGCCTTGATTTCAGGTCCCTCTTTTGAAGCATTCATGCTCGTATCGGCCTTGAAACGATAGTTCTGGACTCAGGAACCGGATATCGCTTAGCTCTCTGACGCGCTAAAAAAGAGAGTTTCCCGACCTAAAGTAAGAAGTTGAACTAGTTCTATCGTCCTTCCCTTCCGAGTTCAGCCGGTGGTTACCTTGAAAACATTACAACTCTTTCCTGGATTCTATTCAACTCCGCCCTAGCATTCGTCTCTCAGCTGGAACCGCAGAGTGCTTTCGCCGTTGTCATTCTACCCTCTTCCCTGTGGAAGATATCTGACTTACCTCTCATTCATTCTTAATCGTGTAAATATGAGACTAGCTTCTATCTATCTCCCGCTCGAACTCCCGAATCAACGTACCTTTTAACAATCTTTTGACGAGAGTCATGAAGTCATTCTATTGGGGATAGCTTGCTTATGGTTCCGACTAAGATGAGTTTAACGATCTTTCCAGAGATGGTTTAAAGAAAGGGAAAGGCAAAGCTGATTAGTCAAGGTCAACCTCTTTCTCGTCTCTCTTTGATCGTAAACAAAATGAGAATGCTTTCTAAGGCTTTTATTAGGATTCAAAGTCGCTCGTATAGCAAGAAAAAAGATTACCCTTCAAGCTAAGAAAGAAAGTGCCTGCCCAGCACCAAACCAAAGGAAAGCTCTTTTCCGGCTGCTAAACTCACTACTTTAGACTCATTTCCTCCCCGGCTCTAGTGAAAACCCTATATCCCGCTTTCTGCTCTGCTGTGATAGTCAGCGCTCTTAGTACTTTAGTCGTTGGTCTCTTTCTTTCTTCTGTTCTTCTTTGCTATAGAGTTTTGTGCCTTTCCTGTCTCTCTTCAATTCAAGTAAGAGGACTGACTTGAAGAGCTAAGACGGAGCTCTATAGTAGCGAAGGATTCCAAGAAAAGCTTATCCTAAGAAGGAGACTACTGCGTAAAGCCTTATCTTGGTCTGATACAAGAACTCTCTCTCCCCTTCTCTCTAAGAAGCACGGAAAGGTAGCAGCACTCACATTCAAGCGGATTGACGGAATAGGATCCGTAGACTGAAGTCAGGTTAATAAATGGCATGATTCGACTGCTGTCTTAGTTATAGAATGATCTCCCCGCACTTGATCTAGTACAGAGAAAAGTAGACTGCTTAGCAGCCTTTCCTTCCAATGGTTCTCCCCTCACTCACTTTCTATCCGGGTTGAAAAGAAGAGGAGTCTGTCTGCGCTGCTCCTCTAGTCAGAGTTAGAGCTTGAACCGGCGCACTAACATACTAACTTTAATTCAAATAAAAAGAAAGTACTACGTTGCGTGCGCTAGGGTCTTATAGGCTTCATTTCAGCCCTTGTGTGGGTACCCCAAAAAGAAAGAGTCTCTTCCGCTCGCTGGTGGAACTCTATTATATATCGATCCAAGAAGTTCGGACGCGGAAGCTAGGTACGCCCTCAAACAGTAGACTTTCTTCCGAAAGGCTGCAGTCGACTTATTTAAGTTGATCTAGGGTAGACTAACTCAACTCTGGATAAAAGATCTCCCCTGCTGTCATTTTCCTTGTTAGGGAGTGCCCTAATAAAGGAGCTTGAGCTCTTTCGCCCTTTATTATAGTACTCATTGAAAGAATTATGTCTTCTTCTTTCAATGAGTTGACGACTTCTTAGTTATAGGCATGGTTTGACCCTAGCCTCTCAAATGAGCCCCTAGTCAAAAATGAACTCTTTAAGCTGTGCAGTGCTCTACCCTTGAGGATCTCCACAAAAAGAAAAGCTGTTTCAGCCACGGAGAACTCTCTCTTACTACTATCAGGCTAGCGAAACTCCTCTTTCTCCGCCTTAAAGATTGCCTTAGAGATGGATTGTGAATCTTGTAGCACGTTCCAAAGAGATAGGGCCGGGCATCACATACGAATTGCCAACACATCCCATATGAAGGGGGGGCAGGCACGCAACCTGGGAAGTGCGATAATCAAGGGGCGAAGCGCTCACTGTCAACTGGATGTTTGGGACCCCTCGCCCAGCGACTAAAGACTTGCACGCGGAGCAAGATTTTTTCAAGAAAACAAGAAAGTTTTTTTCTAAAGCCAGCTAGTTCACTGTCTTGTCTTAAATCAAAGCATCCCCCTCAATCCATTGTCTACGGGCTTCCTCTCTCCGCTTTTTTTTAGACCATTAGGAGGGTGACATACCGCCCAATTGTTCTTCCGCTTCGATCTCTGGTCTGTAGCCAATTACCTTTCCTGTCTTTCTGTCTTGACTCTATGCCTTCCTGCTGTCTTGGTGAAGACTGTGGTAGTGGTATCGGTTCTGTGCTTGATTGATTGAATCTCTCTTTCCTTGCCTTAATGAAGGCGCCTTCTTCCTCAAATCAATTACTCTGAGGCTGTTCCTCTAAAACGTGGAAATGTTAGGTTGACTAATGCTTCTACCGTTACAGATATGCTTTCCTAAATCAAGACCTAACCATTTATAGAAAAAAGTTGATCTTGACGCTCTTCTGATATTTTCGAAGGAGCAAAATCTTCTGTTAGAAGACAACCGTTGGCACTTTATTCAGGATGCGCAAGAATCAAATTCAGAAGAGGGAATCATCTTTCACTGGATTCAAGGGGCGAAGCGCTTAGTGGAAAGTCAGGACTATAGCCGGGATTGCTCTCTAGACGGGGGGAAGGGGAGGGGTCTGATTACAATGTGATATATGCCATCCGTCTTGTCTTATCTGTCCCCAAAAGGCTCGATAACGCCAATCTTTAAGCAAAAAAGAAGAGTTTCAGCCTGTAAGCCGCTATTTGGGCTTCTTTCAGAAGCCATGGGGATATAGAAAGTTTTGAATCTAACGTATTGCTAGAAAAAGAAGAAAATAGCCGAAAGAGTCCTATCTACGAATTCGGGGTGTCAAGGAATACATTGTATGATAGTCTTCTCCTTCATCCCTTGCTTCAAGGTGGCTATTGCTTCTTTGTCTCAATCCTAACCTCATAGCTCTTAGAAGGTAAGCAAGTCCAGTGCTACAGGCTTCCCGAAAGCAAAGACAGAACTCTTCTATACAGAATTCTCAATGGCACATCCGCTATCTATCTTTAAGATCTTTCAGTCGTCAATATCTACTTGAATCTCTCAACAGCAGATGATTCGTTGCATCTAGGGTTCTGGCTTGAATCGGCGTAACGACTGCTCTTTTCCACTTATACTAGCCAAGGTGATGACTCTAAGGAAGAAAGCAATGGTATACGAAAACTCTCTTTGCCACTGCTGCTATCTCTGTCCCCGTCGCTGCTACTCTGACCTCCCTTCCTTGCCTCGGTGTCTTCTACGCGCTACCATCAGTATCAAAGCTAAGCGCTCCGCAGGCAGGGGAAGAAAGCGCATTGCGTGATTCGTCAAGCTGTGGGGTGAGTAGGATCACTGAAATATTGACTGACGCGGGTCCAACTGACCAAGCAAGGAGTAAGCAGCGCACACAGGAAAGTCGGTCCAAGCCGCAATATCCTTCTTAATTGATCCTAATATCGAATTTTTTTTCGAATTCAACGCTTTCTTCCTTAGAGTCATCACCTTTTTCGATCAAGAGAACGTCAGTTTAAGATCCCATTTGAATGAACAGACAGGAGCCCTCCTTTTCTATAACTAGAAAAAGGGGAAAGGTTACTGATTGACATGCCAGCGGGGACAGGAGAAAGAAGGCTATTTTCGCTGTCTGCTAGCTAGTGGCATTAGCGTCTGAGGCTGGTGCGAAGAGTAGAGCGAAGGCCAGTGGGGAGAGACTTTCTAGACTAGATATTGAGTACTACTAACGAATAGGGGAAAGGGTGATTCGCTCGTAAGCCCAACTCAAACTCATACAGAAAGTCTAGCTCGATCGATCACATGTCAGTTGACCCGCGGAGAATTGCCTCCTTGAGACCCAAAACGCATCCCTTCTCCTGGGTCTGGGAAAGTGAGTTTAGCTACTTTCCGTGTCAGCGGATCATAATAACACGTAAAAAAAGATTACTTCGCTTGTTGCGAAGAGGCCAGCCTATGTTCTGAAAGCGGATTTCCACAGGTGGGAGCGTCTGGGGGACGCCTAGTCTAAGAGGTTGGTTTCGGAAGTCATCCCCCCGCTAGCCAAAGGCAGCGTTAGAGAGAGAGATGTGGAACTCATTGACATAGAGAATGAAATCGATGAGAAGTATGGGATGAAAAAGTCACACTAAGGGACTAAGGGGAATGGGAATTGGAGATTCATCTCTATCCACGGGGCATCAAGGCTTAGAAAAAAACTCTCTTTTCGGAAGAAAGACCTTGCTTAGGAGAGCTCTTTCTTTCTCCTTAAGGGCAGTTCCTTAGTTGAAGTAAGGAGAGCAGGAGGGCTTGCTTTACCTTCACCTCTGTCTAGCCCCGCTTCCTGTTGGCGGAGAGGTGAGTCTGATTCTATGCACGAGATTTTGAAGACTTCCTTCGGTGCTGGGAGAAATCCCTATCTTATCTCGCTCGATTGGGCGCTACTTGCCTATTGACATCAGTCATCTCCGAAAAAGCAGCTGTTCGCCCTCAACTCGCTTTGTTTGTTGATGTCACAAGGGCTGGAAGAGGAATTGCCCGATTCGATGTTGGAGCTGCGGAGCTTCCTTACCTTACCAATGAAGCCTGAGATTAGAGTCGGAATCGGTGAAGCTTCTTTCCGCTCCCCTTGATTCTTGCCTTTTGGGGTTGGCTACTCAATCAATAGCGTCCGTGAAGTGATTGATGTTCGATTGTTTTACCTTCAAGGTCTTAGGAATCGATTGAATCATCCCTGGACTTCTACTCGATAGAGTGATCGAATCGGACGCTGTGCCATTGATTGAATGGAAACCTTTTCCTGAATTGAGAATGAGTAGAAGCGCCTTTGACAGGGATAGATGCGGGAAATAAAGAAATCCCCTTTTGCAAAGCAAGGTTTCACCCTCTGATTACACTTTTTTAGGGATGGGATCTTCTGCCTAGATTAGATCTCTCACGGGATTCATCTGGCATTTCTGGATGGACTGGCATTGAGCATGTCATTCCGGACTTCGCTATTCTCACAGTAAGATCGGACATTGAAATCTGAAGTCAACTATCAAGACAGGACTGTCTTATCTATTTGATTTGCTTACAGTTGTATTCTCTCTCCTATTAGCTGTCAATTGCAATATTGACTTCTTTGTCTTATCTTCTTTCTTAACTTCCTATCTGACCTTCAAAGTCTTAGCTGTGCAGATATTCTTTCTGCTTTCAGTTGATCTTCCATGTGCCAATCAAAGAGAACGAAGTGCACTACACTTAGCTCTCTAGGTTCACGTCCAATCCTGTCCACCTAGCATCCCACCTTCCCCAATGTTGTTTGAGTATTGGGCACCAGGTCTTTCGATGAGCTTACTAGAGGGAGAGAGATCGATTAGCCGTGAAGGGGCCCCTTGCCCACTCCCCTTCCCCCCATTTTTTGGGGCCTCGCCCTCTTGACTTTATCTATCAAAGAGAACTACCACGCGAAACCCCGTTACCGCCTATTGGCATGTTCACAGTCATCGACGAGTCTCACTCAAGCTTGAGTGGCCGTTTTCCCCGAGTAAGGATTCAATCCAGCCACAGGTTCCCCTACGGCTACCTTGTTGCGAATGGAGGGTAAGCTATCGACCTTTTAAGAAGGGCCGCGTGGATTTTTCCAATTCCAGTTTTGGATTCTATGGCGTAATTCCTTACACCAGTGCCCCTTTTTACCGTCACGACTTAGTCGTTCCCGGATGTTTATCAATTCATCTATCGTCATGGGACGTAGATTCTTTCTTCCTTTACCACCCGGAAATAGCCGTTCCCGAATTCATTGATTCTCAGGATCCCATTGGTCGCCGGGGTAAAGGCCCCTCATAATTACTAGGATCTCTTTTTGAAGGGAATAACGGCTCTGTTATGAAAGAAAGCGGCAGACAGACTGACCTCTGCTCACTATATAGAGACTGGAAGTTAGAGAGACTAAGGTGCCGCTACCAGAGAAGGCTCTTTCATGCTAGTCATTCCCATAATATGATTCAAAAAATAGATTTAATAAAGTCTTCATTGTTTTATAATTTCGAATGTACTCCGCAAGACTTCCTATTTCCATATCTGTTTTGCTGTCGATGTCTAATTGGGAAATTTCTATATTTTTAGCGAAATAAGTGAAATCTTCCTGCGTAAAATCTTTAAAATGAGGATACTTCTGGACTACAGCTTGGGAAGCACAGTGCCTCCGAAGATGCCGTTCCAGTATGGAAATGAGTTTCTTTTGACCCACCTCCCCCTGATGTGGGGCGAGATGAGAGGATCCAGGCTGGTCTTCCTGATGTGCCTCTTGTGAGGACCCGGAAGGATAGGAGTTTGGGAGATCTCCCTCGTTTTGCGCACCCGGAATGAGCCCCAAACCGGAATTATCTGGTGGAGGAGTAGGGGTTGGGGGTTGACTGAAGCCCCCTTCATGGATTCCCCCTGACCCTGGCAAAAATGGAGCCACAGCCCGAGTCAGGTCATCCATGAATAGTACAAATAAGGAACGAGAACCACTGTAAATTACCACAAGAAAGAGTAGTTTGACTACCGTATACAACAGAATTTGGATTTGAAATGGTTGTCGTCGAACTAGTGGTAACTGAAAGAAAAAAGAAACCCCACCCACTCCACAGAAATAAAAATAGATATGTAACTTGAAAGATTTTGCTCCTTCGAAAATATCAGAGAATGAATTCTCGTAGGAAGATCGATTTAATGAAGGACACATTTTGATAGGCATGCGTGCAATTGATAAAGATTTTCTAGGAAAATATTTATCAATTACCTTAAC
>JACYFF010015272.1:0-22583 GCA_017589665.1 Selenicereus undatus | reverse complement strand
TAGTTAAGGTAATTGATAAATATTTTCCTAGAAAATCTTTATCAATTACCTTAACTAACCATGTTTGATATTTCATTGTTTGAGATTTCATTGTTATTTTTTTTCTATTTATTCCGTTTTTGTAAGCCTATCCATGGTGAAGCTATGTAAGCCCATCCATTGGAAGTGTCTGCTTTTGCTTTTGCACTGTGTTACAACGATCTCTTAGAATGACGGGTTTTCACTGACCGAAGGGAGGGAGTGGATAGATTGGTTTTTAGGAACGATGCGATGAGCTTCGGGCCTTAGCATCCATCAGCGAGGTGCATTTTTACCCAAAAGGGTGAAGCTTTAAAGGGAGGTAGCGAATTAAAATATGCATTATAGAGTCTAATATGCAAGAAAGCCTATAGGCGCGAAGGCTTTCGTAGTTTCAATCGATATCTGAATAGTGTTACTCATATAGCTGTGATTTGAGGCAACTTTGACTTCTATTATATAACATACCTCGATCAACCGCTGCTCTCCGTGAATTTCATGCTGATAGATAGGCTTGTACTAGCCGGCAGGTTACCGACCATAAATGGCACTGTTGGGCCTCCGCTTTTCCGCAGCCTATTTCTAAAGCATGTAACCCAGCAAAGAGTGCTTTCATTTCTTATGAAATTGTCGTTAAAGACGGAAACACTTTCAGTCGAGTTTGAGGACTTGAAGCGCTTTCATCTCTTATGATAATTCTAGTTTAAAGAATTTGGTTTGATATAGTTGACCGCGATAGTGATTCTATCTTTCTCGGGGGAAAAAGCACTACATCTCGCAATCGAATATATAGAGGTCAGAGGCCCATACCATCAAATACCTCTTCCGTCGCGTTCTTCTCTTACGATATTCAAGGATAATCTTCCTACGGCTTATAAAATACGTATAATCCTGAAACTATTAAATTGTGTATATTGAAATAAAGATCGCTAGGTAACTGAAATTTATACTTATCTGACATATCTTTGTAAACTAACTCAATATCGGATGACAGCTGAAGAAGTAATCGATCTTTTGTATGAGGTGGATGAAATAACATAATAAAAGAATAGAAATCTCTAATAACTTAAGAGCCAAAATCATGCCTTTTATATTCATATTCATATCTTATTGTTCTATTATTAGTTCAACGTTAGGAACATATCCTAAGGTGATAAGTATCACTATTACAATACTTAAACCAGATGCTTTAACAATACCCAAACTAAGAGCGGGAGAAGGTACATCTACCTCTGCAAAAGGTTCTACATTAAAGGCAGACACTACATTTTCAGCAACACCTTCAACACTTTCGGAAAAGAACATTTTCTTCCATCCGCCAAAAGCTTTATAATTTGATTTTAGGGTATAATAAGGGTTGAAAAAAGGTTTCTAAGAATGACGAATTCTGAACACATCAAATATATCTTGGGTTGGGTTATCTGTTAACACATCACGGTACCAGACTGTGCAACCACATCCCAACATAACCAAAATCAAGAAACGTGTCATATATCCCCTATATTCTGTTAGAATCTCAAATAAATATGTGTGTTTCTTTATTATATCTCTTGGGGATACTAATAATGATTCTATACCAACGCTTTTAACCATTGTTTCAAGAAAGGTTGAGCAATAGGATAAACCGAGATTATTTTTAAGATATTTAAATATATCATCCTTTCTAGGTATGTTCAATATATGTTTTAGGAAATTATCCCTACTGTCAGGATCATATCGAAAGGCAAATCTCATTTTCAGATCATTTTTTATGAACTTCCTCCACTCAGAATGTCTAATTCGTAATGGTGGAGCTTTTACTATATCACTAATAGACTTCATCCCAGTATTATTCGTTAAAAAGAATGATAGAATGGATTTTTCAAAGTATAATTTCGAACGCGACTGATCCAAAGATAACTCCTCAAACTCTTTACATAAGGTAAATATCTGTTCATCCCCAAAAGACTCCATAAATTTCTTCCATGCACTTTCAGAGAAATACTGTTTGATATTTTTCATTCGACAGTATGTTTTCATTACACTCGCGGAGTAAGTGAAGTCAGGGAATAGCAATCTTAATGCTTAATATTAAAAAGAAATCGATTAGTAAGTTAAGTTCCCTCCCCCAAGGCTCTATAATTTATCCGGATGTGCGTTCCTGCCCTACCGGTGTCTCTACCTTTGGAAGATCAGTCTGTTTGTTCCTTATCATGATACCCACCCTATGAGAGGTTGTCGGTCAAATGATTATCCGACTACATGCAGGATGGGAGTAGGCATTGAATAGAGACTTGAAGAGGAAACGAGTTTTCGTTCTGATCTGCTCCGGGGGTTGCTTCGCTTAGTTACAGGGGTGGTCAGTAGGTCTTTTCGATTCTAGCTCTGGAGAAGCGAACTTCAATCACAAAGATTTCACTACACTACTTCTTATTATTACGTTTACGTAAAACATTCCTATTTCTACTTCTGACTCTCGCATGGATAGAGATGGAGGTCGGGATTCCCTTTCTCAAGGCAGCACCGCGGCAATTCAATGAGCGAGACTTGCACTCAATATACGAACATAGTAGAACAATGAAAGCAGTAGTGGCACTCCCCATACTTATGGGGCCCGGGCCTGTGAGCTCCATGCAAATTCTCCTTTCAAAGTTGCAAAACACAATCCCGTGGTAAAGCCACACCCAACCTGTCACCTATAACCCAGGTGGAGGCAGCTGATAAGTGCACATGCCCTGAAGAGAGTTAACCCCATGGTTTCCCAACCAATCCGCACACACATTTCCTTCTCTTTAGGTATGACGACAATCAACCGTCCAACTCCGACTCAAACCGGCTTACCAAGTATCAAGAGCATGGGAGTCCACCTCGAAAATAATCCGCCTGTAGCCGTCAGACCAGGCAAGTTCAAGACCGTGTTTTACAGCCAAAAGTTCTGCTTTCTATTTCTTAGTGCAAAGTGAGTTTGTGCAAATGCCCACTCTCGAAGCAAAACCAGCTAGCCACTCTCCATACTCATTACGCAGGCAGACCACCAGCCCCTGCAAAGCCCGGGTTCCCCTTCGCCGCACCATCGGTATGGATCGCGAAGGAATGGTAGTATACGAAGCCTAAAGTGAAGAAAGCGAAAGAAGGAGTACTTCAGGGCGAACCCGGCTAAAGTAAAGGAACTTGGACTTGGCTAGACCAACTGGGAAAAGGCTACCGCTCTCATCAATCCAATTTGTTTTGGCTTCAATTAAAAAAAAAAGATGTGGACTTGGTTCGGAAAGACCTGAACCGAAGGAAGGAACTGCTTTAGGGTAGGGAACGACGGCGACTGATATCGTTCCCATAGCTTCAACTAAACTCGCTCCGGTTATCCCTGGGCCACTAACCATCCTTAGCTTACCAGTTACCAATGTGGAGAGCATCCACAGCTATCCATTCTCAACAATCTCTGCCTCTTTGTGTATTTATATAATCTCTTTCATGACTTCGTATCTTTCTCTGTAGATGTGCCAATCGGACCAAAGAATATATTTATTCAAAATCTAACCCTAACCCTGCCGCATGAAAATGAAAGGGTTGACTCTGTTTCGTAATGAGATTCATGAGGGCACCAAAAGATGAGGACGTGGAATCTTTCTTGGAAAGGTGAGATAGCGTCACATTTATTAGTTTCGATTTCAGTAGGTCTCGGACCATGGCAATGGTATACAGATATTCTGTTGCTATATGAAGTGGGTGTATCCAGTTTGACTCGCGCGCGGAGCGTCGAAGGGTAGCAATCTTTTATGCCATAAACTTAATCAATTGAGAGAGTATGTGCTTGGACAAACCCTTGCGCGGAAGAAGTTTTCTGCATTCTTTCCCGTTTATACTGTATGGAGTGCGACCCCGACTATCTATGCATTGTCATTAGCGTCCATCCACCCCCAAATTGCGTTCCCCCTTATTCCTTCCCCTCTCTGACTCCACCGATTCATTTTTTCTTTGGCCCTGTTATGATGATCCCACTCCCCAGCTGAGTTAGATTTGACCGCTCCAAAATTCCTTCTCTTTCTCTGCACCCAAAAAGCAAAAACCCTCTCTATCAGAAAGAGGCCATTGCTACAAAAATCCGATGTACATGACCCTTGGGTTAAATGGGCTCTTCCCGCCTCTCTCCTTACTCGATAAAAAGAAATGCTATAAAGCTCTCAGAAAGGGAAAGCTTATGCCTCTCATAAGTTGCTTTTAGGAAGACGTCGCGCTTAGACCTTCCCGCTTACCAGTCTTTTATCCAATGGTTGAGAATAGATCACACGATCCCACGCACTCTCACTCTTTCTAACTGGAATCAGGGCTCGGAGGGGAGCTCAATGCGGACGAAGTAGATTCACTACCTCCCAGAAACTTCAATATCTACCTACCAAATAAATTGCCGGCTTGCTAAACTGACGGTCTCTTACCAGAGAAAGGCTGCTAAGAGCGCATCCCTCGAAACTGAAAAGAGAATTTCTTCTCGGGCGGTAACATCGCTTGAAGTAACCTTTCAAAAAGAGATCAATATGGTCTTCATCTTTGCAACTGGAGTTCCTCAAAGCGTCAGTTCTAAAGCTGCTAACCAATCTGGGACTCTTTCTTTCAAAGTATCAAGACCGGAAGGGGAATTGCCTTGTCTGAGACTTTCGAAGCTCAGCTGCTCTACTTTCGACGTGCCAAAATGAATGACGCCTGATCCTAAGCGAGTGAAAAAAAACAGGAAAAAAAGAAAAAATAAGATAAGGCGATTGATAAAGCAATCAGACTCATAGGTGCGGAAAACAAGCTATATTGCTAAAGGCAGCTTCACACCAAACAAGGCTATGTACTCTGTCCCTCTGGGAACTTTATCAGGGAGGACTCATTGGTCGTACCCCACCTGCTTATTCATCTTGAAACCTATCACTATGCCGCCTACCAATTGCCTTGCTTGAACGGCGTTAAAGAAGCCCTTTTAAGATGCCGGCTCCGCGCTATTCTTTCGATCGGGAACTCCTTCCGGAAGGTCAGAACCTGGAGCAAAGAAACTCTCTTGAAGTCGAGATCTGACAACTAAAATTTAAAAAGTACCCCTTGAATCGGTATCTTCCAATCCCGTCAGGGATAACGTGAAGCAAGCGCTTCGAAACTGGCCGGGATTTCCCACTCCCCATCAACCTCTTCCTTCCTTTCTAGTTAACGAGTCACACAAGTCGTCTTCGGTTCGCGGACCTCTGCTTTCCTCTCCGAACGGGGAAGAAGAGAAATATATTGAATGATCCCCAGAAAGTGTTTGATCGCGTAAAGACCTTTTAAGAGGAGTTAAACGATAGTCATTAACTTATGAAAGTCCTTCCCTATCTTCAAGCGCATAACACCCTTTCAGAGGAGTTTTCCGATCTTACTTACGAAGTTGAAAGAGAAGAGTTTCCTGGTGGACTAATTCTTCTTGAGCGGGGAAGATCCCACTTCCCTTTCCACTCTTGAATCCTCTCGGGGTTAGGATCACCACATTCTTTTGTTTTTTCGCGTAAACACCTTTTAAGCGCTTTAAGTCCGAACCTTGCCCCTCACAATCTTAGCATTGCATTCATGCTGATCTTCGGGACTTCAAGTCATAACCTTTCCCCGCAAGGAAACCAAGGAATAACCTTCTCCGAGAAAACCATCTAATCATTCACGCCTCTAACAAGGTGTGTATTATACCCCAGTTGTAGGGGGAAATAAAGTAAACTCATCCCCCATCAAGTCGGAAACTTCCCCTGAACATCAAGGAAACCTTCTATTTGACTTGGCTTGTTCACTCTTTGCCCTTCCCCCCGGCTGTTGGGTGATTACCCCACTAGGAAGAAACTCCTTAAACTTCTATTGAGACCTCGGAAAACCCCTCTTTCAAGGGTCTTTACTCCCGCAAGCTCAGGAGATCCTCAAGCACGTTCCGAGCGGTTTCAAGGGTCTTTACGATCATTCCTGCTTTACGATCATTCATGAAAGAAAAAAGACTATGCGCATTCTGTTCCTCTTTTGTAGGGTCAAGTCCTCGGCAAGCAATCGATAAGCGAGTTTCGGGACAAAATCATTTCATTTTGTTTTCTCTAATGGACAGTCCAGTCCTTCATAGCCAAAGTCCATGCAGCAGAAGAAATCTTGTATTCAGAAGAGATCGGTCCGGCCCCCTTTTATGGCCAAGACAAGTATGGGGAAACCCACGGGAGTCACTATTGACAAAAATGTGGTTTAGTTTCGAACTAAAGAAGGTAGGTTTATATGGATGTGGTCAGGCCTATCGTACTAAATAAGAGGTCTACCCTGCAGTTACTGGAGAACGGAAGTGCTTAATGGATAGTACGTCCTCAGAATACGGGAATAGATGTTTTTCCCTGGCGCTTCACAAGCCTGATCTCCGACACTGCAACAATCGAAAGAGGAATCGGCTTATTGCCTATTCTAAATAGAAATGGTTTATTCCGCCCCTTTGATACTTCTTTTCCGGGAATAAGTTCTACCTTATTTCTTTCATTTTTATGGAAGAACCAGTATTTTACCACTATATCTTTCAGTTTTCAGTGTCCTTGGGGCTATGGCTAAGTTGGGGTGAGAGGAAGATAAAGTGGAACTCACTACTCGACCCATATTCGAATCCGAGTTTCTTTACTCAACCGACTAATAAAATAAGCTTCTATTGTATTGGCTCAAACTACCTATGAGATTAGGACTTATTTAGCTGCTGAGCACATCCCTTGAAAAATGCTAATGATAGCATAGCCCTTTCTTTCACGCATCTCTTGTTCAGGAAGCCTCTTGCGGACAACGGGAGGCGAAGCGAAGGCCCTGCGCAATCAATTACGAATCCTAAGGGTGCCCACTTTCTTTTTGATTGAAAGAATTGAGGAAATGCTATAGCACATGGAAGACTGAATGGGGCTACACTCACTCATTTAATAGGGGAATTTCGAAATCCTTGTTCTTGAGAAGTTGAAAGCTCCTTTTCTATTTTATATAGGTAAAAGATTACCAAGATTTTTCCTAGCTCTGCATGATAATAATGATAATACGGAAAATGGGAAAGGTATTTCCTATCTCCAGTCTTTCATTCTTGCTCTCTATACTCCAACAGAACACATCATTGTCTTACTCTCTTTCTCGACTCTCTCTTTACACTCTCTACTCTTGAGACTTACAAAGGTAAAAGCAAATAAGTTCTTTCCGTGATAGAGCCCTAAAAAGGATCCTATATTCCATATATTAAGAAGACTGATGGTAGTAACTAACTCAGGCTCTTAATTTCAAGTCCCAAGGGTTGAATAAGAGAAGATTGCGCCTACCTGTCCTAATAAAATGCTTTTAGGTCCGAAACCTTACCCATGCAAAAGAGTGACGTCAAGCTATAAAGCTAATGTCTGTCCATTATTCCTTCGAACTGGATGAGAGAGATACTGCTTCAACAATAAGAAAGATTTCCTCTTAGCATGAGCTAGTCCTTGATAGAGGTTTAGGGATCTTAGTGACCGAATGAGATAGCCTTAGTTAGAATCCCAGGAAGCTAAAGTCCTATTGAGTAGTGAGAGAAAGATAGTCTTATCGAGGTAGATAGGAATGTTTACAGCATGAGTCCTTTAGAGTCCTTGCTCTTTTTTCAAAGACGAAAAGAAGGACTCACAGAGTCCCCCTAAAAAGAAATAAGGGAATTTCTAGTTAAGGGTAGACATCGGACCTTGCTCTTAGAACTGGAAAAGAAAAAAAAAGCCTAAAACTATTCTACCTGCAAACTCTTAATCGAAGTACTTAGCACTCACCGCTACAATTGGCGCTGCATCTATCCCAATGAATTTTTAGCTTTTCCTTAGCCTTCTTCTTTAGCACTGGCTTACTCACAGGAAGCTGGCCTAGCAGATGACTCTTAGTTAGACTGGTACTAGTGCAGATATAACATGAGGGGAATTCCATTCGTTGAGTTCTCCAAAGCCCTATCCCATATAAAAGAGAAAAGCTATATTAACGCTAACGCCCAAGAGATGAAAAGAAAAGAACGATCGTCAGCGGAGATCGCAATACGAAGTTAAATAGACATACCGGCATCAGAGAATTCCAGGGATTCGGCTCTATTTCTTTTAGGAGATAGCCGGGTATTCCCGCTTGCTCTGGCTTGCCCAAAGCGTTGAACATAGAGAATTAAGGTTGTCTTACATACACACTGGTTGAATTGAATTTGATTCTTATTTTCAAATAGTAAGAGGGGAATTGAGTAAAATATCCTTGTCCGTAGTTCCAGCGGATTCTCTTTTGTCTTGCAAACCCCTTATTATGTACTCCCCTATTCTTGAAAAGACCGCTATGCACCTTGACTTTTGGCTTTTCGTTCTTTCTGCTGCAGCTGTTTAGCTATATTCGTCTCCTTTTCTTAGTCCTCATCAGGCTCTACAGTGAAAGGCTGAAAGGATTGGTACTACTGGCTTGTCCATCTACTGGGTGGGACTACTCCGACATATTCGGTGCTACGCCCCTATTATCCCGTCCTCGAGACTGAACTAAGGCACATCCCTTCTTTGCTTAGGGTTTGGTTCGGGTTCAGCTTCTGCCGCTGCTTCAGCTGGGCAAAATACCAGGCCGGGGCTTTCTTTCCTGCGGTTTCCGATATTGCAATGGCAAGCAAACAGAAGGTTTCCCTCTTTCGGGCCCGATTGATTGGAAAGATTTTAGACTGCCAGAAAAAAAAAACTATAACAGCCTGATATCCTTGGTACTGTCCCTGCTGAGAAAGATCCGGATTTCCCTTTAAGTGCTTTGGAGGTGCGGTGTAACTTTTTATCAGGGCTATCAAGGGAAGGAGTTGCAGGACCGGAGTTCTATCTCGGATCCACAGAATGACCAGTTTTTGTCTCGAAAACCGCTTTCTCGTTCAGGTTCCACGTGTGATTGGATATCGAAGGAAAAAATAGAGCATAAAGGATATGGAATCCGTATTGCCGGAAAGGTTCTCCCTGTCCCTTTTACCTCTATTCTTATAGGATTCATAGAGTGGAGTTTACCCCGGCTGTTGGATTCCACAGATCTAATCGGCTTCCAGAAGCACTGGCTAATAAAAGTTTGGAGATGGGGCCTACAGGGCAATCAGATAGCAGATTCCCTTTTATTTACTGTCTTCAATGTGAAGACTTGTTGAATGATTGACTGTAAGAGAAGGGTAGATACTTGAAACAGAAGGTCTTATGTATTCTTCAAAGTGAAGAAAGTTTTTTTACCGTCTTGCGCCCGGAAAGACACATCTCCGTCCAGACAAGATCCAACGATGATCCTTTCCGTACCGTATGTCCTGTGAAGAAGAACGTCTTCCCCGGTCCGAGACAGGTCAACAATCGTGGAAGGCCCAGGATGGTCGCTATAACGTCTTTTTCGGCACGGTAACAAGGTCCAACGATGAATCTAACATGGAAGACGGTTACTGTGCCTTAAACGACGTGATATAGGCTTGTCGGAGGGTTGAATGAAGGATTGTGGGATAGCCTTCCACTCGGACTTGAGATCCTTTCCCTGGCTGGCAGGCTGTCTTAAATAAAAGGAATGCACATAAAGACAAGACAGCTTAAGCTTCACTGAAAGACACATAAAGACAGTCTCTTTCCCTTGCCTTCTTTTGTTTCAAGTTGTGATCGTGGCTATTTCATTACAGTTCAGTCTTTGTCTGCGCCCCTTTGCTTCGAGTAAGTCTATCTATCTCTCGTCCGGCGTAAAGAGAACCCGAAAAGTCTTTTTTCTTTCAACACTTCAAGACTGCTTTTTATGACAGGCGCTTAGCCGGGGCAGTCTGGTTGAACGTCCCATCTATAGGAATAAGACGAAAAACCTTCATGCACCAGTCATGGGCTGAACGAAGCGTCGCTTGCTTTAGGGAGTTCGGAATCGCGAAGATTCGCTGTTTTCCAGCTCACTCTGTGAAGAAACCTAACCTTACCACAGGATACCGACTTAACACGGTCTTATCCGCCCATTTCGAAGTAAGGCGCTGGCTGCACTCCAACAAGGAAAAAGTTTTCCAGTAAGGACAGCTTCGGCCTTCATTTCCGTAAGTACCGCCTATAAAGTCAAGTTTTTCTTTTTTTTTTAGCTCTTCTCTTCCTGAACCCGATTGGTTCTGTGTCAGGCAGAGCTTTGCCAAGGCGTATTTTCCTACGTGTGATCGGGCCGAAGTTAAACAAGGGATCAAAGCGTCGAGTTTCAGATCGGATGCAATTATGACGCTGGTACATGCTGCACTGGTCCGTCTTTCCTTTCCTCTTTCTGTATATCTTCTCCTGATCGGGTCAGATATGTGAGAACCTTATCAGTCCAATAGTAAACTCCTCAATCTCTGTCTTCTGGGCCTGAGCATGTTTTTCATAGTTGATGCTCCGCTTGGGTAGAAAGAGATGTTAGGTGGATAGCTATTGCAGGTCCAGGCAAGAATTGCATGTGGTCGGTCGTCAGATGCCACCGGTTCATCATTCAGACAGATGCGCGATATGTGAGATAGAGTGCCCGCCTTTATACAATCCATTTTTGCTTGCCTCTCACCAAACTAAACTAAATGGGCAAAGCTCCGGCTAGGGGCGACCTTACGCATCATTTTTCTTTCTTCTGCTTCCCTAAAAGTTATTTATATAAGAGCTCAAAGTAGCGAGAAAGGGAAGAGGGAGATCAAACAAAGACGAAGTCTAAAATCAGATTTGAAGACACCTGACGTACTTCACTTTCAAACATGACAGCCATTGAACCTATTGGCTTGTCTCCAACATATAATCGCATTTTAAAGTAACTTTAACGACAGCTCAAAAGGGTCAATGGAAAGCTTACTTAATTCAAAAATCTTTTCCGTCTTTATCTTTATATAGATAGATCGGATTTGACTTTGAGCTACCCCAGGGGTCAATCTACAAGACGTGGCCTCGCCTCCCTTTTTATAGAAGAAAGTGTTCCCCCCTCTGAACGATCTATTTAGAGCTCATCAATCAGGGCACGCAAAGTCTCCACTTTGTCCAAGCTCTAGAGTTTGTGCTTTCAGGGTTTAGTCGGTTGAGCTAAGTTCTTCCCTTTCCCCTCTTTTCCCTTTGTCGATACCGGTCCCAAGTCAATATTCAACCAAAACAAAACCGCAACATCCGCTCTTTCTGTTCCCGATCCTGTTTCGGCTCCTGCTCCAGCTCCATATTCTGTTGAATAAGATTTTCTAGCTAATTAACATCTTCTGAGATTGACATCTTCGTTTGTCTTTCCTATGCATAGCATAGTGAGTACCCCCAGAGTGAAACTAAAAAAGACTTCTTTTCCGGATAAAAAAAAAAAGAATTATATTCTCTAATTTTTGAGTATGCGCACCCAAAGAAGAAGAGTCTTTCCTCCCTTGTTCTCAGTTACTAAACGGCACTCACTTTAAGTTCGATAGCCTTGGGTTAACGAAGATTAGAAGTTTTTGCTTCCTACTCAGAGGAATAGATCACTTGATTTCCTGTGTAAAAGTACACAAGAACGTTTTGAACGAAATGATGAAAGAGATCGTACTGGATCCAATACAACCGGAAGCTAAAGCGGGCTATTGGCAATAGTTCGCTAGGCATGCTATCATTGGGAGAAACAGATAAGTTATATTCTGCGTCTTATTTTAGAGATATGGTCTCGCTTGGGATTTCAATATATCTAATCTCATAGAGACATGTTAGAGAATTTTTTATACTTAGAATTTGATACTTTTTGTTGTTTACACAAATCCTTGATACAGCTTCAATCTCTCCCATGGGGCTTGGTCTAAGCCTGTTAATCCAGTAGGCCAGAAAGGTTCCGCGAGAAGTATTCCTCTCTATCAGCCGCATTTACAATGCTTGCCTTTTATCCGCCCACTTCCCCTATTGCTGAGAGTGCTTACCCGCACCCGCCCCCCTATGAAGAAAGAAGTGCTCAACTCTCGTCGTGCAGTCTTCAGTCATGGGCTTTTATGTGTATGCCAGGTCAGGACGAAGGGAAATTGACTAGCCTATAGTTTGCTCGCTGATCGAATGTGAAGTACAAAGTGATCAAGTGGAAGTTGTGCCAGCGATAACCCTCGACCTGCCACTATCTATGTATCTGTGGCCACTAGGGATGAGGAAGGGGCTACGGCAGTTCGTTATTCATACTCGTCATTTAGATGGTTACAGATTGGAATTGGCTTGCTTGGAAATGGAGAAGCAAAACAACAGTCATTTTTTCTGTTGCCCGAAATGGTGACCCAACACTTGTTTTCCCGGAAAAGGGTTTAGATCTAGATCAAAATACATAGCCCTATTTGATCTAGTAAGGGGAAGGCAAAGGCAGTTTTTCACAAACGATTGGGTTGGGCTTAGAGTCTGTTTCTTGTCTGTAGTTTCTGTAGTAGGTTTATTAATATCTCTCCTTTGAATGGCGTAGATCTTCGTAGTACCAGTCAGCTAGCAGGTCAGGATCGGCGTATGGGCAAGCAAAGAATAACAAGTCTTCCTTTCCTGTCAGTAGCCGGGTAGCGAAACGACCGACGGAGCGATCGATCTCATGGCCAAGTCTATGCATAATACTATGTGTTAATCTGAGGGCTTAAAAGCGCCTGCTGGTGACGAAGAAAGATCTTTCTCACTTCGGAGCTTTTGCTGCTTTCTTAGATGCTTACAAAAAGGAAGTCTTTAGACTGACTTACTTTCGGATTGGATGAATCCACTTTTGAACTCCTGACCAATAAGAGTAAGGGCTAAGCCTATTCAGCTTTTCATAAGGCGCGAGAGTGAAGAAGCAGAGTCTTGTATTCAACGTCGCCAGCGCGTACGTGAGGAAAGCCTCCAGAGCCGATAAGACGAAAGGATGAGAAAGCGGATTTATTGGTCAAGTTATATCTATCGTTCTTTAGCCTTTGTCGAGTTATTAAACTCGCAAAACGGCTAAAGAATCGAGTAGTTGACTCGATCATTTATCCGTCTGAGTCTCCTACTCTTATGGATACGTTCTATGATATATCCAAAGAAAGAGTGGCGGCCTCTGATTGATAGAAACCTGCCCTTGATTGGCTCCACTCCTTTGTGTCAAGGAATTACGTGGAGTCCGTCATGGAAAGCTCTTCCTTCTAAGAAAGCCGATGGCAGAAAGAAGGATAGTAGTATTTTGACTACTTTCCAAGTTGAACTATACTGGGCCATTCACTTTGGTTTAGGTTTATCACCTATTCCTTGGAGTGGTTATCCAGTTTGGTCTTACTTTATCAATCAGGTATCCTTTTGATTCATCTAAAAAAATGATATCGGATGAATCATGTAAGGAATCGCTGCGCTTCGTTCGCGATGCTGTAGCGGAACCCGATATTCTGACTGCCCGAGGCAATCTTCCTGGTAAGGAAGATTGGCTTATTCCACTGATGCGGGCGCTGGCAAATATTCGTCTCTTCCCTGCTCCTTCAACCGATTGACCCAGTCGTCCGAGGTAAGGAGTTACCTCTGAGAACTCTGGAGTAGGATCGTAGGGAATGACCAACTTTTCAAATGAGGCCATATCCATTCGACTAAACAACTCGTTGTTTTCGTCGAAACAATACCTAACTCTTGGGTACCACAGTACACCTACTAATAATGAGGGTCTTTTACTTCCTTCTGTTACCTTTCGGTACCATGAATTAAGTTCAAAAGGCAAGGAACGTAGTAACTCGCATTTTTTTAATAAGACAAGGAGAGAATCGAAAGAAGGTTTTCCTCTTCGTACCTCTCAATTTGATTGACCTCACTGAAACCGGTTTAGCTAGTTTTATCAACACCCTGATGAGGTCCTTTATGTATAGACCGCAAAGGAGGGCACCCTCAGGTGTCAAACCAAAAGGAACTATCGGTTTACAAGACCGGTAGGCCAGGTTGGCTCTAGCATAAGGAGTCAACTCACAAAACATAAAGAAAGCGTTTTGCGGGACTCACAGAGTAGAGATGCCTGAGAGGTATCCGTAATCGCTGCAGCGACTAGGACATTGGCTTAACAGGCCAAACGCCGACGGGCAACAAAATCGAAAACCTTCCAGACAAGGCCGAACCGGACCAACTGAGAGTCGGTCGATTCAACCAGCCATTTCCGGTTCACGAATGGTGCGTATAAGAGATCCTGGATGGTTACGCCTGGAGATACTGCAACCATGTAGTACCACTTGACGTAGTTAAGCCATTGCTTAACCCACGACCTTAAGGTTGTGTACTCCGCGACCTAGCGACACATTAGTCGGCGAACCCGCACCACTCCCTGACCAGATGGGAAAGATGGAAACCTCCTTTTGGATCCTCCAACTTACAAACTCCTTCTACGAAATGAAGGATAGGATAGATCCGACAGGAACCATTTGCGGTTCCCCCTCTAAGGAGGAAGTCATCGCCCACTTTATTCCTAGAAATCCCACTAAGAAAGATATGGAAACCTTAATCAAAGAGATGAGACAAATTTCATCGTTTCCATATGGGGCTGAACGTGGGCCCGTTCAAAAAAAGGTCTTAGATCTCTTTGCGGATGGGGGCTATCTGCGCCCAGACCCGTTGATATCCCCTCCTCTTTACCCTATTACGGAATTCGACGCTCTCGATACCCTGAAAAAGTTATAAATCTCGACTAGAATCGTAGTTTTCAGTCTCTCTATTTTAGGTAGTAAGCAAGGCTATGCTATGAAGATACCACGATCTAAGCGCTAGTGTGGCCTAGTCGTCTAGGAAGACGTTTTTTCTCTTTCTCTACGTGTTGAATTGAATAAGAATTTGCCGGTTGGTTCAGCTTTTAAGTCTGAAAGCCCATTTTCCTATGGAAAGGTAGCCCCACTACAGCTAGAGCTTGAAGTGCACACTCCAATGGACCGTCACCAAAGAAGCAAGACCTCTTTCTTCCGAATCTGATACGCGTACAATCCAGTTCTTTCTGTAGGAGAGGTTTGGTTTGGAGATCTCGAGCTATAAAGTTCAATCCTCTCGCTTTGCTCTTCGATCTCGCTACTCGACTGTTAAGGAGAGGGCTTAACGCTCCTGCGCTGAAAGCATCAAACTGGATTAGGTATAAGCCTTTAATACACCCGAAAGAGATGAAAGCCAATGGAAGAAGCGTATGAGTTGAAAGCAAAGAATGAAACTAATCAAACTAATGAGCTGTTAGGGGAGCAGTACACTAGAGGTAACATTCTGTCAGCAAGACTTAAAGGAGAGGAAGCTCAGAAGCGAGTTGATAGGTAATGATCAATCCAGCTGTGTTTCTGGCATTGGTTCTGTCAAAATCAAGATGCACGACGGTGTAGTAAGAACTTTGACTGAGGTGCGGCATGTTCCAGATATGTCAAAGAACCTTATTTCGTTGACCACATTGGATCTCGGTGGTTGTCAATTTGTTGGCGGTGATGGTGTTTTAAAGGTTGTAAAAGGCGCTCTAGTTGTGATGAAAGCTCATCAAGTTGGTAGACTGTACGTGTTACAAGGATCTACCGTTATAGGCACTGCTGCTGTATCTTCCTCCATGTCTGATTCAGAAGTCACTAGACTATGGCATATGAGGCTGGGACATATGAGTGAGAGGGGTTTGACATTGTTAAGCAAGAGGGGTCTTCTTTCTGGTCAGAGTACATCCAAGTTGGAGTTCTGCGAGCGTTGTCTCTTTGGCAAGCAAAAGAGAATCAGTTTCAACTCAGGGCTTCACAGAACTAAAGGTACTCTTGATTACATACATTCTGATCTTTGGGGCCCAGCACGTGTTCCTTCAAAAGGGGGTGCTCGGTATATGCTTACCTTCATTGATGACTACTCCAGGAAGGTATGGGTTTATTTTATGAAAAAAAAGAGTGATGTGTTTGTCACTTTTAAGCAGTGGAAGGCTTTAGTTGAAAAACAAACAGGCAAGAAGATTAAACGCCTTCGCACTTCTAATGGGTTAGAATTTTGTGATGGTGATTTCAACAAATTCTGTAAAGATGAAGGCATTGTTAGGCATCTTACAGTCAGAGGCACTCCACAACAGAATGGTGTCGCTGAGCGGATGAATAGAACTTTACTGGAGAAAGTTCGTTGCATGCTATCTAATTCTGGCTTATCCAATGATTTTTGGGCGGAAGCAGCTTCTACAGCTTGCTACCTAGTGAATCGTTCTCCTAATGCTTCTATTGACTGCAAGACTCCAGAATAAGTATGGTCTGGCCACCCTGCTGATTATTCTGAGTTAAGGGTATTTGGATGTCCTTTATATGTTCATGTTAATGATGGCAAGTTGGAACCTAGATCCAAAAAAGGCATATTCATTGGTTACCCAGCTGGTGTAAAAGGATACAAGGTTTGGTACCCTGATCCAAAGTCACCTAAATCTGTAATCAGTAGAGATGTTGTGTTTGATGAGTCAGTCATGCTTCATCAGAAGAAGGAGCCTTCTAATTCTTCTGAGACAAGTGTGAAGAATTCAAGTGAGCAGGTGGAGTTTGAGGTGGAGAATACAAGTTCTTCACAAAATGATTCACAATCAAATCCAGTCCAGCTATCTACTTCAGAGGATGCAGAAGATTCACCAGAGGTGGAGTCTCTCCATAGGAATAAAACATGGGTTTTAGTTAAACCGCCTAAAGACAAGAAAATTGTTGGCTGCAAATGGGTCTTCAAAAGGAAGGAGTCCTCTCCGGGAGATGAAGGAGTCAAGTATAAGGCTCGCTTAGTTGCAAAAGGATACAGTCAGGTACCAGGTGTAGATTTTAATGAAGTTTTCTCACTTTTTTTTAGTAAAACACTGTTCCATTCGGGTTCTGCTCGCATTGGTAGCCATGTTTGACTTGGAGTTGGAACAGTTGGATGTCAAAACTGCTTTTCTACATGGTGATTTGGAGGAGCAGATTTATATGCAGCAACCTGAGGGATTTCTTGTTGAATATAAGGAGGAAAGCTCACAAGGGGAGTTACTTTACTTATTACTCATACTGAGACTGACTACTAACTACTAAGAGACAACTATCCAACTTGCTCAACTCGGAACTCTGAACTCGAACTCAGCAGAAACCTTACTCTTTACTGCTTTCTCAAGCCTACGGGAGAGGATTGACACCGATAGGGAAGGGTTACGGTACCTCGACTGTTAGGGATAGGTATTCAATTGCTCAACTGACAAGGAGAGGTATGAGAGAACTGAACTTACTCGAAGAGGGAGGATGGATGCGAATGAGCTGCAAGAATGCGTAGCGAGAGAAAGTTTTATCGACCGATAGCGACAGGGTTGACTTAGTGCTTGCTTGTTGGCTTGAGCGCGTTAGCCTATTGAGTTAGTTTTCTTGCTAGTTGCAGAAATAAGATCCGTTTCAGTTGAAGAAGAAGAAGTGAGGGAAGCCGTGCCAGCTGTCTGGAGTCCTTCAGTTCCAGGGATTGGAATGAAGTTACTCGACCCTAGGTAGAGGAACGGACAAGAGCAAGTAAGAGCAGCTCGAGACTGACTATTTCCGAACTTCATTCATTCTTATGATTCTGTAACTTCACTTTCCTACGGGTTTGGTTGAATTAAGACTTAATATTGCTTCTCTTTCCTTACAGTGTAACTTGCCTCAAATATTCTTTCAGTTCTGTTCTGAGATATCAATACAATACGCCCTGGAGCGATAGCAGAAGCGAGAGGGTCGGGCTCGATGTAATTGAGTCTTTCGATGTAGTTCCATGTCTTCTATGTCCCTCAGTGAAACCATTGATATTAAGCCCGTTGGTCGAGCTACTGCGTAACCTGACTCACGAACGGTACCAGTCAACATTAGAGGAAGTGCAATACTTGATATGGGGCTATGGAGTTATCTTTCTTTCCTTCCCTTATCCTTATGTCTATGCTAAGCCTTAACAATCCTCCTTCCTGTCTTCCCAGCTATATTCTTTCTTTAAATAGTTACACCAATTCTCTTCCTGCGCTTACGCTTGCTATTCCAAATCCTGCGCTTACGCTTGCTACTATAGTTGCTTCTGACTTCATACGGCAAGAAAACGATCAGATAAATCCTTCCTACGATAAGATTTCTTTATCAGAGGTAGGTTCGAAGAGCTGCTTCGCTTCTAAAGAAGACAGGGACAGAGTCAATCTCATTCAAGTTCTTATTCTGCTTTCCATCCCGGTCTCGAGCTACCGTACCCTAAAGCTTCTTTCATCAATCCTCTCTGCTCGTTTCACTTCCTCTCGCTTCGCTCGAGCATCTCCGAACGTGCCTATAGCTCAATACAATCCCGTTTTCTAAGGTCTTGTGTCTGCTGGGATCTAGTTTACTACAAAGAATACCTTCAGTAAGAAAATCTCGGGCTACAGCCTCTTTTCCGAACAAGCGTAAGCGCTGGAAGAGAATTGATCTATATAACCAACTAAGGCCTTTCTTTTCTAGACCTCATATCATGGTTTAGGGAGAGCGTCTTCCTTCCTACCTTGCTTGCTTTAGAGAAGAGGGTGCAGGCTCGGCTTACTAAATCCTTCTTATTTCATTTCTCCCTAGGACAGTGAAGTTACTTCCGGGTGATCCCAGAATCTTGTTTCAATCAATCCCGGCGCATATTGCCAATAAACGCCGCTATGCCTTCTTCCAAGACCGGTATACCAATCAAGGAGTGAGAAGCTTTAAAGCGAGTTTGTTCCAAAAGAATCTACGGGGGAGTGAATTCTCTTTGTCAAGTTGCTTTCCGAGTTGTTCGGAACGGATCGAAGAATGAGAGAGATATATAATATATATATAAAGGGAGTGCAGTTCCATTGTTCAAGAAAACGGGATTGCAAGCTGCACGGGAAAGATAGAAGGTCAGAAACAGCAATCAATTGATGGCAGGGATCACCCAGAGGCTCATTCCACTATCGGCCGGTATGGAGAATGGAGATTGAAAGGAGTTTGAGATGAAAGACAAAAAGCCTTACTGATGATTCGACGGACGGAATAAGCTGGCGTACGAAGGACTATCTCAAGTCAAAGTCTGACGAAAGAAAGCATTGGCCCGAACTTAGGACTCTTCTTCCCGGCCGGCATCGCGTTTTTGTCTTCCTCACCTCACCTCGTGGTGATGATAGGATTGGTCTATCACCCTTACTCAGACCAGTTATTCGAGTCAAGCGCTCACCGGCTATCGATTTCGATATGGAACTGCCCTTCTATTGAGACGGAGATTAAGCTTTGTTATGTTGTGTACGCGCGCTCTTAGTTAACCCGTCTGGTGCGCAGCTGTATGCCTGTGTAGGTGGTCCCCACGCGGGGAGCTCTTGGGCTTTTTCCGCTCGATCGCACCTACATTACTTTGAAATTAGATATGAATCTGGACATTTATTTTAATTCCTCGACCTACTAGCACTAGATCTGCTTCCACCTATTACTCTGTTGCTTCTAATAGATCTATTGGGTCAAGTTCATCAGCTCGGCCAACTGGACGTTGCTTTAGCTTCGATTGACTCAGCCAAAGTGGCCTTAGCGTATCCTCGTCCATGGTAGTAGAAGGCTGCGCCCCTTACCGCTCTCTTGGGCTTCCTTCGCAAACGGGTAAAAGGGGTTCTGTCGAGAACAAGAAAAGGAATATCTTAGCGGGGAGTACTTGAAACCAATGAATGAATGGCTCTCTAAGGCTGCAAGCAAGATGGATACGGAAACCCAGCAAATGAGTCAAGAAGGCAAGTCAATTCAGCAAGAGCATCGGTCCTATCGTTTTCATCGTCCCATGGTTCCCAAAAACCAAAGGGGCTCTTCAGTGGCTTATTTCCTTCACGGTGATTGAAAGACGGACGTGGGGGAGATCCGGGCTATCACTTTCTTTTCAACGCTTCAACCTGCGACTGCCTTAGCTGCAGGGTAAATTCGGTTAGCTCACACTGGATCTCTATTCCGATCTTTAGCTACCATCCCTGACGTTGGTTGATTTGCCGCATCTAGTAGGGGTAACTTTGGTTCTGAAAGGTATGCTGCTGGCTTGGTGGATATCGCCCTATGCCCGTAAGGGGCTTGAAACTTATAAATAGACTGGATCAGCTGGAACTACACAAGGAGGCTGGAGGCCGGAACTGAAATGGATACTTAGCAAGGTGCTGGATCAACCGGCGAGACTTCCTATGCCGAGAGCACCAATAGATAGCTATGAGAACAAGTCTAGTTAATGCCCACCGACAGTGAGCCAGGAGTAGGAATAGACAATAGGAAAGGGGGAGGGGGAAATTTGCTCTTATCCTGTCTAGATAAGAGATTTTAAGGTCGATAAGGAGTTGGTAAGCGTGATGCATTGCACCGTCGGGCTTAAACGGCCAATTGAGAATTCACTCCTTCTCCGCGGGGGAACCCTGACTGAAATTCTATTATTGTATTCGCTTCAATCGCTCCTCTCCCGGTGGTATTTTCACTTCATACCTCGACTGACCTTGTCTTATTAAAAAAATGCGAGCTGCTTCGCTCCTCATCAACTTACTCTTACTGAAGATTAAGAAAGAGATAGAAAGAACTCTTCTAAAGCACTGACTTCTTCCCTTTCCCTACCCTCGTGCCTTCCCCAGAAAGCTCAGATGCGAAGAAGGGACCATAGCCCTAGTTCGGGTTCGGTGCGATAGGATGAATAAACCCGAAAGCATTGATTGAGGGTCTCCTCTTTCCTTTCTTTCTAATCCGAATCCAAATCCATGTCGCCCTCCCTAACCCTAGTTACTTTAATATCATACCTGGAAAGAGTCAACGTCAAGCCAGAGCTAGTCTAAGAGCTAGCGATTCTCACCCTAGGGTTAGGTATCATAATAGAGTCAAGTAGGACAGAACGATTAGCTTAGCAGTGAACAAGAATCATTCAATCAGCTCCAGAGCTGGGAGTTCTCCTTCTTCTTTTGCTATTTCAAATAGGAGGTCTTATGAATCGAATGAAGAAGAAAGAAACTTAGATAGAAATAGAGGCAAGGCAGAATAAGCGATGTTGGAGGCAGGGCTCCTAGAAGCTCATACCCGTCGAAAGGGAAATGATCCTTAGGTAAGAAAGGCCCCTCTCTTCACTAAGCTAAGCCGGAAAGAGAGAGAGAGTTCGATCCGAGCATAGCCATAGATGTGGAACTCTTTCGAAATAGGTAGGAATTCTTCGCTAAAAAAAGAGGACAGGTGCGCAGCGGTTCGGAATCGTAGCAAGTGACATCTTCAATCAAGAAAGACCTGGCTCAAGGGAAGATAGTTCCTTCACTTCCGGGCTTAAAGAAGCGAGTGACTCTCGCGGGTATCTATCAACATATAGAGATGTCGCCCCTGTCGCTGCACTTGGAGGCCTTATCACTGTTGGTGCTTTTCATAGCGTAGTAGAGTAGCCAAGGGCGTAAGCTAAATTCTACTCCTTTTCTCTGGGGTTCGGAAGAATAAAATCTTTTGCCCTTCGACTCCGATATTCTCGTATATTATAGAACGGCAATATCCCCTGCTGCTGCCGTTGAAGGAATAAGGGCTACTATTGATGAAAATGCTATATAAGAAGTTCTTGTCTCTTTCCCGCAAACTGATTGACCGAGTTTGAAAGAAGGACCTGTTGGTGGTTTAGTTTTAGTAAGGTCATTAGGAGATTAGGACTAAGGGCTTTCTCTTGAAGAAAGACCGTAGAGTGAAGGCGATATGATATAGCCAGGCCAGGAAGGATCAGAGTCGGCATTACAAGGATAGAGGTTACAGGGAAAGACTAGGTTACAGAATCAGCTGCTATTGGAATGCTTTCAAAGGGTAGAATTTCCTTGCTTCTCATCGAGATTGCCTTTGTCTTCAAAGCTTCAAGGGATGGTGCTTGAACTCTTGTTCTCAAGGTAGCTACTGACTCTTGGAAAGGTATCGAAGTCACTTCCGGATTAACTGATTAAGGAGTTCCAGGCGTGAGTTAGCTTAGGTCAATCCCTTTTTGAACAACCTCTTCTGATTCACTTCCTGAATCACCAGCATTGGCTTCATTCTTACCTATGATATTCCCAAGAGCGGATTCGATAGCAGTAAGACCGCTTACGCTTACACCAACAGCAGGTAGGCAAAGGCAAACAACAGATATGGCTAAAGCACCGGTAAGACCAAGAGCGAAAATTAAGACAGCTTCTATGCCAAGAGCGTCTGCGTTGAGGAGATCTGGGTATTCTAACCGGTGGTAGAGGACTGGCAATTGAATTACTAACCGCAGTCAAAGTACTAGCACTTCAATTAGCTGTGATAGTATCCGTTGGTGCCGTTGTTAGAGTGAGCGTTCCCGCTGCATCGAAAATAGGAAAGTCTTCAATTAACCGGTGTAAGCCTATCCACTCTTACTATGAGGGTTTCCGGTGTGCTAGAATCAATGGCAGAGAATGCGCTGTGAGGAAAGGCCTCTTTGGCAACTATTGAATACGGTCTTTGAGAATCAACTGCTATTTCTTGAAGGAATTACCGGGACGAAGCCAATCACACATTTCGACTTTCGACCAGGTAAAGATATCCACAGCTGAGGAAGAGCAGGGATAATCGTAGACTAAGAAGAGAGGACGCAAACACATTCATTTAATTGGACAGCAAAGTTAGCAAGAAGCGGTTAGCGGAACTCAGTTCCACTCTTTTTAAGTATATTATTATATAAGCAGATGTGTGTGTAACTTGATCTTCTGCTATAGAAACAGTGAACCCG
>JACYFF010015267.1:0-14526 GCA_017589665.1 Selenicereus undatus | reverse complement strand
ATGAGTCAGGAACAGTCACTAGGAACAAGGCAAGGCTGGTGGTTCAAGGGTACAATCAAGAAGAAGGGATTGATTACGAAGAAACCTTTGCACCCGTTGCTAGAATTGAGGCTATTCGAATCTTAATAGCCTTTGCAGCTCATATGGAGATCAAGCTATATCAAATGGATGTTAAAAGTGCATTCCTCAATGGATACCTTAAAGAAGAAGTGTATGTCAAACAACCCCCTGGTTTTGAAAATGGTGATTTCCCAAATCATGTTTTTAAACTTGACAAAGCACTTTATGGTTTAAAACAAGCTCCAAGAGCTTGGTATGAATGGTTGTCAAGCTTTTTACTTGAAAATGATTTAAGAAGAGGCAAGGTAGACAATACCTTGTTTCTGAAATCTAAGGGGGAACATCTATTGATCGTCCAAATATATGTAGATGACATTATATTTGGTGCAACTCATCATGATTTATGCCATGAATTTTCAAATATGATGAGGAGTGAGTTTGAGATGCGCATGATGGGTGAGCTTAACTTTTTCTTAGGCTTATAAATCAAGCAAACTCCAAACGGCACCATGATCCATCAACAAAAGTATATCAAGGAGCTACTTAAGCATTTTAGGATGGAGTCGGCCAAACCCATAGACACTCATATTTCTCCTTCAACCAAATTGGTTATGGATGATGGGAGTCCCTCAGTTGAGGAAAAACTCTATAGGGGCATGATTGGGTGACTCTTATACCTAACCGCTAGTAGACCGGATATCGTTTTTAGTGTTGGTTTATGTGCCCGTTTTCAGTCTAGTCCTAAAGAGACTCATCTTAAGGCTGTTAAACGGATACTGAGATATTTAAAACATACACCTGATTTATCTCTATGGTACCCTAAAGGTTGCAATCTTGATCTTGTTGGATATGTTGACGCTAATTATGCAGGTTTCCTAGTTGATAGAAAGAGTACCTCAGGTATGGCTCACTTTCTTGGACCTTGTTTGGTATCTTGGGCTACCAAGAAGCAACATTTAGTTGCCATGTCCACAGCTGAAGCAGAATATGTGGCGGCAGCCTCATGTTGTGCTCAGTTGTTGTGGATACGACAACAATTCAAGGATTTTTGTGTTGACACTGGATGTATTCCTATTTTTTGTGATAACACAAGTGCTATTAATATTGCCAAAAATCCATGTCAACACAAAAGGACAAAACATATTGACATTCGACATCATTTCCTAAGAGATAATGTGGAAAAAGGCTTAATTTCTATGAATTTTTGCTCAACGGAAAAACAGATTGCTGATATATTCACTAAGGCACTAGCTCGAGATCAGTTTGAGAGAAATAGACTGGAACTGGGGTTGGTGAAAACACCCTGAGAACACCGGTTCTCAGAGGTAGATCAAGCTAACGAAAAACACCCTATAATACCTGTTCTTCTTTCTTGTTTCTAATGTTTGTGGTCTGTGCTTAGCGAATATGTGTAATCTGTGTACTCTCATGATTATGTACTGCTGTCTTGGGAGATAGAGAAAGAGTAATCATGACAGACCTTGGAATGAGAAAAGCATGCTCAAGAACAGGCGGCTCGAACAGGTATGCCTTAATTGCTTTTATTGATTGCTGCCTGCTAAAATTCCAGGTGTTCCCTAGGTAACCCTTCGTGACAGGTGAGGAGTTTAAAAACTGCCTTGCGTGCGTCTGTCCTCTTCATCTTGCTCTCTCTCTCTCCTCTGTTCTTGCTTTCAAACCCTAGCAAAAACCTCCCAAAACCCAAAAATCCTCCTTGCGATAATGGCTCTCAAACCTGTTTCTTGCAACTTGAGTTTACCCTCAATTCCGTCTCCTCCTCGCCCAATTATTCACAAAACCTTCGGGTATCTCACTCAACTAAACCTCAGCAGTGTTGGGATTGGGTTGAATGATATTCCCTACCCCTTTGGTTGGGAATTAATGGTGTATGTGGGAACAATCCCCTGTCCCATTCCCTCTGCAGCATGTGCTGACTCTTCGGGTCTCCAAGACCAATTCTTGGAGAACCCAGAAACCATTGTTGGGGATGACTCTGTTCCTCTCGACTCTCAAACTGGAGAGAAGAGGAAAAGGGTTAAGATGGTGGCTAGGCGCACTCGAACGCCAAGAACACGACCACAACCAAGGTCTCGCCCCTCTCTAACTCCCTCTTCACCTCATTCTCAACCTCCTCGCAAGTCTGCAAGAATTATCTTCAAATCAACTCCCAGAGCCTCTAAACCCTCCGTTCCTATTGTCGAAGAGATCTCCTCTTCTACTGAAGGGTCCTCGAGTTCTGACTCTGAAGACACCACCTTCAAACATGGGACACCGGTGTTCTCTGAGTCCTCTGAAGATCAAGCCCCTCCAAAAACAACCACTAAACCTGCTGTGAAGTCTTCTCAAGCAAAACCACCCCTCAAAAGAAAACCAAGAACAGCCCCCCTACCAAAAGCGACTACCTCTGTTCCTGCCTCCAAATGCCCAAAGCAGTCCTCTCCCTCTCCTATGTCTGACAAACATGCGCAGTTGCTTAAGCGCAATGTTGTCAGGGGGAAGGTAGTGTCTGCCAGTTTTTTTGAGGAACAGGGTCTAGGGGTGTTTTTGACCAAGCTTCGAGCCCAAGGCTAGCTTGAGCTGTTTGCAAACACCCAGTTGGGGTGTTCTGTGCCTGAATTGGCTGAATTTTACGCCAACTGCAGAGTCACCGAAGGGATGGTGACAAGTTCTGTGAATGGGCAAGGCATCAGGGTCGATGCACCCACACTTGGGAAAATTCTGGGAGTACCCTCACAAGGTTTTGTTGTGTATGTGAGGGAAGACAAAACAGCCATGGAACAAGCCAGGCTCCTGGAAGTGTCCAAACGCCTAAGTCACAAACAGGGTCTGAGAACACCCTGCTCTGTCAAAAAGGGTGATCTGATTCCTCCCCACCAACTCCTTTTCATGTTCGTCATTAAGAACGTGATTCCAAGGGGTCAAGGGAGAAACTCAGCCGACCTTTTTGATCAGTGCTTGATCGACTTATTGGACAGGGAGGAACCCATCAATCTTCCGGCAATCATGATTCGCCACATTGGGCGAATTGCGAACACCACCCGGGCTCATGATCTCGGATATGGGTTTCTGCTGACAAGGGTGTTTGAGCACTTTGGCATAGTGCTCACAAGGCGAGTGGCTGCCCAAGTAATAGATGCAATTGGGATTGACACTCTACTAGGGTGTGGCTTTGAGTTTGGGGAAGGGTCCGGTTCCAAACAGGGTCGTCGACCACCTCGACCACCTGTTTCTGAGCAACCATCCACCAAGGTAGAGGCTGTTCTTGAGGACAATGCACGCCTCAAGGATGAGCTCTCCGCTGTCAAGGCTGCTCTTGCTGAAGAACAAGCCCTCTCTGCTAAGCGTCATGCAGACTTGCTTGCTCTTCTATCCTCCCTTGCTCCTAGTATTCCTCCCCTGCAGACGAAACCACCCCCTGCTCCCTGATTGTATAGGCTGTTTCTGTTTCTGTTTTTTCCTCTTTCTCATTGTACTGCTTTGCTCTTTAATGAAATATCCTTTTGCAGTTTCTCTTGCTTGTTATTCCGTCTCCGTTATACTTGTTATTGGTGCTTTTTAATGATGCCAAAAGGGGGAAGAAAAAGAGTGAAAAAGAGGTGATACCTATTGACATTGACAACATGTGAGAATCTGACCTGACCAACATGCTCTTGACTTGCTCTTGACTTACGTGAATCCCTATCAGCAGTCTTCTTCTGGTTGTTTTGTCAATATGGTCACTTGGTTTGTCATCATCAAAAAGGGGGAATTTGTTGAGTTTTTATATTCAAGTTTTGATGATAACAAATCCAAGTGTAAAAATGTGTCCAAGTAGTGTTGCTCCAAACATGATCTGCAAACAGGCCTAACTGGTGTTTGTAATCTTTACTGTATTGACCGGTTTGCTACATGTGAGAACAAGCCTCTAAAACAGGTTTTTGGGTGATTCTACATTAAGTCAAGAACGCCATCTCACAGTTGGTTGTAAGGCAAGTTCCCAGCAACTTCTCTAGTGATGCAAAGAACAACCCCAGCAAACAAGGTAGCCTTGATGTTCACAGCAGCTCTACGGATCTTGGACAAAGATTCAAAACAAGAAGTCTTGGGTATATAGGCTTTATTTATTTAGACTCTTGTTAATATGCCAATATTGAAAAAGCTTTTTAAACATCTCTTGAATCAGTATTTGCGCTAAGTGCTTCAGAACACTAGACTGCGAACAACCCTGCAAACAGGGTGCCTAGGGTGTTTCTGACCTAAAGTGGCCATACCCGATTATCCTTGAAATTATTATTTCGGTTGGCCAAAATCTCCAGAATATTTTCAAATGTTATTCTTCTGGAAAATATATTTCTTGATTATACTATGGGAGATTTGGGAAAATAGATTTTGGGAGATTTGCCAAAATTAGAAGATTTTCTCTGCCCATATCTTCGGATGTGATAAAGTTTTTAAAATTGCTAAAGATTTCTGGTTGCCTTGCTTAAAGCTTACCCACAGCTATAAGGAGATAAAGGTTATCTCTTAAGATAACAAATCCCTTAGATTTTGGGAAATATTTTATCACTAGCCGTTGGGAGTTTTGTTTTGAAAAATCACCTTCCAAACTTAGGTGATTTCCTTTCCTCTCCTTGGTTTTTGACCGTTGGAATTTATGGTTAAAAACAGCTTCGTTTTCACTGAAACAGACACAGAAACACATACTGAGCTATAGAGGGAAGAAAGCAAAAAGAAATCTTGAAACACAACATTCCCAAAAGGCAAAATTTCAAAAGAGGTTTTTCTAGTGAAAAGAATTTATGAGCTTCACTTGAGAAAAGAAAAACCAGTTCAAGTTGTGTTTAAAGCAAGCTTTCAATATATTGGCATAATAGGAACTTCATTGTACCTTACATCTGCTTAGTCAGAAGCACCCCAGTAAGGTGTTTTCAACCCTGATCTTGGATCAGAAAAGTGAGTGAGTGGTCCTAAGTCGTGTGGACTTTGGACGTGTCCAATCTGGTGAGATTTGGACGTGGTGTAATCTGCCTTGAGAAGGAGATTACGTGGTTGCAAGGTTGTAACAAGGTGTGTTGCAATTGTAACGTGTTAAGCCCGGTTTAGTGAAGTGGTTAAATCCTACACGAGGTAGGTCGTGGTTTTTCACACCTCAGTTGGGCTAGAGGTGTTTTCCACGTAAAAATTGTGTGTGCTTTAATTCCGCATTTATCTTGGTGATTTTCGTATTTGCAATATCTGAAAACACCCCCTGCAAACAAGTCAACAGGGTGTTCGTCATCTGAGAACAACCTCAGTCAGAGTGTTTGTCATATATAACGCGAAAATCAGACACCATAATTCACCCCCCCCCCTCTTGTGGAAGTATACTCTAAGATCTAACAAGTGGTATCAGAGCAGGTTCTCTCACAACAAGGCTAACACCTTGAGAGATTCTGAAAATGAGTACACCACAAGGAATTCTTGAAGGGCAATCCATCATTCATCCACCCTATTTCAACGGCCAACATTATAGTTGGTGGAAGAACAGGATGGAGAACTACATTCAGGCAGAAGACTATGAGTTATGGATGCTCATCAAGAACGGGCCACTTGTTCCCTACAAAATACTTGAAGACGGCAAGAAAGTTTCCAAGAAACCTTCTGAATTTGACTCTGAAGATTACAAGAAAATGGAGAAGAATGCTAAGGCCAAGAAGCTATTATATTTCGGCCTAGGTCCAGATGAATACACTCGCATCTCTGAGTGTGAATCAGCGCAAGCTATCTGGAACGCCCTGCAAGTTGCTCATGAGGGTACGAGTCAAGTTAAACAATCTAGAATTGAGCTACTTATGTGACAATATGAGTTGTTTGATATGGGTGATCATGAAATCGTGATGGATATGTACACACGGTTTACCCACATCACAAACGAATTAAAATCTCTGGGAAAGTCTTTCACCACTGAAGAGTTGGTGAGGAAAATCCTCAGAATTTTACCTCGTACATGGGAGGCCAAAGTAACAGCCATCCAAGAGGCTAAAGACATGAACCAAATCACCCTCGATGAGTTCATTGGCAATCTTCAAACCTATGAACTCAGAAAGAACTCACAACAACAAGAGGAGCAAAAGAAGGATCGTGGGCTTGCCTTGAAAGCACATGAGGACACTGACTCTGACCTTGAAAATGAAGACATGGCCCTAATGACCAGAAAATTCAAGAAATTCTTCAAAAAGGTCAAGGAGAACAACAAAAGAAAAGAATTCAGTAAGTCCAGAAACACCCCTAAAGATCAACCTATAGGGTGTTTCAAGTGCGGCAAACCAGATCACTTAGTCAAAAATTGTCCTCTGCTTCAAGAAGATCAGATGCCAGAACAACCTCGAAAACAGGGTCGAAAACACCCTGTCAACAATCTGGGCAAGCGATTCTCGAAAGCTATGCTGGCTGCTTGGGGAGATTCCTCTGAAGATGAAGGAGAATCTAAAGCTGAGGAAGAGGTCGTAGCACTGATGGCACAAAGTGACTCAGATTCAGATGATGAATCAACAATCAGCTTCACAGATCTCAAGAACAAGGTACATGGTCTTAACAAAGCTACTTTAGAAGAACTTTTATATAATGTGTTAGACACCTGTGCTGATCTAAAAAGAGAAGTTCGTGACCTAGAGCTTGAAAATGAAATTTTTAAAAATGAAAAACTTGGTTTACATGAAAATATTAACATGCTCAAAGAAAATCTCTTTATAAAAGAAGGAGATTTTACTCGAGTGGAAGAAAAACTCTTTGAGGTGGAAGGAATGGTTCAAGACTTGCTCAAAGAGAACAAGAGCTTGCATACTAATATAGAAAAACTGGAAACCGAACTTGCCACAACCAAGCGTTGGAACAAGTCCTCACAAGCCCTTGATTGGTTAAACACTCACCACAGTCGAAACAAAAAGGGACTTGGATATAAGCCTAGACGGACCGTTTATCCCATACATAGGAAGTATGTTGGATTACCTGAAAATATTGTTTGCTTTCATTGTGGGAAAACAGGTCATTATAGATACACCTGCCCCTTAAGAAAACATGCCAATGAAAAGAATGAAAGGTATGTGAAACAAATCTGGATTAGAAAAGATGAGCTTTACATGTCTAAAGAAATGGGACCCAAGTGGATCTGGGTTCCCAAAACTAACCCGTGATTTGTTTTGCAGGCTGAAATGAAAGAAAACAACCTTACGAACAACCCCACAAACACCCTTGAAAACAAGCAGTTGTGGTATGTCGATAGCGGGTGTTCGCGGCATATGACTGGAAAAGAATCAAACTTTCTCTCACTTACAGCTTTGAATGGTGGGAGTGTAGCATTTGGAAACGGCAAATCTGGGGCAATTGTCGGTATAGGTAATATTGGTAAAACTTTCTCCCACTCAATTGATAATGTGCACTTAGTTGATGGGTTAGAGCACAATTTGCTAAGTGTATCCCAACTGTGTGACAAGAACAACCAAGTACTGTTTTCAAAAACACGTTGCTTGGTTGTGAATGACGACACAAGAGATGTTGTGTTGAGGGGGAAGTGATGTCAAAATGTTTATAAAGTTAGTATTTCCACTCTTCCCCAAAATAATCTGACTTGTTTAAATGCATTAAATGATGATATAATGCTATGGCACAAGAGACTAGGTCATACAAGCCTGTCCTTGCTAAACAAACTTGTTTCCAAGGATTTGGTTGTTGGACTACCTCCCATCAAGTATAATGATGATAAGGTATGTGAAGCTTGTGCAAAAGGAAAACAAGTCAAATCTTCTTTAAAATCTAAAAAGTGTGTAAGCACCACCCGACCTCTTGAGTTATTGCATATTGATCTATGTGGTCCCATGAGGATAGCTAGTAGAGGTGGGAAAAGGTATGTGCTTGTAATAGTGGATGATTACTCTCGATTCACTTGGACCCTATTCTTAACCTCCAAGGATGAAACTTTTGAGAATTTTATTGCCCTTCTCAAAAGGATTGAAAAGAGAGTAGGACACACATTGGTTAGCTTGAGGTCTGATCATGGTACTGAATTTGAAAATGCAAGCTTTACAAAATTTTGTAATGAACATGGTGTTGATCAAAACTTCTCAGCCCCAAGAACACCCCAGCAGAATGGGGTGGTTGAACGAAAAAATCGTACCTTAGAAGACATGACTAGAACAATGCTCATTGCTAGTAGTCTTCCTAAGAACTTTTGGGCAGAAGCCTTGAACACATCATGTTACATTATAAACAGATGCATGATTAGACCCATTTTGAACAAAACTCCTTATGAACTTCTTAAAGGCAGAAAACCCAACATTATGCATCTAAGAACATTTGGTTGTAGATGTTTCGTGCATAACAACGGGAAGAATGCCTTAGGAAAGTTTGATCCTAGGAGTGATGAGGCAATATTTCTTGGTTATTCCTCTCACAGTAAGGCATACAAAGTCTTTAACAAAAGAACCCTGTGTGTTGAGGAAAGTGTGCATGTGTTTTTTGATGAATCTAACTCCTTGAATGAGAGTAATGCACAGGATGAAGAGTTTGAGTTAGGTCTTGTCCAAAAGGAGATGTTGAATCAAGAAAAACAAGGTGAAGAACACCCTGAAGGAAACAGGTAGAAAAGCTGTTCCTCAAAGCGATAGGCAAGGTGAGCTCCAAATAGGGGGAAACACCGTTGAACCCTGTTCGGAACCATGTTTTTCAGGAACTAGCTTGCAAACAGGTGCAGAAACAGGATCAGGAGGTGTTCTTAAGCCTGATCCTACACACACTTCAGTTAGAACAAAACATGTGGCTGTAGATCCAATTAATCTAAGATCATGGAAGCACCATAGTTCGCACCCTCTTGATCAAATCTTGTCAGATATTAATACTGGAGTGCAAACTAGATCTAAACTTAAGAATTTTTGTGCTTTCTATGCTTTTCTTTCTAACATTGAGCCAAAGAGTGTAAATGAAGCTCTTGCAGATTCAGATTGGATTGCGGCTATACAAGAAGAGCTTCATCAATTTGAAAGAAACAAAGTGTGGCACCTTGTACCTAAACCTACAGACAGAACAATCATTGGAACCAAGTGGGTGTTCCGAAATAAGCTGCATGAGTCAGGAACAGTCACTAGGAACAAGGCAAGGCTGGTGGTTCAAGGGTACAATCAAGAAGAAGGGATTGATTACGAAGAAACCTTTGCACCCGTTGCTAGAATTGAGGCTATTCGAATCTTAATAGCCTTTGCAGCTCATATGGAGATCAAGCTATATCAAATGGATGTTAAAAGTGCATTCCTCAATGGATACCTTAAAGAAGAAGTGTATGTCAAACAACCCCCTGGTTTTGAAAATGGTGATTTCCCAAATCATGTTTTTAAACTTGACAAAGCACTTTATGGTTTAAAACAAGCTCCAAGAGCTTGGTATGAATGGTTGTCAAGCTTTTTACTTGAAAATGATTTAAGAAGAGGCAAGGTAGACAATACCTTGTTTCTGAAATCTAAGGGGGAACATCTATTGATCGTCCAAATATATGTAGATGACATTATATTTGGTGCAACTCATCATGATTTATGCCATGAATTTTCAAATATGATGAGGAGTGAGTTTGAGATGCGCATGATGGGTGAGCTTAACTTTTTCTTAGGCTTATAAATCAAGCAAACTCCAAACGGCACCATGATCCATCAACAAAAGTATATCAAGGAGCTACTTAAGCATTTTAGGATGGAGTCGGCCAAACCCATAGACACTCATATTTCTCCTTCAACCAAATTGGTTATGGATGATGGGAGTCCCTCAGTTGAGGAAAAACTCTATAGGGGCATGATTGGGTGACTCTTATACCTAACCGCTAGTAGACCGGATATCGTTTTTAGTGTTGGTTTATGTGCCCGTTTTCAGTCTAGTCCTAAAGAGACTCATCTTAAGGCTGTTAAACGGATACTGAGATATTTAAAACATACACCTGATTTATCTCTATGGTACCCTAAAGGTTGCAATCTTGATCTTGTTGGATATGTTGACGCTAATTATGCAGGTTTCCTAGTTGATAGAAAGAGTACCTCAGGTATGGCTCACTTTCTTGGACCTTGTTTGGTATCTTGGGCTACCAAGAAGCAACATTTAGTTGCCATGTCCACAGCTGAAGCAGAATATGTGGCGGCAGCCTCATGTTGTGCTCAGTTGTTGTGGATACGACAACAATTCAAGGATTTTTGTGTTGACACTGGATGTATTCCTATTTTTTGTGATAACACAAGTGCTATTAATATTGCCAAAAATCCATGTCAACACAAAAGGACAAAACATATTGACATTCGACATCATTTCCTAAGAGATAATGTGGAAAAAGGCTTAATTTCTATGAATTTTTGCTCAACGGAAAAACAGATTGCTGATATATTCACTAAGGCACTAGCTCGAGATCAGTTTGAGAGAAATAGACTGGAACTGGGGTTGGTGAAAACACCCTGAGAACACCGGTTCTCAGAGGTAGATCAAGCTAACGAAAAACACCCTATAATACCTGTTCTTCTTTCTTGTTTCTAATGTTTGTGGTCTGTGCTTAGCGAATATGTGTAATCTGTGTACTCTCATGATTATGTACTGCTGTCTTGGGAGATAGAGAAAGAGTAATCATGACAGACCTTGGAATGAGAAAAGCATGCTCAAGAACAGGCGGCTCGAACAGGTATGCCTTAATTGCTTTTATTGATTGCTGCCTGCTAAAATTCCAGGTGTTCCCTAGGTAACCCTTCGTGACAGGTGAGGAGTTTAAAAACTGCCTTGCGTGCGTCTGTCCTCTTCATCTTGCTCTCTCTCTCTCCTCTGTTCTTGCTTTCAAACCCTAGCAAAAACCTCCCAAAACCCAAAAATCCTCCTTGCGATAATGGCTCTCAAACCTGTTTCTTGCAACTTGAGTTTACCCTCAATTCCGTCTCCTCCTCGCCCAATTATTCACAAAACCTTCGGGTATCTCACTCAACTAAACCTCAGCAGTGTTGGGATTGGGTTGAATGATATTCCCTACCCCTTTGGTTGGGAATTAATGGTGTATGTGGGAACAATCCCCTGTCCCATTCCCTCTGCAGCATGTGCTGACTCTTCGGGTCTCCAAGACCAATTCTTGGAGAACCCAGAAACCATTGTTGGGGATGACTCTGTTCCTCTCGACTCTCAAACTGGAGAGAAGAGGAAAAGGGTTAAGATGGTGGCTAGGCGCACTCGAACGCCAAGAACACGACCACAACCAAGGTCTCGCCCCTCTCTAACTCCCTCTTCACCTCATTCTCAACCTCCTCGCAAGTCTGCAAGAATTATCTTCAAATCAACTCCCAGAGCCTCTAAACCCTCCGTTCCTATTGTCGAAGAGATCTCCTCTTCTACTGAAGGGTCCTCGAGTTCTGACTCTGAAGACACCACCTTCAAACATGGGACACCGGTGTTCTCTGAGTCCTCTGAAGATCAAGCCCCTCCAAAAACAACCACTAAACCTGCTGTGAAGTCTTCTCAAGCAAAACCACCCCTCAAAAGAAAACCAAGAACAGCCCCCCTACCAAAAGCGACTACCTCTGTTCCTGCCTCCAAATGCCCAAAGCAGTCCTCTCCCTCTCCTATGTCTGACAAACATGCGCAGTTGCTTAAGCGCAATGTTGTCAGGGGGAAGGTAGTGTCTGCCAGTTTTTTTGAGGAACAGGGTCTAGGGGTGTTTTTGACCAAGCTTCGAGCCCAAGGCTAGCTTGAGCTGTTTGCAAACACCCAGTTGGGGTGTTCTGTGCCTGAATTGGCTGAATTTTACGCCAACTGCAGAGTCACCGAAGGGATGGTGACAAGTTCTGTGAATGGGCAAGGCATCAGGGTCGATGCACCCACACTTGGGAAAATTCTGGGAGTACCCTCACAAGGTTTTGTTGTGTATGTGAGGGAAGACAAAACAGCCATGGAACAAGCCAGGCTCCTGGAAGTGTCCAAACGCCTAAGTCACAAACAGGGTCTGAGAACACCCTGCTCTGTCAAAAAGGGTGATCTGATTCCTCCCCACCAACTCCTTTTCATGTTCGTCATTAAGAACGTGATTCCAAGGGGTCAAGGGAGAAACTCAGCCGACCTTTTTGATCAGTGCTTGATCGACTTATTGGACAGGGAGGAACCCATCAATCTTCCGGCAATCATGATTCGCCACATTGGGCGAATTGCGAACACCACCCGGGCTCATGATCTCGGATATGGGTTTCTGCTGACAAGGGTGTTTGAGCACTTTGGCATAGTGCTCACAAGGCGAGTGGCTGCCCAAGTAATAGATGCAATTGGGATTGACACTCTACTAGGGTGTGGCTTTGAGTTTGGGGAAGGGTCCGGTTCCAAACAGGGTCGTCGACCACCTCGACCACCTGTTTCTGAGCAACCATCCACCAAGGTAGAGGCTGTTCTTGAGGACAATGCACGCCTCAAGGATGAGCTCTCCGCTGTCAAGGCTGCTCTTGCTGAAGAACAAGCCCTCTCTGCTAAGCGTCATGCAGACTTGCTTGCTCTTCTATCCTCCCTTGCTCCTAGTATTCCTCCCCTGCAGACGAAACCACCCCCTGCTCCCTGATTGTATAGGCTGTTTCTGTTTCTGTTTTTTCCTCTTTCTCATTGTACTGCTTTGCTCTTTAATGAAATATCCTTTTGCAGTTTCTCTTGCTTGTTATTCCGTCTCCGTTATACTTGTTATTGGTGCTTTTTAATGATGCCAAAAGGGGGAAGAAAAAGAGTGAAAAAGAGGTGATACCTATTGACATTGACAACATGTGAGAATCTGACCTGACCAACATGCTCTTGACTTGCTCTTGACTTACGTGAATCCCTATCAGCAGTCTTCTTCTGGTTGTTTTGTCAATATGGTCACTTGGTTTGTCATCATCAAAAAGGGGGAATTTGTTGAGTTTTTATATTCAAGTTTTGATGATAACAAATCCAAGTGTAAAAATGTGTCCAAGTAGTGTTGCTCCAAACATGATCTGCAAACAGGCCTAACTGGTGTTTGTAATCTTTACTGTATTGACCGGTTTGCTACATGTGAGAACAAGCCTCTAAAACAGGTTTTTGGGTGATTCTACATTAAGTCAAGAACGCCATCTCACAGTTGGTTGTAAGGCAAGTTCCCAGCAACTTCTCTAGTGATGCAAAGAACAACCCCAGCAAACAAGGTAGCCTTGATGTTCACAGCAGCTCTACGGATCTTGGACAAAGATTCAAAACAAGAAGTCTTGGGTATATAGGCTTTATTTATTTAGACTCTTGTTAATATGCCAATATTGAAAAAGCTTTTTAAACATCTCTTGAATCAGTATTTGCGCTAAGTGCTTCAGAACACTAGACTGCGAACAACCCTGCAAACAGGGTGCCTAGGGTGTTTCTGACCTAAAGTGGCCATACCCGATTATCCTTGAAATTATTATTTCGGTTGGCCAAAATCTCCAGAATATTTTCAAATGTTATTCTTCTGGAAAATATATTTCTTGATTATACTATGGGAGATTTGGGAAAATAGATTTTGGGAGATTTGCCAAAATTAGAAGATTTTCTCTGCCCATATCTTCGGATGTGATAAAGTTTTTAAAATTGCTAAAGATTTCTGGTTGCCTTGCTTAAAGCTTACCCACAGCTATAAGGAGATAAAGGTTATCTCTTAAGATAACAAATCCCTTAGATTTTGGGAAATATTTTATCACTAGCCGTTGGGAGTTTTGTTTTGAAAAATCACCTTCCAAACTTAGGTGATTTCCTTTCCTCTCCTTGGTTTTTGACCGTTGGAATTTATGGTTAAAAACAGCTTCGTTTTCACTGAAACAGACACAGAAACACATACTGAGCTATAGAGGGAAGAAAGCAAAAAGAAATCTTGAAACACAACATTCCCAAAAGGCAAAATTTCAAAAGAGGTTTTTCTAGTGAAAAGAATTTATGAGCTTCACTTGAGAAAAGAAAAACCAGTTCAAGTTGTGTTTAAAGCAAGCTTTCAATATATTGGCATAATAGGAACTTCATTGTACCTTACATCTGCTTAGTCAGAAGCACCCCAGTAAGGTGTTTTCAACCCTGATCTTGGATCAGAAAAGTGAGTGAGTGGTCCTAAGTCGTGTGGACTTTGGACGTGTCCAATCTGGTGAGATTTGGACGTGGTGTAATCTGCCTTGAGAAGGAGATTACGTGGTTGCAAGGTTGTAACAAGGTGTGTTGCAATTGTAACGTGTTAAGCCCGGTTTAGTGAAGTGGTTAAATCCTACACGAGGTAGGTCGTGGTTTTTCACACCTCAGTTGGGCTAGAGGTGTTTTCCACGTAAAAATTGTGTGTGCTTTAATTCCGCATTTATCTTGGTGATTTTCGTATTTGCAATATCTGAAAACACCCCCTGCAAACAAGTCAACAGGGTGTTCGTCATCTGAGAACAACCTCAGTCAGAGTGTTTGTCATATATAACGCGAAAATCAGACACCATAATTCACCCCCCCCCC
>JACYFF010015252.1:181047-192317 GCA_017589665.1 Selenicereus undatus | reverse complement strand
CATTCACAGGTGAGCCGTGTTCCTTTTGTCGGTTGAACCACTATATATAGGGAAAATTTTTTAATTTCAGGGCTTAGCAATCATTTGGATTTACGAACCTGTCCTGCTTTCATAGGGCTGGAGTAAATTAAAAAAGATTGAGTGTACTGAATTCCTGTAAATACTTTGACAATTGATAATCTCCTTCCTATTAGAATCTAAAGTTTGTTCTCCATCGCTATCTTTTACTTAATCAATATGATTGTCGCCATCAACCACGTTCGTTTGGCACTGCTTGGATTTATTGATGATCATTAAGGGCAAATTGTTCTGGAGTGCGTTTGGGATTGAGAGCTATTGTGCCTAAATAAAGTTGTGATGCGCTTCTCTTTTCCTTTGTTTGCTCATTTCCTAGGGTGTTATCTCCTTTCCACGAAGTGTTCAATGAAGTGCCCTAAAGAGCATTTCATGTCACATTTGAGGCCAGTAGCTTTGTCGAAAGACGACTCATTAGTTAGTACGTCTTGGAATATAACGGTTGATCTTTGGCATAAACATCCCCCGTTTTTTGGTGTGAGACCATGAGTATGGGCAAAGGCTTGATGGATATGGCGATACACCAAGGGCACACAATCAACTACATTGGGCATAGGCTAGCTCGCATTGAGAGTGTCATTTTTAGAGGCGTCGAGTTTCATTTGCGTAGTAAATTTCTGCTTGAACTCTCCTCGGTGGAATCTTAGAAAACGTACAACATAAAAGATTATCTAAAGCAAAAAACCGACACTAAAAGTTCCATAAGACGAAAACGCTAGAGGGAGGGCTTGAACCTCCGACCTTGTGGTTAACAGCCACACACTCTAACCAACTGAGCTACTGCAGCGCACTTTATCTAGAATTCGAAAGTGCCCTTGATCATGCCGACACCACTTACACTCCATCCACTTTAGAGATCGTAACGTTATTATGTGTTATTCTTGCATCCCTTTTCTTAGAACCCCACGAACAGAAATTACAATAATCGAAAAAGCAAGCAAGTCGTCTAAAATTGAATCTAAGTTAGAGAAATTGATTTTGAAATAAAATACATGAACTTGATTCTTTTCACAGGGTATAAACAACGAGTTGTTGATTCGCACACTATTATGTTTAGTTTTTACATGAAGTCCGAAATCCCTTTACCATTATTGGATAATTTACAGTTATGAAATTTATCTAACTAAAACTGAAAAATGATAATAAACTATATGAAGAAATGCTTGAAAAGATTCCCATAAAAAATCCGAAAATGATAGCAAGTCCAAAGTAAAAGGTTCGCAAATATTCTAAAAACAACAACAATTAAAGTGACAAATAATGATTGAGTTTGGCATAAATATCCCCTGTTTTTTGGGTGTGAGACCATGAGTATGGGCAAGGGCTGGATTGATATGGCGATACACCAAGGGCACACAATCAACTACATTGGGCATAGACTAGCTCGCATTGAGAGTGTCATTTTTAGAGGCGTGGAGTTTCCAACCAAATTGGCGTGAAAAATTACGGTTCATGACGACATTTTCCACATGGATAAAGAATTCAATTGGAACATTTGTAATGAATTTCAGAGGGTGTGCTTGTAGGCTTCAAGGGATTGGAAGCCTTCTTGAAATTATCAACATAGGGTTTCCAAGATAATGGTGTCACGCATAGGTGTTGGACTTGCTTCAAACGTAGAGCAAAACAAATTTTTCATTGGGTTACTTTTTGGTCTCCCAAATGAAATTTCTTCAAAGAGTGTTTCATTTATACTATATCTGTGCCTTCCATGACCCCCCGGAAATGTAGCGGCTACAGTATTTTGAAGACCACGCATGCACGCACGCACCACCCCGTTTTCAGCCGGAGTCGGGCTACGTGAATAAGGTGGGCATGGGATTGGGCTCTTAAAGACTTATATTTTGGCACAAATTCGACTACGTATTTTTGGCCAATTATCGTTACAACATCTCCTTTCCATCCCGATAACTACATTATATGCATCACTGCTTCGGATTTTGCTTCACCAAACCTCTTTTGCCTTTGGATGTTTCACATCCTCTTCTATCTACAACTCAAAGCTTTCTGCTGCAGCATGACATACACCAAAGACACTAAACATTCCTCCTAAACTATTTTAGGTGACTGTTCAAAGATCCCCATCGTTGTTCGATTCAGTACGTAGTTCGAGCAGCTAACTTGCCATGTATTCTTTGAGATCAATTGCTAACGAGTCCCAACTGTACGATTTCAGTACGCCAAATCGATTCCCGAATAGTGGACTATCCTGTCACTGCGCAACATCCCCTATTTGCCCTTTCCACGTTAAATTTGTTCCTCAATGTTTAGTCGTCATCGTTGACTTTTTTCTAACAATAAGCAATACTAATTTTTTTAAACAGATTTATTATAATGGTATATAAGAATTAGAACTCTAAGTAAAAAGTGCTTGGCAGTTCTTTTACTACAAAATATCTTATACTTAATGTCATTCGCCAAACAAAAGCAACAAAAAACCACCAAATCCGAAAAGAAGTTTTTAAAGTTATCTAGCATTGTGATAGACCATCAAATGCGGCTAAAAGGAAGATGCAATACTTAGAAAGAGACAGAAAATCAAAGATAAACGCAGCTTAGAATTGATGACCAAGCTGGCATATCCTTGGCTTTAGATACTGATCTTGCATTGAATCATGTGGTCTGCTCAGTAAGTACGGTGTGGTCTTCTTGAGTATTCATAACTTCGGGTCCCTTTCTTATTTTTGAATATGAATGAACATTGAAAGCTAGGAACATGTTGCAATGTACATAAGTAGAGTTAGACACTAGGAAAGGAGTGTGAACATTGTGGGACCAATAATTATGCAGCTTTCAAGTAGTGCTTCCAGGCAGCTCACAAGACACGTTCAGCGCAATTCATTAGGTGCTTCATCTTTTGTGTTTTCGGGCATTTGAGACTTCCGGTGCAAATTTGATTGTTATAATTTTGAGGTTCTTTGTTTTGCGGAGTCTTCCATTCCATCTTTCTCAAAATCAATAAAAGTCACCACCGGCTCTAAAATCTAAAGGCAAAAATCTAGATGAATTTATGTGGAGATAAAGGAGGGGATTGAGAAAGATCTATGTGCTTTTGCAATTAGAAAAAAAACCTAACAACTAATCGCTATTCACAGATACCTTAGAACACTGAAAGCTATGCGGTGGTCATGTCATAAATTTTTTCCACGCAAAGCCATAGATTTGTCATTTTTATAAAAACTAAAATTAAAAACAATTTAACTGAATTAATTTTCCAGAACATAAATTGAGCTCCCACATTCACAGGTGAGCCGTGTTCCTTTTGTCGGTTGAACCACTATACACATGGAAATTTTTTTAATTTCAGGGCTTAGCCATCATTTGGATTTACGAACCTATCCTACCTTCATAGGGCTGGAGTAAATTAAAAAAGATTGAGTATACTGAATTCCTGTAAATACTTTGACAATTGATAATCTCCTTGCTATTAGAATCTAAAGTTTGTTCTCCATCGCTATCTTTTACTTAATCAATATGATTGTCGCCATCAACCACGTTCATTTCGCACTGCTCGGATTTATTGATGATCATTAAGGGCAAATTGTTCTGGAGTGGGGTTGGGATTGAGAGTTATTGTGCCTAAATAAAGTTGTGATGCGCTTCCCTTTTCCTTTGTTTGCACATTTCCTAGGGTGTTATCTCCTTTCCACAAAGTGTTCGATGAAGTGCCCTAAAGAGCATTTCATGTCACATTTGAGGCCAGTAGCTTTGTCGAAAGACGACTCATTAGTTAGTACGTCTTGGAATATAACGGTTGATCTTTGGCATAAACATCCCCCGTTTTTGGGTGTGAGACCATGAGTATGGGCAAAGGCTTGATGGATATGGCGATAAACCAAGGGCACACAATCAACTACATTGGGCATAGGCTAGCTCGCATTGAGAGTGTCATTTTTAGAGGCTTCGAGTTTCATTTGTGTGGTAAATTTCTGCTTGAACTCTCCTCGGTGGAATCTTAGAAAAGATAAAACATAAAAGATTATCAAAAGCAAAAAACCGACACTAAAAGTTCCATAAGACGAAAACGCTAGAGGGAGGGCTTGAACCTCCGACCTTGTGGTTAACAACGACACACTCTAACCAACTGAGCTACTGCAGCGCACTTTATCTAGAATTCGAAAGTGCCCTTGATCATGCCGACACCGCTTACACTCCATCCACTTTAAAGTTCGTAACGTTATTATGTGTTATTCTTGCATCCCTTTTCTTAGAACCCCACGTACAAACATTACAATAATCAAAAAAGCAAGCAAGTCGTCTAAAATTGAATCTAAGTTAGAGAACTTGATTTTGAAATAAAATACTTGAACTTGAATCTTTTGACAGGGTATAAACAACGAGTTGTTGATTCGCACACTATTATGTTTAGTTTTTACGTGAAGTCCGGAATCCCTTTACCATTATTGGATAATTTACAGTTATGAAATTTATCTATCTAAAACTGAAAAATGATAATAAACTATATGAAGAAATGCTTGAAAAGATTCCCATAAAAAATCCAAAAATGATAGCAAGTCCAAAGTAAAAGGTTCGCAAATATTCTAAAAAAAACAACAATTAAAGTGACAAATAATGATTGAGTTTGGCATAATAAACTAATCGCTATGCCGTGGTCATGTCATAAATTTTTTCCACGCAAAGCCATAGATTTGTCATTTTTATAAAAACTAAAATTAAAAAAATTTAACTAAATTAATTTTCCAGAACACCAATTCAGCTCCCACATCACAGGTGAGCCGTGTCCCTTTTGTCGGTTGAACCACTGTATACAGGGAAATTTTTTTAATTTCAGGGCTTAGCCATCATTTGGATTTACAAACCTCTCCTACCTTCATAGGGTTACAGTAAATTAAAAAAGATTGAGTATACTGAATTCTTGTAAATACTTTGACAATTGATAATCTCCTTCCTATTATAATCAAAAGTTTGTTCTCCATCGCTATCTTTTACTTAATCAATGTGATTGTCGCCATCAACCACGTTCATTTGGCACTTCTCTGATTTATTGATGATCATTAGCGGCAAATTTTTCTTGAGTCGGCTTGGGATTGAGAACTATTGTGCCTAAATAAAGTTGTGATGCGCTTCCCTTTTCCTTAGTTTGCTCATGTCCTAGGGGGTTCTCTCCTTTCCCCCAAGTGTTCGATGAAGTGCCCTAAAGAGCATTTCATGTCACATTTGAGGCCAATAGCTTTGTCGAAACACGACTAATTAGTTAATACAGTTTGGAATATAATGGTTGATCTTTGGCATAAATATCCCCCATTTTTTGGGTGTGAGACCATGAGTATGGGCAAGCGCTGGATGGATATGGCGATACACCAAGGGCAGACAATCAACTACATTGGGCATATGCTAGCTGGCATTGAGAGTGTCATCTTTAGAGGCATGGAGTTTCATTTGTGAAGAAATTTCTGCTTGAACTCTCCTCGGTGGAATCTTAGAAAACATACAACATAAACGCTTAGAAAAACCAAAAAACCGACACTAAAGTTAAATAAGACAAAGACGCTAGAGGGAGCGCTTGAACCTCTGACCTTGTGGTTAATAGCCACACACTCTAACCAACTAAGCTACTCCAGCGCACTTTATCCAGAATTCCAAACCGCCCTTGATCGTGCCGACGCCACTTACACTCCACCCACTTTAAAGATCGTAACATTATTATGTGTTATTCTCCCATCCCTTTTCTTACAACCCCACGAAAAAAAATTGCAAGAATCGATAAAGCAAGCAAGTCACCTAAAATTGAATCTAACTTAGAGAACTTGATATTGAAATAAAATATTTGAATCTGCAACGAGTTGTTGATTCGCACACTATTATGTTAAGTTTTTACATTAAGTCCTAAATCCCTTTACCATTATTGGATAATTTGCAGTTATCAAATTTATCTATCTGAAACTGAAAAATTATAATGAACTATATGAGGAAATGCTTCAAAAGATGCCTATAAAAAATCCGAAAATGATAGCAAGTGCAATGTAAAAAGTTCGCAAATATTCTAAAAAAAACAACAATTAAAGTGACAAATAATGATTGAAAATGGAACGAAATTGACTGGATGTAAACACTTTCTATATTTGAAACTCCCACAAAACTAAGTTAACACTAGACTTACATCCGTGCACGTTCTAACCAAATTGGTGTGAAAAATTGTGGTTCATGACGACATTATCCACATGGATAAAGAATTCAATGGAACATTTGCAATGAATTTCAGAGGGTGTGCTTGTAGGTTTCAAGGGATTGGAAGCCTTCTTGAAATTATCAACATAGGGTTTCTATGCTAATGGTCTCACTCGTAACTGTTGGAGTTGCTTCAAACGTAGAGCAAAACATATTTTTCATTGCATTACTTTTTGGTCTCCAAATGAAATTTCTTCAAAGAGCGTTTCATGTATATTATATTTGTGCCTTCCGTGAAACCCCTAGAAACCTGGCGGCTAGAGTAATTTCAACACTACGCATGCACACGTGCACTGCCCCTTTATTAGCCTGAGTCGGGCTATGTGAATAAGGCGGGCATGGGCTTTGCCTATTATAGACTAATCTTTTGGCACAAATTCGGCTACATGAATAAGGCGGGCATGGGCATGGGCTCTTATAGACTTATCTTTTGGCGCAAATTCGGCTACATATTTTATGTCAGTTATCGTTACAATATCTCCTTTCCATCCCGAGAACTACATTATCTGCATCATTGCTTCGGATTTTGCTTCACCAAACCTCTTTTGCCTTTGGATGTTTCACACCCTCTTCTATCTACAACTCAAAGCTTTCAGCTGCAGCATGACATACACCAAAGACACTAAACATTCCTTCTAAAGTATTTTAGGTGACTGTTCAAAGATCCCCATCGTTGTTCGATTCAGTACGTAGTTCAAGCAGCTAACTTGCCATGTATTCTTTGAGATCAATTGCTAACGAATCCCAAGTGTACGATTTCAGTACGCCAAATTGATTCCCAAACAGTGGACTATCCTGTCACTGCGCAATGTCCCCTATTTGCCCTTTCCACGTTAAATTTGTTCCTGAACGTTTAGTCGCCGTCGTTGACTTTTCTCTAACAATAAACAATATTAATTTTTTTTAAACATATTTATTATAATGGTATATAAGAATTAGAACTCTAAGCAAAAAGTGCTTGGCACTTCTTTTACTACAAAATATCTTATACTTAACGTCATTCGCCCAACAAAAGCAACAAAAAAAACACCAAATCGCAAAAGAAGTTTTTAAAGTTATCTAGAAAATGTGATAGACCAACAAATGCGTCCAAAGGGAAGATGCAATACTTAGAAAGAGACAGAAAATCCAAGATAAACGCAGCTCAGAATTGATGACCAAACTCGCATATCCTTGTCTTCAGAAATTGATCATGCATTGAATCACGCGGTCTACTCAGTAAGTACGGTGTGGCCTTCTTGAGTATGCATAACTTCATGTCCCTTTCTTATTTTTGAATATGAATGAATGTCGAAATCTAGGAACTTGTTGCAATGTACATAAGTAGAGTTAGACGCTAGAAAAAGACCGCGAACATTGTGGGGCCAACAATTATGGAGCTTTGAAGTAGTGCTTCCAGGCAGTTCACCAGACACGTTGAGCGCAATTCATTACGTGCTTCATCTTTTCTATTTTTGGGAATTTGAGACTTCCGGTGCAAATTTGATCATTACAATTTTGAGGTTCTTTTTTTTGTGGAGTCTTCCATTCTGTCTTTCTTCAAATCAATAAAAATCTCCATCTGTTGTAAAATCTAAAGGCAAAAATCTAGATGAATTTTTGATGAGATAAAGGGGGGAGATTGAGAAAGATCTATGTGCCTTTTCATTTAAAAAAAAAACCTAACAATTGTTCGCTATTCACATATTGCTTAGACACTGAAAGCTATGCGGCGGTCATGTCATAATTTCTTTATAAAAACTAAAACAAAAAACTATTGAAGTGAAATAATTTTCCAGAAGACAAATTAAGCTTCCACATTCATAAGTGACCCGTGTCCCTTTTGTCTGTTGAACCACTATATACAGGGAAGATTTTTTAATTTCAGGGCTTAGCCATCATTTGGATTTACGAACCTTTCCTACCTTCATAGGTTTGGAGTAAATTAAAAGAGATTGAGTATACTGAATTCTTGTAAATAAATAGTTTGACAATTGATAATCTCCTTCCTATTATAATCTAAAGTTTGTTCTCCATCACTATCTTTTACTTAATCAATTTGATTGTTGCCATCAATCAGGCTCATTTGGCACTGGTTGGATTTATCGATGATCATGAAGGGCAAATTTTTCTAGAGTGGGTTTGGGATTGAGAGCTATTGTGCCTAAATAAAGTTGTGATGCACTTCACTTTTCCTTTGTTTGTTAATTTCCTAGGGGGTTCTCCCCTTTCCACCAAGTGTTTGATGAAGTGCCATAAAGAGCATTTCATGTCACATTTGAGGCCAATAGGTTCGTCGAAAGACGACTCATTAGTTAATATGGTTTGGAGTATAATGGTTGATCTTTGGCATAAACATCCCCCATTTTTTGGGTGTGAGAACATGAGTATGGGCGAGGGCTGGATGGATGTGGCGATATACCAAGGGCACACAACAAACTACATTGGGCATAGGCTAGCTTGCATGGAGAGCGTCATTTTTAGAGGCGTGGAGTTTCATTTGCGTAGTAGATTTCTGCTTGAACTTTCCTCAGTGGAATCTTAGAAAACATACAACATAAAAGATTAGCAAAAGCAAAAAACCGACACTAAAGTTCAATAAGACAAAGACGCTAGAGGGAGGGCTTGAATCTCTGACCTTGTGGTTAATAGCCACACGCTTTAACCAACAGAGCTACTCCAACGCACTTTATCTAGAATTCCAAACCGCCCTTCATCATGCCAACACCACTTACACTCCATCCACTTTAAAGATCCTAACGTTATTATGTATTATTCTCGCATCCCTTTTCTTAGAACCCCATGAAATAAAATTACAATAATCGAAAAAGCAAGCAAGTCGTCTAAAATTGAATCTAAGTTAGAGAACTTGATTTTGAAATAAAATATTTGAATCTGCAACGAGTTGTTGATTCGCACACTATTATGTTTAGTTTTTACGTGAAGTCCAGAATCCCTTTACCATTATTGGATAATTTACAGTTATGAAATTTGCCTATCTAAAATTGAAAAATGATAATGAACTATATGAGGAAATGCTTGAAAAGCTGCCCGTAAAAAATCCAAAAATGATAGCAACTCCAACTTAAACAGTTCGCAAATATTCTAAAAAAAAACAAGAATTAAAGTGACAAATAATGATTGAAAATGGAACGAAATTGACTTGATGTAAACACTTTCTATATTTGAAACTCCCATAAAACTAAGTTAACACTAGACTTAAATCCGTGCACGTTCCAACCAAATTGTAGTGAAAAATTATGGTTCATGACGACATTTTCCACATGGACAAAGAATTCAATGGAACATTTGCAATGAATTTCAGAGGGTGTGCTTGTAGGTTTCAAGGGACTCGAAGCCTTCTTGAAATTATCAACATAGGGTTTCTAAGCTAATGGTGTCATGCATAAGTGTTGGAGTTGCTTCAAACGTAGTGCAAAACATATTTTTCATTGGGTTACTTTTTGGTCTCCCAAATGAAATTTCTTCAAAGAGTGTTTCATGCATACTATATCCGTGCCTTTCATGAAACCCCTAGAAACCTAGCGGTTAGAGTAATTTGAATACTACGCACGAACACGTGCACCGCCCCTTCATTAGCCTGAGTCAGGCTATGTGAATAAGGCGGGCTTGGGCTTTGCCTATTATAGACTAATCTTTTGGCGCAAATTCGGCTACGTAAATTCGCTGAGTTATCGTTGCAACTTCTCATTTCCGTCCCAATAACTATATTATCTACATCATTGCTTCGGATTTTGCTTCAGCAAGCCTCTTTATCCTTTGGATGTTTCACATCCTCTTCTATCTACAACTCAATGCTTTCTACTGCAGCATGACATGCACCAAAGACACTTAATGTTCCTCCTAAACTATTTCAGAACACTGTTCGAAGATCCCCATCATTGTTCAGTTCAGTACGTAGTTCGAGCAGCTAACTTGCCATGTATTCTTTGAGATCCATTCCTAACGAGTCCTAAGTGTATGATTTAAGTACGCAAAATCGATTCCCGAACAGTGGACTATCCCGTCACTGCGCAACGTCCCATTTTTGCCCTTTCCACATTAAATTTATTCCTTAACGTTTAGTCGCCATCCTTAACTTTTTTCTAACAATAAGCAATATTAATTTTTTTTCAACAGATTTATTATAATGGTATACAAGAATTAGAACTCTAAGTAAAAAGTGCTTACTACAAAATATCTTATACTTAACGTCATTCGCCCAACAAAAGCAACGAAAAAAACACCAAATCGCAAAAGAAGTTTTTGAAGTTGTCTAGCAAATGTGATAGACCAACAAATGCGTCCAAAGGGAAGATGCAATACTTAGAAAGACACAGAAAATCCAAGATAAACACAGCTCAGAATTGATGACCAAGCTGGCATATCCTTGGCTTCGGAAACTGATCATGCATTGGATCATGCGGTCCACTCAGTAAGTACGGTTTGGCGTTCTTGAGTATGCATAACTTCAGGTCCCTTTCTTATTTTTGAATATGAATGGACGTTGAAAGCTAGGAACTTGTTGCAATGTACTTGAGTAGAGTTAAGACGCTAGAAAAAGACCGCGAACATTGTGGGACCAATAATTATGCAGCTTAGAAGTAGTGCTTCCAGACAGTTCACCAGACACGTTGAGCGCAATTCATTACGTGCTTCGTCCTTTATGTCTTGGGGAATTTGAGACTTCCGGTGCAAATTTGATCGTTACAATTTTGAGGTTCTTTGTTTTGCGGAGTCTTCCGTTCCGTCTTTCTTCAAATCAACAAAAATCACCATCTGTTCTAAAATCTAAAGGCAAAAATCTAGATGAATTTTTGTGGAGATAAAGGGCGGAGATTGAGGAAGATCTATGTGCTTTTTCATTTAGAAAAAAAACCCAACAACTTTTCCCTATTCACATATTGCTTAGACACTGAAAGCTACGCGGTGGTCATGTCATAGTTTTTTTGCGACCCAAAGCCATAGATTTGTCATTTATTTAAAAACTAAAATAAAAAACTATTGAAGTGAATTAATTTTCCTGA
>JACYFF010015252.1:160312-181037 GCA_017589665.1 Selenicereus undatus | reverse complement strand
CTTCATTTTGAAGTAAAATATTTGAATCTGCAACGAGTTGTTGATTCACACACTATTATGGTTAGTTTTTACATGAGGTCCGGAATCCCTTTAGCATTATTGGATAATTTACAGTTGTAAAATTTATCTATCTAAAACTGAAAAATGATAATCAACTATATGAAGAAATGCTTGAAAAGATGCACGTAAAAAACCTGAAAATGATAGCGAGTCCAAAGTAAAAGTACGCAAATATTTAAAAAAAACAACAATTAAACTGACAAATAATGATTGAAAATGGAACGAAATTGACTTGATGTAAACTCGTTCTACATTTGAAACGCCCACAAAACTAAGCTAACACTAGACCTACATCCGTGCACGTTCCGACCAAATTGTAGCGAAAAATTATGGTTCGTGACGACATTTTGCACATGGATAAAGAATTCAATGGAACATTTGCAATGAATTTCAGAGGGCGTTGTTGTAGGTTTCAAGGGCTTGGAAGCCTTCTTGAAATTATCAACATAGGGTTTCTAAGCTAATGGTCTCACGCATAAGTGTTGGAGTTGCTTCAAACGTAGAGCAAAACATATTTTTCATTGCATTACTTTTTGGTCTCCCAACTGAAATTTCTTCAAAGAGTGTTTCATGTATACTATATCCGTGCCTTCCATGAAACCCCTAGAAACCTAGCGGCTAGAGTAATTTCAATACTACGCATGCACACGTAGACCACCTCTTTATTAGCCTGAGTCGGGCTATGTGAATAAGGCGGGCATGGGCTTTGCCTATTATAAAATAATCTTTTGGCGCAAATTTGGCTACGTATTTTCGGTGAGTTATCGTTACAACATCTCGTTTCCATCCCAATAACTATATTATCTACATCATTACTTCGGATTTTGCTTCACCAAACCTCTTTTGCCTTTGGATGTTTCACATCCTCTTCTATCTACAAATCAAAGCTTTCTGCTGCAGCATGACATACACCAAAGACACTAAACATTCCTCCTAAAGTATTTTAGGTGACTGTTCAAAGATCCCCATCATTGTTTGATTCAGTACGTAGTCCGAGCAGCTAACTTGCCGTGTATTCTTTGAGATCAATTACTAACGAGTCCCAACTGTACGATTTTAGTACACTAAATCGTTTCCTAAATAGTGGACTATCCTGTCACTGCGCAACGTCCCCTATTTGCCCTTTCCATGTTAAATTTTTTCCTGAATGTTTAGTCGCCATCGTTGACTTTTTTCTAACAATAAGCAATATTAGTTTCTTTAAACAGATTTATTATAATGGTATATAAGAATTAGAACTCTAAGTAAAAAGTGCTTGGCACTTCTTGTACTACAAAATACCTTATACTTAACGTCATTCGCCAAACAAAAGCAACCAAAAAAACACCAAATCGGAAAAGAAGTTTTTAAAGTTATCTAGCAAATGTGATAGACCAACAAATGCGTCCAAATGGAAGATGCAACACTTAGAAAGACACAGAAAATCCAAGATAAACGAGCTCAGAATTGATGACAAAGCTGGCATATCCTTGGCTTCGGAAACTGATCATGCATTGAATCATGCGGTCTACTCACTAAGTATGGTGTGGCCTTCTTAATTATGCGTAACTTCAGGTGCCTTTCTTCTTTTTGAATATGAATGAACGTTGAAAGCTAGGAACATGTTGCAATGCACATAAGCAGAGTTAGACGCTAGAATAAGACCGCGAACATTGTGGGACACATAATTATGCAGCTTTCAAGTAGTGCTTCCATGCAGCTAACCAGACATGTTGAGCGCAATTCATTACGTGCTTCATCTTTTATGTTTTCGGGAATTTGAGACTTCCGGTCAAATTTTATAGTTATAATTTTGAGGTTGTTTGTTTTGTGGAGTCTTCCATTCCATCTTACTTAAAATCACTAAAAATCACCATTTGTTCTGAAATCTAAAGGCAAAACTCTGGATGAATTTATGTTGAGATAAAGGGGCAGGATTAAGAAAGATTTATGTGCTTTTTTTATTTAGACAAAAAACCTAACAACTGTTCGCTATTCACATCTTCCTTAGACACTGAAAGCTGTACGGTGGTGATGCAAAAAAAAATTTTCAACCCAAATCCATAGATTTGTCATTTTTATGAAAACTAAAATCAAAGACAATTGAAGTGAATTAATTTTCCGGAACATGAATTGAGCTCCCACATTCATAGATGACCCGTGTCTGTTTTGTCGGTTGAACCACTATATACAGGGAAATTTTTTTAATTTCAGGGCTTAGCCATCGTTTGGATTTATGAACCTCTCCTAGCTTCGTAACGATGGAGTAAATTAAAAAAGATTGAGTATACTGAATTCTTGTAAATAGTTTGATGATTGATAATCTCCTTCCTATTATAATCTAAAGTTTGTTCTCCATCTCTGTCTTTTTTCTTAATCAATTTGATTGTTGTCATCAATCACGCTCATTTGGCACTGTTTGGATTTATTGATGATCATTATGGCCAATTTTTTCTTTAGTGGGTTTGGGATTGAGAGCTATCGTGCCGAAATAAAGTTGTGACGCGATTCCCTTTTCCTTAGTTTGCTCATTTCCAAGGGGACTCTCCCGTTTCCACCAAGTGTTCGATGAAGTGCCCTAAAGAGCATTTCATGTCACATTTGAGGCCAATGCCTTTGTCGAAAGACGATTCATTAGTTATTACGGTTTGGAATATATGGGCAAGCGCTGGATGGATATGGCGATACACCAAGGGCACACAATCAACTACGTTGGGCATTGGCTAGCTCGCATTGAGAGTGTCATTTGTAGAGGCATGGAGTTTCATTTGCGTAGTAAATTTCTCGTTGAACTCTACTCGGTGGAATCTTAGAAAACATACAACAAAAAAGATTAGCAAAACCAAAAAACCGACAGCAAAGTTCAATAAGACAAACACGCTAGAGGGAGGGCTTGAACCTCCAACCTTGTGGTTAACAGCCACACGCTCTAACCAACTGAGCTAGTCCAGCGAACTTTAACTAGAAGTCCAAACCGCCTTTTATCATGGTGACACCACTTATACTCCATCCACTTTAAAGATCCTAACGTTATTATGTGTTATTCTCCCATTCCTTTTCTTGGAACCCCACGAACAAAAATTACAATAATCGAAAAAGCAAGCAAGTCGTCTAAAATTGAATCTAAGTTAGGGAATTTGATTTTGATATAAAATATTTGAACTTGAATCTTTTGGCATGTTATAAACAATGAGTTGTTGATTCGCACACTATTATGGTTAGTTTTTACATGAGGTCCGGAATTCCTTTAGCATTATTGCATAGTTTACAGTTATAAAATTTATCTATCTAAAGCTGAAAAATGATAATCAACTATATGAAGAAATGCTTAAAAAGACGCCCGTAAAAAATCTGAAAATGATAACAAGTCCAAAGTAAAAAGTACGCAAATATTTAAAAAAAAACAACAATTAAAGTGACAGATAATGATCGAAAATGAAACGAAATTGACGTAAACTCTTTCTACATTGGAATCGCCCACAAAACTAGGCTAACACTAGACTTAGATCTGTGCACGTTCCGACCAAATTGTAGCGAAAAATTATGGTTCGTGATGACATTTTCCACATGGATAAAGAATTCAATGGAACATTTGCAATGAATTTCAGAGGGCGTTCTTGTAGTTTTCAAGGGATTGGAAGCCTTCTTGAAATTATCAACATAGGGTTTCTAAGTTGTTGGTCTCACGCATAAGTGTTGGAGTTGCTTCGAACGGAGAGCAAAACATATTTTTCGTTGGGTTACTTTTTGGTCCCCCAAATGAAAGTTCTTTAAGGAGTGTTTCATGTATACTATATCCGTGCCTTCCATGAACCTCAGAAACCCACCGGCTACAGTAATTTCAAGACTACGCATGCACACGGGCACAACCATGTTATCAGCCGGAGTCGGCCTATGTGAATAAGGTCGGCATCGGCTTGGCTCTTATAGACTAATCTTTTGGCGCAAATTCGGCTACGTATTTTCAGTGAGTTATCGTTACAACATCTCGTTTCCATCCCAATAACTATATTATCTACATCATTGCTTCGGATTTTGCTTCACCAAACCTCGTCTACCTTTGGATGTTTCACATCCTCTTCTATCTACAACTCAAAGCTTTCTGCTGCAGCATGACACACACAAAAGACACTTAACATTCCTCCTAAACTATTTTAGTGACTGTTCAAAGATTCCCATCTTTATTCGATTCAGTACGTAGTTCGAGCAGCTAACTTGCCATGTATTCTTTGAGATCAATTGCTAACGAGTGCAGAGTGTGCGATTTCAGTACGCAAAATCGATTCCCGAACAATGGACTATCCCGTCACTGCGCAACATCCCCCTTTTGCGCTTTCCATGATAAATTTGTTCCTGAACGTTTAGTCACCATCCTTAGCTTTTTTCTAACAATAAGCAATATTAATTTTTTTAAAACAGATTTATTATAATGGTATATAAGAATTAGAACTCTAAAAAAAATGCCTGGCACTTCCTTTACCACAAAATATCTTACATTTAACGTCATTCGCCCAAGAAAAGCAACAAAAAAATCCCCAAATCGCAGAAGAAGTTTTTAAAGTTATCTTGCAACGTGATAGACCAACAAATGCGTCCAAAGGGAAGATGCAATGCATAGAAAGAGATGGAAAATCGAATATAAATATAGCTCAGAATTGATGACCAAGCTACCATGCCCTTGTCTTCGGAAACTGATCATGCATTGAATCATGCGGTCTACTCATTAAGTACACTGTGGCCTTTTTGAGTATGCATAACTTCAGGTCCCTTTCTTATTTTCAAATATGAATGAACGTTGAAAACTAGAACATGTTACAATGTACATAAGCAGAGTTAGACGCTAGAAAAAGACCATGAACATTGTGGGACCAATAATTATGCAGCTTTCAAGTCTTGCTTCCGGGCAGCTCACCAGACACGTTGAGCGCAATTCATTACGTGCTTCACCTTTTATGTTTTCAGGAATTTGAGACTTCAGGTGCAAATTTGATAGTTATAATTTTGAGGTTCTTTGTTTTGCGGAGTCTTCCATTCCATCTCACTTAAAATCAATAAAAATCACCATCTGTTCTAAAATCCAAACGCAAAAATCTAGATGAATTTATGTGGAGATAAAGGGGGGGATAGAGAAAGATGTATGTGCTTTTTCATTTAGACAAAAAACCTAACAACTTTTCGTTATTCATATATTCCTTAGACACTGAAAGCTATACGGTGGTCATGTCATAATTTTTATTCCACCCAAAGCCATAGATTTATTATTTTTATAAAAACTAAAATAAAAAACTATTGAAGTGAATTAATTTTCCAGAACACAAATTGAGCTCCCACATTCACAGGTGACCCGTGTCCCTTTTGTCGGTTGAACCACTATATACAAGGAAAATTTTTAAAGTTCAGGGCTTAGCCATCGTTTGGATTTACGAACCTCTCCTACCTTCATATGGTTGAAGTAAATTAAAAAAAATTGAGTATGCTGAATTCTTGTAAATAGTTTGACGATTGATAATCTCCTTCCTATTATAATCTAAAGTTTGTTCTCCATCTTTATCTTTTTTCTTAATCAATTTGATTGTTGTCATCAATCACACTCATTTGGCACTGTTTGGATTTATCGATGATCATTATGGGCAAATTTTTCTTGAGTGGGTTTGGGATTGAGAGCTATTGTGCCTAAATAAAGCTGTGATGCGCTTACCTTTTCCTTACTTTGCTCATTTCCTAGGGGACTCTCTCCTTTCCACCAAGTGTTCAATGAAGTGCTCTAAAGAGCATTTCATGTCACATTTGAGGCCAATACCTTTGTCGAAAGACGACTCATTAGTTAATGCGGTCTGGAATATAATGGTTGATCTTTGGCACAAATATCCCCCGTTTTTGGGTGTGAGGCCATGAGTATGGGCAAGCGCTGGATGGATATGGCGATGCACCAAGGGCACACAATCAACTACATTGGGCATTGGCTAGCTCACATGTAGACTGTCGTTTTTAGAGGCATGGAGTTTCATTTGCAAAGTAAACTTCTGCTTGAACTCTGCTCGGTGGAATCTTAGAAGACATAAAACATCAAAGATTAGCAAAACCAAAAAACCGACAGTAAAGTTCAATAAGACAAAGACGCTAGAGGGAGGGCTTGAACCTCCGACCTTGTGGTTAACAGCCACACGCTCTAATCAACTGAGCTACTCTAGCGCACTTTATCTAGAATTCCAAACCACCTTTTATCATGCTGACACCACTTACACTCCATCCACTTTAAAGATCCTAACGTTATTATGTGTTATTCTCCCATCCCTTTTCTTACAACCCCGCGAACAAAAATGACAATAATCGAAAAAGCAAGCAAGTCGTCTAAAATTGAATCTAAGTTAGAGAATTAAATTTTGATATAAAATATTTGAACTTGAATCTTTTGGCATGTTATAAACAATGAGTTGTTGATTCGCACACTATTATGGTTAGTTTTTACATGAGGTCCATAATCCCTTTAGCACTATTGGATAATTTATAGTTATTAAATTTATCTATGTAAAACTGAAAAATGATAATCAACTCTATGAAGAAATGCTTGAAAAGATGCACGTAAAAAATCTGAAAATGATCGCAAGTCCAAAGTAAAAAGTACCCAAATATTTAAAAAAAAAACAATTAAAGTGACAAATAATGCCTGAAAATGGGGCAAAATTGACTTGATATAAACTCTTTCTACATTTGAAACGCCCACAAAACTAAGCTAACACTAGACTTACATCTGTGCACGTTCCGACCAAATTGTAGAGAAAAATTATGGTTCGTGATGACATTTTCCACATGGATAAAGAATTCAATGGAACATTTGCAATGAATTTCAGAGGGTGTGCTTGTAGCTTTCAAGGGATTGGAAGCCTTCTTGAAATTATCAACATAGGGTTTCTAAGCTAATGGGCACACCCATAGGTGTTGGAGTTGCTCCAAACGTGGAGCGAAAAATATTTTTTAGTGGGTTACTTTTCATTCTCCCAAAATAAATTTCTTTAAAGAGTGCTTCATGTATACTATATCCGTCCCTTCCATGACCCCCAGAAACCTAACGGCTACAGTAATTTCAAGAGTACGCACGCACACGGGCCCCACCCTATTATCAGTCGGAGTTGGGCTATGTGAATAAGGTCGGCATGAGCTTGGCTCTTATAGACTAATCTTTTGGCGCAAATTCGGCTACGTACTTTCGGTGAGTTATCGTTACAACATCTCGTTTCCATCCCAATAACTGTATTGTCTACATCATTGCTTCGGATTTTGCTTCACCAAACCTCTTTTTCCTTTGGATGTTTCACATCCTCTGCTATCTACAACTCAAAGCTTTTTACTGCAGCATGACATACACCAAAGACAATTGACATTCCTCCTAAACTATTTTAGGTGATTGTTCAAAGATCCCTATCATTATTCGATTCAGTACGTAGTTCGAGCAGTTAATTTGCCATGTATTCTTTGAGATCAATTGCTAACGAGTCCAAAGTGTAAGATTTCAATACGCAAAATCGATTGCCAAACATTGGACTATCCCGTCACTACGCAACATCCCCCTTTTGCCCTTTCCACGATAAATTTGTTCCTGAATGTTTAGTCGCCATCCTTAGCTTTTTTCTAACAATACGCAATATTAATTTTTTTAAAACAGATTTATTATAATGGCGTATAAGAATTAGAACTCTAAATAAAAAGTGTCTGGCACTTCTTTTACAAAAAAATATCTTACAATTAACGCCATTCGCCTAAGAAAAGCAAAAGAAAAGTCACTAAATCGCAAAAGAAGATTTTAAAGTTATCTTGCAATGTGATAGACCATCAACTGCGTCCAAAGGGAAGATGCAATGCATAGAAAGAGACAGAAAATCGAATATAAACACAGCTCAGAATTGATGACCAAGCTGGCATATCCTTTACTTCAGAAACTAATCATGCATTGAATCATGCGGTCTACTTAGCAAGTACAACATGGCCTTGTTGAGTATGCATAACTTCAGGTCCCTTTCTTATTTTTGAATATGAACGAACGTTGAAAACAAGGAACATGTTGAAATGTACATAAGCAGAGTTAGATGCTAGAAAAAGACCACCAACATTGTGGGACCAATAATTATGCAGCTTTCAAGTAGTGCTTCCAGGCAACTCACCAGACACGTTGAGCGCAATTCATTACGTGTGTTGAGTTAAAAATACCGCAAGTGCACGGTGCCAATTGTAGTAAGAAACGGCAAGTACGGGTCGTATTCCATAGGGAGTTGGGTTTCAAGTACCAAAGCTTGCCAAGCGTATCAATCTAGGCCAGAGAGAGAGAGAGAGAGTGAAGGAAGAAGGACTAAACTACTAAAAGAAATAAAAAAAAAGGGACTTGAGTTTATGATTTTACCAAGTGATGAACCAGTTAATCAAGACGATTCCTAACCTACCCAAACCACACTGAGAACAAGAGATGATCGGTTGCACCATCAAAGACCACCCAAGCCCTCTCTCAAGGGTCATGAGCTAATCTAATTAGCCTGACCACCTATTTTCATGGGGTTAGCCCAATTAGACCACAAAACTAGCAACCCCAGACCTAACTCAATTCGGATACTATTTTCATGTCCTGAACTCGGTTATTCCCTCTCTCACACTAGCTAATTGACCTCACCTCTCAGCATAAGTCAATTGCCCAAAAATATGGATGATAGCTCTCTCAAGCATTTCATCGAACACTTGGCGGGCGTGAGGAAAAACTCTAGGTTCTAAGCATAGATTGGATGTGGTTAAGCCAAACACAAGACTAATTAGCCATCAAGGGTCCAATCACAATCCTAGCCAACACATTCTACCAACGAAACATCACAAATACATCAAAACCTAAACTAACAACTAAGAACATAAACTTGAAGAACAAAACAAAGAGAATGAAATAAAACGAATCTAAACAACTAAATAACATAAATTAACAATGAAAAATAATCATAAACAAGAATTAAACCAACAAAACATAAACAAGAACAACGATGAAATAAATAGAGAAAGGAGAAGAAAACTTAGTCTTGAATTGATGAAGGAACTTGAAATCCAAAAGTTGAATCCAACATTACAATCTTCAATCCTAAACTAATCCTCCTATTGAGGTTTTATTTGCTAAAACCTAAACTAATCTAGTCTAAAATCGCCAGAGAGAAGACCTAAGCGAACCCCGAGCGACCCCCCATGAAAATGCACGAAGGAGGGTTAAATAGAAAAACCCGAGCGAACGGCGAACAGGGGGGAGGCACGACCGGGCCTATGTGGCACGGCCCCACCGTGCCATGTGGCACGGTGTGGGCGTGCCACATTGCTGGCCGGCTCTACCGGCTAGCTCCCGTTTTTCCGTCTTTTTGCCTGTTTTGACCCTTTTTCGCCCGTTTTCGCGGTAATTGCCTAGTTCAACTTATTACCTGCAAGAATAGACAAAACAAGCAAAATCTCAAAGAATACTGAATAAAACAAGAAAAACTCTAAAGATTATGTTATTATACGAGCTAAGATTAGGCAAAAAAGGCATGTAAAATGCAACAAATTATTGCCTAACAAATACCCCCACACCTATCCTTTGCTCGTCCTCGAGCAAAACAAAAGAAAAACTAACCTAGGAACCTAAATCACTTTCGTAGGAATCACGGTTGTATTTAGCATATGCAACAAGCCCTTTAAACCCCTTGGTTCGCCCAAGTGGACGAGTAAGGTCTCGTGAGGGTTTGCAGAAGATATACCCACAAAATCTCAAAAAGGAAAAACAAAGAAAATACAAACAAAAACGAAAAAATGAAAATGACAAAACACAATATATACATCGGGGTAAATTGTACATATTCGGATCAACCAAAACCCCCAGTAACTCAAGTATCAGTCTGTACACAAGCATTATATGCATTTCAGGACACATCTTCCCAAAGAATGACATCCAGACATCAGCTTTTCACCCCACGACGCATCACAACAATGAATCCATCCTGGTGCCTGGTGTGCAAGTGTATCATCACCCTAAAAATTTGGCCAACCAAAACCAAACTCAATCCCACTTCACTGACACAAGCTACCTTTTTGAATGGCTAGCATGGAAAGCAGGCTTCCCCAGTACTAGTATTGCCTCAAAGGGTAACACCTAGTAGCGCATGCCTCAAAGGGGTACTTGTCATTTCCAACTCTTTTCTTCCCCACTTTTTTTTCTTTCCATTATTTTTTTCAATACAAACTCATGCCACGCCTGAAAGGGATACACCCAGTAGCGCTTGAATTTGTTTTTTTTTTTGCTTTCATTTTGGAAAAGGGGGTGCCAGCACATATAAAGGGAACTGTGCAGTAGACAAGTGGGAGAGTCAATCATGGAAGACTAAGAATGTAGGATGATGATAATACACAAATCAGGACTGGATTGCAAAATTACAATGGACTGTTGGGGTTAGAACTGAGGTCTAAAATAACAGACTGGGGATGAATATGTATCACACACATTATACTTATATACGAGGTAATAGCCAAGGTACTGGAGATTAAGACTGATCTAAATAGTACAAAACTCTCCTAAATTCAAAAGTAAAAGAAAAATTTATACAAAAAGGAGGAAAATTGAAAAAAATTACACAAAAATAATTACACAAAAATAATGCAAATTCCACAAAAACAAGAATAAAAGGGGAGATGACGACCCCACCCCTACACCTAAATCTCACAATGTCCTCATTGGGAGCCGTGAGTCATCACCAACACACAAAAATAAAGAAAACAAAATCAAACACAAGACATACAAAATCGACACATATATACACAAGCAAACACACTCTCCCAAAAACACAATCTCACCCAAACAAAAACAAGATCACACATGTACAAACTAAAACCACCAAAAACATGTAAAAACCAGCCCAGCAACACCACCAATCACAACACAATAAATATCCATAAAAACACAAAAATGGTGATCATAGCCATCAATGGCTCAGCAACATCAAAATTTCACCACAAGATGATCACCAACAAAAACACAATCCTAACATCCACAACTAAACAAAAACAAAAAGAGAGAAAAGAAAAATAAAAAGAAGGGCGGGGGGGGAGAGTGAGAACGATTATACCAGGTCGGGTACTAAATGTACCCGAACTATTCCACGACGACATAAGGAGCATCAGCCACTCCTTGCCGCTCAAGATGCGAGTCGTCAGCTCGGATGCAGTTAAAGCTCCTAAGAGCTTATCATGCATTGCTGCATGCAGCTTAGAATGGTGTGAGTAAGAGAACACTGGTAATGATTGAGCAAACAAAGTTAGTGCCCTCTTAAACTCACCAAATACCTGGGAGAAATCAGCAGAATAATCGAATGCAATAATCAATACGATTTCTCCAGGCATGCCCTCTAGGTACAGACGATAAGGATCAAGGAAGGGGTCATACCCTCTAAAAGTACCTAGAGACTTACAACAGTCAACCTCATTCCCCTCAAGTATCACATGAGGATCGATAAGTGACATATTACAACACTGAGGGGAATGGGAGGGTGGTGAACAGGAATAGGAAGTATGGAATGTATCGAGAGAGTTAGCAGATATGTTATCAATAAAATCAGGACTAGTTGCTCCTGTAACCATAACATCCGTGCATGAAGTCCCTGTGGGAGTCTCATGAAAATCATGCACCTCAATGGAAATATTGCCGGACTCAGACCAAGTATCATCCTCATCAACACTAGCGCTAACGCCGATGGTGTCACCTACCCCGAACTCCGTCGACTGCGCTAAAGGGGAAGGTGTATCAGAAAACGTCATGATAAACGCAGCGTTGTCCCAAAGGGTATTAAGAAAGGATGGAGCAACAATGATTGAAGTGGTCAAGGGAGGGTCGAGTACGTCCTCTAGTCTAGACTCTAGAGGAGGAAAAGACGCACCATCATCACACAGACTGACATCAAGTCTAGGAGCACTAGAACTAAGGTCAGTCTCGGGTGATAGGTCATACTCCCGCAGTGCATTAACAAACTCAGCAAACTCAACTTGTTGGTTATTCATTGCCTCTATCATATTGCTAAGTCGAGCAAAGCTTTCATTAGAAATATAATAGGGACAAGAATTACTGGCGTTGTCAGAACAATGACAAATTTTGCACACAGGAGGGGCATAATCAGGGATGCAAGGGGGCGGGGTGCAAGAATCAGAACAACTAGTTTCAAATTCATAAGTATCCCAAGCCAACCAATCAAGAAAATCATATGCTTCATTAACATCTTTAGCGCAGAAATCCCAGTGCTCTAAAAGAGCACGGGTCTCACAATTCACACCCTCATAGACTATGTTCAAAATTTCCAACTTCTCTACGTAAAAATCGCAATGAGCAAGAAAAGCATGTAATCTATCGTAATATTTCAAAAATAATTCATGCTCATACTGAGGGAAGTGGAAAATTGCCATCTTGAATTTTTTTGAAATTTTTTATTTTTGAAATTTTTTTGGATTTTCTAAATGCCTAGTCTCGTATGCTCAAATAAACCCAGGTATGGAAAAACACCAACTCCCCGGCAACAGCGCCAAAAACTTGTTATCGTTTTAATTTACCGCAAGTGCACGACGGAGCTGTAGCTAGCAACCGGCAAGTACGGGTTGAATCCACAGGGAACTTGGCTTCAACTACTAGAATTAATTAGATCGCACAAGCTAGGCAATCACAATTTTGGGTTGAAGACTAAACTAAGAGAAGCGATAGCAACTAACAAGTGAAGTAAACAACAGAATAGAAAGCACCTAGGTTGGAATTAACAGCACGATTATGCTAGTGAATCAGTTACTAACCCAATCACACATTCCCAAGCATGCATCACAAATGGATGGATTGTCAATTAAGCCCATTTCCTCCCTCTCTCAAGGGTCGAAGACTAATCCTAGAACCGTAGTCGCCTATTTTCATGGGACTAAAGGTTGAACAATTACAAGATTCACAATCTCTAATCCCAATTAGAACTTAACTATTTTCATGTTAAAATCCTAATTGTCTACTAAGACGCACTAGGTAAACGTTTCGTCTGTCTACGCTCCCCTGAACCCCAATAAAAACGATGAATGTTCTTTCGAGCATTTCATCGAGCATGTGGCGTGCATAGCAGAATTCGTATTCGCAAAACAAAGGGGGAACATGGATTGGGCCATTACAAGATTCAACCATACATATTCGGCATCAATCCCAACCTAAGTTGAGGGATTTAACCACACATCACGTTTCTAACAACAACTATGACATTTAATTCCATAACTGTTGCAAACTTCAAGATAATCAAGAACAAGAAGAGGATTCAGAGAAAAGAACCTATTAATTGAATATATTCAAGGAGGAACAAGCTTCAATCCAATAGCGAAATCGATAATGCAAAAATAAACACTCTCTACTAAAACCTAAAAATCGGCTAAAGGAAGTTCAAGGAAACGAAAACTCAATAAAACTAAAAAATGAATGAAGTTAAAACAGCCCCGGGAGAAGTTTTAAGTCGTGACGCGGAACGGGGGTGGCACGGTCGTGCCTAGAGGCACGGGGTGACCGTGCCAAAACGCTGCCCGAAGCTCCCCAGAACAGCACAAGTGGCACGCGTGTGCCACTTGGCACAGCCTAATCCTGCCGCATGGCACGGTCATGCCACATGGCACGGTCGTGCCACGTGGCACGGTCATGCCGTGCCACTTGGCTGCCCGGCCAAGTGTGGTGGTCCCGGGTGGTTTGGCCGTGCTGCGTGGGTCCGGTTCCGTGGGACTTTCGTGTGACGTTTTTCCTCAACTTTTCTCGCCTTCCTGGCACTCCTTTCTGCTAAATGTTCATCTTTCCGTTTCTTCAACAAAGTTCCTGAAAATAAACAAAGATGTTATATATAAATAAAAAGTGCGCTAAAGGAGGCCGATTTGACTCTTCCTCGGTACGATCAAACGTGAAAACACATGGGAAGGTGAGTCAAATAGGTGCTAAAGATGGTACAAATAGAGGATTATTAAGTAAAAAGTACGCAAATATTTAGAAAAAAACAATTAAAGTGACAAATAATGATAGAAAATGGAACGAAATTGAGTTGATGTAAACTCTTTCTACATTTGGAATGCCCACAAAACTAAGCTAACACTAGACTTACATCCGCACACGTTTCGACCAAATTGTAGCAAAAAATTATGGTTCGTGATGACATTTTCCACATGGATAAAGAATTCAATAGAACATTTGCAATGAATTTTAGAGGGTGTGCTTGTAGGTTTCAAGGGATTGGAAGCCTTCTTGAAATTATCAACATAGGGTTTCTAAGCTAATGGTCTCACGCATAAGTGTTGGAGTTGCTTCAAACGTAGAGCAAAACATATTTTTCATTGGGTGACTTTTTGGTCTCCCAAATGAGATTTCTCTGCACAGTGTTTCATGTACACTATATCCGTGCCTTCCATGACCCCCAGAAACCTAACGGCTACAGTAATTTCAAAACTCCGCATGCACACGGGCACCACCCTGTAATAAGCCGGAGTCGGGCTATGTGAATAAAGCCGACATGGGCCTTGCTCTTATAGACTAATCTTTTGGCGCAAATTCGGTTACGTATTTTCGGTGAGTTATCGTTACAACTTCTTGTTTCCACCCCGATAACTATATTATCTACATCATTGTTTCGGATTATTCTTCACCAAACCTCTTTTGCCTTTGGATGTTTCACATCCTCTTCTATCTACAACTCAAAGCTTTCTGCTGCAGCATGACATACACAAAAGACACTTAACATTCCTCCTAAACTGTTTTAGGTGACTGTTCAAAGATTCCCATCATTATTCGATTTAGTACGTAGTTCGAGCAGCTAACCTGCCATGTATTCTTTGAGATCAATTTCTAACGAGTCCAGAGTGTATGATTTCAGTACGCAAAATCGATTCCCGAACAGTGGTCTGTCCCATCACTGCTCAACATCCCCCTTTTGCCCTTTCCACGTTAAATTTGTTCCTGAACGTTTAGTCGCCATCCTTAACTTTTTTCTAACAATAAGCAATATTAATTTTTTTAAAATAGATTTATTATAATGGTATATAAGAATTAGAACTCTAAGTAAAAATGGCTTGGCACTTCTTTTACCACAAAATATCTTATATTTAACGTCATTCGCCCAAGAAAAGCAACAAAAAAATCACCAAATCGCAAAAGAAGTTTTTAAAGTTATCTTGCAATGTAATAGACCAACAAATGCATCCAAAGGGAAGATGCAACGGATAGAAAGAGATAGAAAATTGAAGATAAATGTAGCTCAGAATTGATGACCAAGCTGGCATATCCTTGACTTCGAAAACTGTTCATGCATTGAATCATGCGATCTACTCAGCAAGTACAGTGTGGCCTTCTTGGGTATGCATAGCTTCAGGTCCCTTTCTTATTTTTGAATATGAGTGAACGTTGAAAACTAGGAACATGTTACAATGTACATAAGAAGAGTTAGACGCTAGAAAAAGACCACGAACATTGTGGGACAAGTAATTATGAAGCTTTCAAGTAGTTCTTCCAGGCAGCTGACCAGACACGTTGAGCATAATTCTTTACGTGCTTCATCTTTTATGTTTTCGGAAATTTGAGACTTCAGGTCCAAATTTGATAGTTATAATTTTGAGGTTCTTTGTTTTGCGTAGACTTCCATTCCATCTTACTTGAAATCAATAAAAATCAGCATCTGTTCTAAAATCTAAATGCAAAAATCTAGATGAATTTATGTGGAGATAATGGGGGGGGGATTGAGAAAGATCGATGTGCCTTTTCATTTAGACGAAAAACCTAACATTTGTTTGCTATTCACATATTCCTCAGACACTGAAAGCTATATGGTGGTCATGTCATAATTTTTTTTCAACCCAAAGCCATAGATTTGTCATTCTTATACAAACCAAAATAAAAAACTATTGAAGTGAATTAATTTTCGTGAACACAATTTGAGCTCCAACATTCACAGGTGACCTGTGTCCCTTTTGTCGTTTGAACCACTATATACAGGGAAAATTTTTAAAGTTCAGGGCTTAGCCATCATTTGGACTTATGAACCTTTCCTACCTTCATAGGGTTGGAGTAAATTAAAAAGATTGAGTATATTGAATTCTTGTAAATAGTTTGACGATTGATAATCTCTGTTCTATTATAATCTAAAGTTTGTTCTCCATCTCTATCCTTTACTTAATCAATTTGATTGTTGTCATCAACCACGCTCATTTGGCATAGTTTGGATTTATCGATGATCGTAAGTGGCAAATTTTTCTTGAGTGGGTTTAGCACTGAGAGCTATTATGCCTAAATAAAGTTGTGATGTGCTTCCCTTTTCCTTAGTTTGCTCATTTCCTAGGGAGTTCTCTCCTTTCCACCAAGTGTTTGATGAAGTGCCCTAAAGAGCATTTCATGTCACATTTGAGGCCAATAGCTTTGTCGAAAGACGTCTCATTAGTTAATACGGTTTGGAATATAACGGTTGATCTTTGGTATAAATATCCCCCGCTTTGTGGATGTGAGACCATGAGTATGGGCAAGCGCTGGATGGATATGGCGATATACGAAGGGCACACAATCAACTATATTGGCAATTGGCTAGCTCGCAGTGAGAGTGTCATTTTTAGATGCATGGAGTTTGATTTGCGAAGTAAATTTCTGCTTGAACTCTGCTCGGTGGAATCTTAGAGAAGATACAACATAAAAGATTAGCAAAACCAAAAAATCAACACTAAAGTTCAATAAGACAAAGATGCTAGAGGGAGGGCTTGAACCTCTGACCTTGTGGTTAATAGCTATATGCTCTAACCAACCGAGCTACTCCAACAAACTTTATCTAGAATTCCAAACCGCCCCTGATCATGCCGACAACACTTATACTCCATCGACTTTAAAGATCCTAACGTTATTATGTGTTATTCTCCCATCCCTTTTCTTACAACCCCATGAACAAATATGACAATAATCAAAACAGCAAACAAGTTGTCTAAAATTGAATCTAAGTTAGAGAATTTGATTTGGAAATAAAATATTTGAACTTGAATCTTTTGGCATGTTATGAACAACGAGTTGTTGATTCGCACAGTTTTATGTTTAGTTTTTACGTGAGGTTCGGAATCCCTTTACCATTACTGGATAATTTACAGTTATAAAATTTATCTATGTAAAACGGAAACATGATAATCAACTATATGAAGAAATGCTTGAAAAAATGCCCGTAAAAAATTTGAATATGATAGCAAGTCAAAAGTAAAAAGTACACAAATATTTTAAAAGAAAACAACAATTACAGTGACAAATAATGATCGAAAAATGGAACGAATTGGCTTGATGCAAAGTCCTTCTATATTTAAAACTCCCACAAAACTAGGTTAACACTAGACTTACATCCGTGCACGTTCCGACAAAATTGTAGTTAAAAGGTATGGTTCTTGACGATATTTTCCACTTTGATAAAGAATTCAATGGAACATTTACAATGAATTTCCGAGGCTGTGCTTGTAGGTTTCGAGGGATTGGAAGCCTTCTTGAAATTATCAACATGAGGTTTCTAAGCTAATGTTCTCATGCATAGGTGTTGGAGTTGCTTCAAACGTAGGGCAAAACATATTTTTCATTGGGTTACTTTTTGGTCTCCCAAATGAAATTTCTTCAAAGAGTGTTCCATGTATACTATATCCATGCCTTCCGTGACCCCGCAGAAACCAAACGGCTATAGTAATTTCAAGACTATGCATGCACACGCGCACCACCCCGTTATCAGCCAGAGTCGGGCTATGTGAATAAGGCGGGCATGGGCTTGCGCTCTTATGGACTAATCTTTTGGGGCATATTCGGCTACGTATTTTCAGTGAGCTATCGTAACAACATCTCGTTTACACCCCAATAACTATATTATTTACATCATTGCTTCGGATTTTGCTTCACCAAACCTCTTTTCCCTTTGGATGTTTCACATCCTCTTCTATCTACAACTCAAAGCTTTCTGCTGCAGCATGACATGCACCAAAGACACTAAACATTCCTCCTAAACTATTTTAGGTGACTGTTCAAAGATCCCCATCATTGTTCGATTCAGTACGTAGTTTGAGCAACTAATTTGCCATGTATTCTTTAAGATCAATTGCTAACGAGTCCAAGTGTACGATTTCAGTGCGCAAAATCGATTCCCGAACAGTGGACTATCCCGTCACTGCGCAACATCCCCCTTTCGCCCTTTCCACATTAAATTTGCTCCTGAACTATTAGTTGCCATCCTTAACCTTTTTCTAACAATAAGCAATATTAATTTTTTTAAAAACAGATTTATTAGAATGGTATATAAGAATTAGAACTATATGTAAAAAGTGCTTGGTACTTCTTTTACTACAAAATATCTTATATTTAATGTCATTCACCCAACAAAAGCAACAAAAAAACACCAAATTGCAAAAGAAGTTTTTAAAGTTATCTAGCAATGTGATAGACCAACAAATGCGTCCAAAGGAAAGATGCAATACTTCGAAAGAGACAGAAAATCCAAGATAAACGTAGCTCAAAATTGATGACCAAGCTGGCATATCCTTGGCTTCGGAAACTGATCATGCATTGAATCGTGCGGTCTACTCAGCAAGTATGGTGTGGCCTTCTTGAGTATACACAACTTCAGGTCCCTTTCTTATTTCTGAATATGAATGAACTTTGAAAGCTAGGAACATGTTGCAATGTACATAAGCAGAGTTAGACGCTAGAAAAAGACCACGAACATTGTGGGACCAATAATTATGCAGCTTTCAAGTAGTGCTTCCAGGCAGCTCGCCATACACATTGAGCGCAATTCATTATGTCCTTCATCTTTTATGTTTTCGGGAATTTGAGACTTCTGGTGCAAATTTGATCGTTATAATTTTGAGGTTCTTTGTTTTGTAGAGTCTTCCATTCCATCCTGCTTAAAATCAATAAAAGTCATCATCAGTTCTAAAATCAAAAGGCAAAAATCTAGATGAATTTATGTGGTGATAAAGGGGGGGATTAAGAAAGATCTGTGTGCTATTCACATATTCCTTAGTCACTGAAAGCTATACGGTGGTCATGTCATAATTTTTTTTCCACCCAAAGCCATAGATTGTCATATTTATAAAAACTAAAATAAGGAACTATTGAAGTGAATTAATTTTCCAGAACACAAATATAGCTCCCACATTCACAAGTGACCCGTGTCCCTTTTGTCAGTTGAACCACTATATACAGAGAAAATTTTTAATATGAGGGCTTACCCATCATTTGGATTTACGAACCTATCCTACCTTCCTAGGGTTTAGTAAATTAAAAAAGACTTCGTATACTGAATTCTTGTAAATAGTTTGACGATTGATAATGTCCTTCCCATTATAATCTAAAGTTTGTTCTCCATCTCTATCTTTTACTTAATCAATTTGACTGTTGTTATCAATCAGACTCAATTGGCATTGTTTGGATTTATCGATGATCATTAGTGGGAAATTTTTGTTGAGTGGGTTTGGGATTGAGAGCTATTGTGCCTAAATAAAGTTGTGATGCGTTTCCCTTTTCCTTAGTTTGCTTATTTCATAGGTAGGTTCTCTCCTTTGCACCAAGTGTTCGATGAAGTGCCCTATAGTGCATTTCATGTCACATTTCAGCCAATTACTTTCTCGAAAGACGACTCATTAGTTAATACGGTTGGGAATATAATGGTTGATCTTTGGCATAAATATCCTTCGTTTTTTGGGTGTGAGACCATGACTATAGGAAGCGCTAGATGGATATGGCGATACACCAAGGGCACACAATCAACTACATTATGCATAGGCTAGCACGCATTGAGAGTGTCATTTTTGGAGGCATGGAGTAAATTTCTGCTTGAACTCTACTCGATGGAATCTTAGAAAACATACAACATAAAATATTAGCAACACCAAAAGATCGACACGAAAGTTCACTAAGGCGAAGACGCTAGAGGGAGGGCTTGAACCTCCCACCTTGTGGTTAACACCCACACGCTCTAACCAACTGAGCTACTCTAGTGCACTTTATCTAGAATTCCAAACCGCCTTTTATCATGCTAGACTTACATACGTGCACGTTCCGACCAAATTGTAGCGAAAAATTATGGTTCATGACGACATTTTGCACATGGATAAAGAATTCAGTGGAACATTTGCAATGAATTTCAGAGGGTGTGCTGGTAGGTTTCAAGGGATTGGAAGCGTTCTTAAAATTATCAACATAGGGTTTCTGAGCTAATGGTCTCACGCATAAGTGTTGGAGTTGCTTCTGTAATAGCCCGACCCTAAATCATATTTATTTATTTAATTAAGCGAAGTTATTTATTTTTCACATTTATTTATCTCATTGAATCATCGCAGTTGAAAAAAAAAATAATACAAAAAAAAATAATTTCGGGCTCCACTTTGCAATTCGAGTTTCATTTACCGAAAATAATTTTTCGGAGAAATTTATATTAGGTCTCAATAATTATGATTTAAATGATTAAATTATTTTTTATGACATCATATTTAATTTGGAGCTTCGAAAAAAAATAAATTTAATTATCGCACCCGGTTTGATTTGTTTTCCAACCCCGAGGTCATTTAAGGCCAATTTCGGGTCCAATGTTGAATTCCAACAAGTTGTATCATTAACCTAGCTAATTAACCATGGTTTAGGCTTAACCATGGTCACTTT
>JACYFF010015252.1:139541-150312 GCA_017589665.1 Selenicereus undatus | reverse complement strand
TGGATTCATCATATTACAATTGAGTGTTTTATTAAGGAGAATATGAACAGTGAAACATGTTTAATTTGGGGCGTTACAGCTTCAAACGTAGAGCAAAACATATTTTTCATTGGGTTACTATTTGGTCTCCCAAATGAAATTTCTTCAAAGTGTGTTTCATGTATACTATATCCGTGCTTTCCATGAACCCCCAGAAACCTAACGGCTACAGTAATTTCAAGACTACGAATGCACACGCGCACCACCCTGTTATCAGCCGGAATCGGGCTATGTGAATAAGGCGGGCATAGGCTTAGGCTCTTATAGACTAATCTTTTGGCGCAAATTCGGCTACGTATTTTCGGTGAGTTATCATTACAACATCTCGTTTCCATCCAAATAAGTATATTATCTACATCATTGCTTCGGATTTTGGTTCACCAAACCTCTTTTGCCTTTGGATGTTTCACATCCTCTTGTGTCTACAACTCAAGGCTTTCTGCTGCAGCATGACATACAACAAAGACACTAAACATTCCCCCTAAACTATTTTAGGTAACTGTTCAACGATCCCCATCATTGTTCCATTCAGTACGCTAATAAGCGATAAATTGTCCTATTTTACGTGCCGTTATCACCCACTTTTAGCTCATATAATAACTTAATCTTTAGGATTTTTACTTGTTTTTTGTATGTTTACTAGGAAATAATGTCAAATCAACCAAACACCGCGAAACGGAGCGAAGATGGGACAAAGAGAAAAAAAACAGCAAAAACCGGCAAAAAATGACAAACTGTGGGCCGAACCACCGTGCCAATAAACACTCTATTGACGAGATTAGATTAGGATTGTATCGAATTAATTTTGGATCCAAGCACTTGGATTTCAAGTTCTTTGGTTCAATTCATAAGTCTTCTTCTTCTCTTTCTCTCTATTTCATGTTTCATTCTTGTTTTAGATTTTGTTAATTTAGTTCATATGTTTGGTTTCGATGTGATTCAATCGTTTAGTTTTTATGTTTAATTCATGTTCGATTGCTTGTTAGAATTAGTTTAGTTTCATGCCTCTTTTCTTTGTTTTGTTCTTGTTTGTTAGTTGAGGTTTTGATGTGTTTGTGATTATTAGTTGTTGGAGTTTGTGGGCTTGGATTGTGATTAGCCGCTTGATGTCTAATTAGTCTTGTATTTGGCCTAACCATACCCAATATATGCCTAGAACTTCGAGTTTTCCTTCATGCCCAAAAACTGTTCGATGAAATGCTTGAGAGAGCTTTCATTCATATTTTCGGGCGATTGACTTATGCAGAGAGGTGAGGTCAATTAGCTAGTGTGGGAGAGGGAATAGACGAGTTCGGGACATGAAAATAGTATCTGAACCAAGCTAGGTCCATGGTTGCTAGTTTCGTGGTGTAATTGGGCTAACCCTATGAAAATAAATGGTTAGGCTAATCAGACTAGCTCATGACCCTTGAGAGAGGGCTTGGGTGGTCTTTGATGGTGCAACCGATCATCTCTAGTTCGTGATGTAGTTTGGATAGGTTAGGACTCGTCTTGATTAGTTGGTTCATTCATTGGTGAAATCACAACTCTAAGTCGCGTTTTCTATGTTTGTTACCGTTGTTTAGTTTACACTTTGTTTTCCATTGATTTTGGCTAGCTCGAGATGCTTTAGTTAGCCGCAGTAGTTGGAAACATAACTCCCTGTGGACGAAACCCCAAGTACTCAACGATACACCTTGCACTTGGGGTTTATAAATATTGAAACTTTGTTTTTTCCTCAACAAACGCAGTTCGAGCAGCTAACTTCGCTGTATTCTTTGAGATCAACTGCTAATGAGTCCCCAGTGCATGATTTCAGTACGCAAAATCGATTCACGAATAGTGGACTATCCCATCACTACGCAACATCCTCTTTTTGCCCTTTCCACGTTAATTTGTTCCTAAACTATTAGTCGCCATCCTTAACTTTTTGCTAACAACAAACAATATTAATTTTTTTAAAACAGATTTACTGTGATGCTATATATAAGAAGTAGAAGTCTAAGTAAAGTGCATGGCACTTCTTTTAATACAAAATATCTTATATTTAACGTCATTCGCCCACCAAAAGCAACAAAAAAACACCAAATCGCAAAAGAAGTTTTTAAACTTATCTAGCAATGTGATATACCAACAAATGTGTCTAAAGGGAAGATGCAATACTTAGAAAGAGGTAGAAAATCCAAGATAAACGCAACTCAGAATTGGTGACCAAGTTGGCATATCCTTGGCTTCAGAAACTGATCATGTATTGAATCATGCTATCTATTCGGTAAGTACGGGGTGGCCTTCTTGAGTATGCATAACTTCAAGTCCCTTTCTTATTTTTGAACATGAATGAAAGTTGAAAGCTAGGAACATGTTGCAATGTACATAAGCAGAGTTAGATGCTAGAAAAAGACCACGAACATTGTGGGACCAATAATTATGCTGCTTTCAAGTACTGCTTCCAAGCAGCTCACCAGACACGTTAAGTGCATTGCATTACGTGCTTTATCTTTTACGTTTTCGAGAATTGGAGACTTCCGGTGCAAATTTGATAGTGATAAGTTTGAGGTTCTTTGTTTTTGGAGTCTTCCATTCCGACTTGCTTAAAATCAACAAAAATCAACATCTGTTCTAAAATCTAAAGGCAAAAGTCTAGATGAATTTGTGTGGATATAAAGGGGGGTATTGAGAAAGATCTATGTGCTTTTTCATTTAGAAAAAAAAACCTAACAATTGTTCGCTATTCATAGATTCCTTAGTCACTGAAAGCTATGCAGTGGTCATGTCATAATTTTTTTTCCACCCAAAGCCATAGATTGGTCATTTTTATAAAAACTAAAATAAAAAACTATTGAACTGAATTGATTTTCTAGAACACAAATTAAGCTCCCCAATTAACAGGTGACCCGTGTCGCTTTTATCTGTTGAACCACTACATACAGGGAAAATTTTTTAATTTCAGGGATTAGCCATCATTTGGATTTACAAACCTCTCCTACCTTCATAGGGTTAGAGTAATTTAAAAATGATTGAGTTTACCGAATTCTTGTAAATAGTTTGACGATTGATAATCTCCTTCCTATTATAAACTAAAATTTGTTCTCCATCTCTATCTTTTACTTAATCAATTTGATTGTTGTCATCAATCACACTCATTTGGCACTTTTTGGATTTATCGCTGATCATTAGTGGCAAATTTATTTTGAGTGGGTTTGGGATTGACAACTATTTTGCCTAAACAATGTTGTGATGTGCTTCCCCTTTCCTTAGTTTGCTCATTGCCTAAGGGGTTCTCCCCTTACCACCAAGTGTTCGATGAAGTGCCCTAAAGAGAATTTAATGTTACATTTGAGGCCACTAGGTTTGTTGAAAGATGACTCATTAGTTAATACAGTTTGGAATATAATGGTTGATCTTTGGCTTAAATATCCCCCGTTTTTTGGGAGTGAGACCATGGGTATGTGCAAGCACTGGATTGATATGGCGATACACCAAGGGCACACAATCAACTACTTTAAGCATAGGCTAGCTCGCATTGAGAGTGTCATTTTTAGAGGCATGGAGTTTCATTTGAGATGTAAATTTCTTCTTGAACTCTGCTCGGTGGAATCTTAGAAAACATACAACTTAAAGGATTAGCAAAACAAAAAAACCGACACTAAAGTTCAATAAGACAAAGACGCTAGAGGGAGGTCTTGAGCCTCCGACCTTGTGGTTAATAGCAACACGCTCTAATCAACTCAGCTACTCAAGTGCACTTTATCTAGAATTCCAAACCGCCCTTGGTCATGCCGACACTACTTATACTCCATCCACTTTAAAGATCCTAACGTTATTATGTTTTATTCTCCCATCCCTTTTCTCACAACCGCATGAACAAAAATGACAATAATAAAAAAAGCAAGCAAGTCATCTAAAATTGAATATAAGTTAGAGAATTTGATTTTGAAATGAAACATTTGAACTTGAATCTTTTGGCATGTTATAAACAATGAGTTGTTGATTCGCACACTATTATGTTTACTTTTACATGAAGTCCGAAATCCCTTTACCATTATTGGATAATTTACAGTTGTGAAATTTATCTATCCAAAACAGAAAAATGATAATCAACTAAATGAAGAAATGATTGAAAAGATGCCCGTAAAAATATGAAAATGATAGCAAGTCCAAAGTAAAAAGTACGCAAATATTAAAAAAAAAACAACTAAAGTGACAAGTAATGATTGAAAATGGAACAAAATTGACTTGATGTAAACTCTTTCTATATTTCAAACTCCTACAAAACTAAGTTAACACTATACTTACATCCGCGCCTGTTCTGACCAAATTGTAGCGAAAAATTAGGGTTCATAACGACATTTTCCTCACGAATAAAGAACTCAATGGAACATTTGCAATGAATTTCTATGGGTATGCTTGTAGCTTTCAAGGGATTGGATGGCTTCTTGAAATTATCAACACAGGGTTTCTGAGCTAATTGTCTCACGCATAAGTGTTGGAGTTGCTTCAAACATAGAGCAAAACATATTTTTCATTGGGTTACTTTTTGGTCTCCCAAGTGAAATTTCTTCAAAGAGTGTTTCATGTATACTATATCCGTGGCTTCCATGACCCCCAGAAACCTAGCGCCTAGAGTAATTTCAAGACTACGCGTGCACACGCGCATCACCCCTTTATCATCCAGAGTCGGGCTATGTGAATAAGGCAGGCATGGGCTTGGGCTCTTATAGACTAATCTTTTGGCGCAAATTCGGCTACATATTTTCGGTAAGTTATCGTTACAACATCTCGTTCCCATCTCGATAGCTATATTATCTACATCATTGCTTCGAAATTCCCTTCACCAAACCTCTTTTGCCTTTGTATGTTTCACATCCTCTTCCATCTGCAACTCAAAGCTTTCTCCTACAGCATGACATACACAAAAGACACTAAACATTCCTCCTAAACTATTTTAGGTAACTGTTCAAGCATCCCCATCATTGTTCGATTCTGTACGCAGTTTAAGCAGCTAACTTGCCATGTATTTTTTGAGATTAGTTTCTAACAAGTCCCCAATGTACGATTTCAGCACGCAAAATTGATTCCGGAATAGTGGACTATCACGTCACTGCATAACATCCCCTTTTTGCCCTTTTTACGTTAAGTCTGTTCCTGGACTATTAGTCGCCATCCTTAACTTTTTTATAACAAAAAGCAATATTAATTTTGTTTAAACATATTTACTGTAATGTTATGTAAGAATTACAAGTCTAAGTAAAGTGCTTGGCACTTCTTTTAGTACAAAATATCTTATATTTAATGTCATCCACCCACCAAAAGCGCCAAAAAAAACCCCAAATCGTAAAACAAGTTTTTAAAGGTATCTAACAATTTGATAGACCAACAATAGCGTCCAAATGGATGACGCAATACTCCGAAAGAGACAAAAAATCCAAGATAAACGTAGCTCAGAATTGATAACCCAGCTGGCATATCCTTGGCTTCAGAAACGGATCATGCATTGAATCATGCAGTCTACTCAGTAAGTATGGTGTGGCCTTCTTGAGTATGCATAACTTCAGGCCCCTTTCCTATTTTTGAATATGAATGAACGTTGGAAGCTTGGAAAATGTTGGAATGCACATAAGCAGAGTTAGACGCTGGAAAAAGACCACGAACATAGTGGGACCAATAATAATGAAGCTTTCAAGTAGCGCTTCGAAGCAGCTCACCAGACACATTGAGCGCAATTCATTACGTGCTTCATCTTTTATGTTTTCGGGAATTTGGGACTTCTTCTGCAAATTTGATAGTTATAATTTTGAGTTTCGTTGTTTTGCGGAGTCTTCCATTCCATCTTCCTTAAAATAAATAAAAATTGCCATCTATTCTAAAACCTAAAGGCAAAAATCTAGATGAATTTATGTGGCGATAAAGGGCGGGATTTAGAAAGATCTGTGTGCGTTTCCATTTAAAGAAAAAAAACTTAACAATTGTTTTCTATTCACAGATTCCTTAGACACTGAAAGCTATACATTGGTCATGTCATAATTGTTTTTCCACCCAAAGCCATAGATTTGTCATTTTTATTTAAATAAAAATAAAAAACTATTGAAGTGACTTGATTTTATAGAACTCAAATTCAGCAACCACGTTCATAGGTGACCCGTGTCCGTTTTGTTGGTTGAACCACTATATAAGGGATTTTTTTTAATTTCAAGGCTTAGCCGTCATTTTGATTTATGGACCTCTCCTACTTTTATAGGGTTAGAGTAAATTAAAGAAGATTGAGTTTAGTGAATTCTTGTGAATTGTTTGACGATTGATAATCTCCTTTCTATTATAATGAAAAGTTTGTTCTATTTCTCTATCTTTTACTTAATCAATTTCATTGTTGTCATCAATCATGCTCATTTGGCACTGTTTTGATTTATCGATGATCATTAGTGGCAAATTTTTTTTGAGTGGGTTTTGGATAGAGAGCTATTGTGCCTAAATAAAGTTGCGAAGCGCTTCCTTTTTCCTTAGTTTGCTCATTTCCTTGGGGGTTCTCTCCTTACCACCAATTGTTCGATGAAGCGCCCTAAAGAGCATTTCATCTCACATTTGAGGCTAATAGCTTTGTTGAAAGACGCTCATTAGTTAATATGGTTTGGAATATAATGGTTGATCTTTGGCCAAAATATCCCACCTTTTTTGGGTGTGAGACCATGAGTATGGGAAAGCGCTAGATTGATATGACGATACACCATAGGCACACAATCAACTATATGGGCATAGGCTAGCTCGCATTGAGAGTGTCATTTTTAGAGGCGTGGAGTTTCTTCTGTGAAGTAAATTTGTGCTTGAACTTTGCTCGGTGGAATCATAGAAAACATATAACATAAAAGATTAGCAAAACCAAAAACCGACATTAAAGTTCAATAAGACAAAGATGCTGGAGGGAGGGCTTGAACCTCTGACCTTATGGTTAACAACCGAACCCTCTAACCAACTGAGCTACTCCAGCGCACTTTACCTAGAATTCAAAACCGCCCCTGATCATGCTGACACGACATATATACTCCATCCACTTTAAAGATCCTAACGTTATTATGTGTTATTCTCCCAACCCTTTTCTTACAACCCCATGAACAATGATGACAATAATAAAAAAAGCAAGCAAGTCATCTAAAATTGCATCAAAGTTAGAGAATTTGATATTGAAATAAAATATTTGAACATGAATCTTTTGGCATGTTATAAACAATGAGTTGTTGATTCGCACCTATTATGTTTACTTTTTACATGAAGTCCAGAATCCCTTAAGCATTATTGGATAATTTACAATCATGAAATTTATGTATCTATAACTGAAAAATGATAATCAACTAAATGAAGAAATGTTTGAAAAGTTGCCCGTAAAAAATCCGAAAATGATAGCGAGTCCAAAGTAAAAAGTATGGAAATATTTAAAAAAATACAACAATTAAAGTGACACATAATGATTGAAAATGGAACAAAATTGACATGATGTAAATTCTTCCAACATTTAAAACTCCCAGAAAACTAAGTTAACACAAGACTTACATTTGTGCACGTTCCGACCAAATGGTAGCCAAAAATTATGGTTTGTGACAACATTTTCGAGATGGATAAAGAATTCAATGGAACATTTGCAATGAATTTCAGAAGGTGTGCTTGTAGGTTTTAAGGGATTGGAAGCCTTCTTGAAATTATCAACGTAGGGTTTCTAAGCTAACGGTCTCACTCATAAGTGTTGGAGTTGCTTCGAACGTAAAGAAAAACATAATTTTCATTGCGTTACTTTTTGGTGTCAAAATGAAATTTCTTTGGAGAATGTTTCATGCATATTATATCCGTGCCGGCCATGACCCCCGAGAAAGCTAGCGGCTAGATGATTTCAAGACTACGCACGCACACGCGCACGACTCCTTAATCAGTCGGAGTTAGGCTATATGAATAAGGAGGGCATGGGCTTGGGCTCTTATTGACTAATCTTCTGGCACAAATTCGTCTATGTATTTTCGGCAAGTTATCGTTACAAAATCTCATTTCCATCTCAATAACCATATTATCTGCATCATTGTTATGCATTTTGCTTCACCAAACCTCTTTTGCCTTTCTATGTTTCACATCTTCTTCTATCTAAAACTCAAAGCTTTCTGCTACAACATGACATCCACCAAAGACACTAAACATTCCTCCTAAACTACTTTAGGCGACTATTCAAAGATCCCCATCATTGTTCGATTCAGTACGTAGTTCTTGTAGCTAACTTACAATGTTTTCTTTGAGATCAATTGCTAATGAGTCCCAAGTGTGTGATTTCAGTACACAAAATCGATTCCCGGACAGTGGACTATCCCATCACTGAGCAACATGGCCCTTTTTCCAATTGGATGCTAAATTTGTTCCTGAACTATTAGTCGCCATCCTTAACTTTTTTCTAACAATAAGCAATATTAATTTTTTTAAACAGATTTACTGTAATGGTATATATGAGTTAGAACTCTAAGTAAATTTCTTGGCACTTGTTTTACCACAAAATATGTAATATTTAACGTCATCTGCCCCCCAAAAGCAACCAAAATAAACACCAAATCATAAAAGAAGTTTTTAAAGTTATTTAGCAATGTGATAGACCAACAAAAGCGCAATGGGATGATGCAATGCTTAATAAGCGACAGAAAATCCAAGATAAGCGTAGCTCATAATTGGTGACCCAAATGGCATATCCTTGGCTTCAGAAACTGATCACGCATTGAATCATGCGGTCTCCATAGTAAGTATGGCATGGCCTCCTCGATTATTCATAACATCAGTTCCCTTTCTTATTCTTGAATATGAACGAACGTTGAAAGCTGGGAACATATTGCAATGTACATAAGCAGAGTTACACACTGGAAAAAGACCATAAACATTGTGGGACAAACAATTATGCAGCTTTCAAGTAGTGCTTCCAAGCAGCTCACCAGACACATTGAGCGCATTGCATTACATGCTTCATCTTCTATGTTTTTGGGAATTTGAGACTTTCGGTGCAAATTTGATAGTTATAATTTTGAGGTTCGTTGTTTTGCGGAGTCTTCCATTCCATCTTGCTTAAAATAAATAAAAACTGCCACCTGTTCTAAAACCTAAAGGGAAAGATCTAGATGAATTTATGTGGCGATAAAGGGAGGGACTCGGAAAGATCTATTTGCTTTTTCATTTTTTTTAAAAAAAAAACTTAATAATCGTTCTCTCTTCATAGATTCCTTAGACACTGAAAGTTATACAGTGGTCATGTCAAAAAAAATTCCACCAAAGCCATATATTTGTCATTTTTATTAAAATTACAATAAAAAATTATTGAAGTGAATTGAATTTCCAGAACTCAAATTGAGCGCCCACATTCCTTGGTGACTCGTGTCCGTTTTGTCGGTTGAACCACTATATAAAGGAAATTTTTTTTTATTTAAGGGCTTAGCCATCAATTGAATTTACGAACCTCATGTGCCTTTATATAGTTAGAGTAAATTAAAGAAGGTTGAGTGTACTGAGTTCTTATGAATAGTTTGACAATTGATAATCTCCTTCCTATTATAATCTAAAGTTTGTTCTCTTTCTCTATCTTTTACTAAATCAATTTAATTATTATCATCAATCATGCTCCTTTGGCATTATTTGGATTTGTTGATGATCATTATTGGAAAATTTTTCCTGAGAGGGTTTGGGATTGAGAGCTATTGTGCCTAAATGAAGTTGGGAAGCGCTTCCCTTTTCCTTAGTTTGCTCATTTCCTAGGGGGTTCTCTCCGTAGCACTAGGTGTTCGATGAAGTGCCCTAAAGAGCATTTAATCTCACATTCGAGGCTAATAGCTTCATTGAAAGATGACTCAATAGTTAATATGGTTTGGAATATAATGGTCGGTCTTTGGCATAAAAATCCCCCTTTTTTTGGGTGTGGGACCATGAGTATGGACAAGCGCTGGATGGATATGGCGATACACCAACGGCACACAATCAACTACATTGGGGATAGGCTAGGTCACATTGGGAGTGTCATTTTTAGAGGCGTGGAGTTTCATTTGCGAAGTAAATTTGTGCTTGAAGTCTGCTCGGGTTGAATCTTAGGAAACATATACCACAAAAGATTAGCAAAACCAAAAAATCGACATTAGAGTTCAATAAGACAAAGACGGTAGAGTGAAGGCTTAAACCTCTGACCTTGTGGTTAACAACCACACGCTATAAGCAACTGAGCTACTCTAGCGCGCTTTACCTAAAATTCCAAACCGCCCTTGATCTTGCCGACACCACTTATACTCCATCCACTTTAAAGATCCCAACGTTATTATGTGTTATTCTCCCGTCCCTTTTCTTACATCCCCATGAAAAAAAATGACAATAATCGAAAAAGCAAGCAAGTCGTCTGAGATCGCATCCAAGTTAGAGAATTTGATTTTGAAATAAAATATTTAAACTTGAATCTTTTGGCATGTTATAAACAACGAGTTGTTGATTCGCACACTATTATGTTTAAATTTTACACCTAGGCCGGAATCGCTCTAACATTATTGGATAATCTAAAGTTATGCAATTTATCTATCTATCACTAGAAAATGATAATCAACTAAATGAAGAAATGCTTGAAAAAATGCCCGTAAAAAATCCTAAAATGATAGCAAGTCCAAAGTAAAAAGTACACATATATTTAAAAAAATACAACAATTAATGTGACAAATAATGATCGAAAATGGAACAAAATTGACCTGATGCAAACTCTTTCGATATT
>JACYFF010015252.1:13843-139141 GCA_017589665.1 Selenicereus undatus | reverse complement strand
GGCATGCCCATTTCATAGTTAACGCAAACATTTACTAGTTACGAGTAGTATAATAGGAATTTAGAACAACTAGTTTGTACCCTTAAAAAGAAAGAATAAAAGGTTGATATTTGATCTAATTGTAGTATTGTATTATTTTATTTCATTTATCTTTTTATTGGCTTTTTCCTTCTTTTCACCCAAGATGTAATGATTACGGACATAATGGAGATTGTGTTCAAACTAAGATTGTCTTTGAAAGAGGGGTTGCCTTTGGGCTGTAATTATCTCTTTTACTAAAGTACTTTCCTACTTCATCATATCTGGGTTGTGTGTGTGTGTGTGTGTATATATATATATATATATGTATATATATATTTGTATGTATGTATGTATATATATATATATATATATATATATATATATTTGATACTAATGTTTGACACTATTACTTCTAGTTCATGAGTCAAATGAAATGCTTAGAGAAGAGCATACAAATCTTTCCCATGACGTAGAAAGAGAGTTATCCAGTAAGTGTGCGCAATATATAATCTCATCTATTTGCTAAGTGTAATGATATTTTCAAGTCTGGAGATTCTTTTGTAATTGTTATAAATGACCTCTTGTGGTTGAACTTGTAAATGTAGATAGAATGATGGATACACCTATGAACCACAACATTGAGGACGAAAATCAGATTAGGTCATCTAATCAACAAGGTCAAGCAAACTATTTTTTTTGGCTTTTGTTTTTTGTTTTTTGTTTTTGGTGCAAGCTACTTCCAATGCTTCTTAAGGTTAATTTCATTGGGCATTATTGTTTTTTGTGCCAGCTTCTCAATATTTTTTCATTTGACATTATTTTATTTTTTTGAATTATTTGAGAGGTGCTCTCTTTTTAACCATGTTTGTTTCGTTAATTTTCTTTGCTTCCTTACCCAGATGTGGCAAAACAAAGTGCTTATACTGGAAAAGGAAAACGGATGCGCATCCGGCAAAAGTAGAGATCGAAATCCCCCCAGAACTCAAGTGTATTGTTGGCAGCAACAACACCCAATTCATTAACGAGGCCAGCTATTTAATGAAGCAAATTAATGCCCTTGGATGTGGAAAAGTGGGGTGACATATAACTGAAAAAAAAGGAAGTATTTCATGACGTTAAAGGTTTTCACTCGAGACTAACATTGTCCTGTCTAGTTATGTTTTTTTAAATAGTTTGATCATTAATAATTTGTATTGCATGTAGGAAATGTTTAAATTGCCCCAAGGTTGTCATGTCGATAAAACCATAGAGCGTTGTTGCAAGGTTTAGTATAGAAAGTGGCGGTATGATTTGAAGCAAAAAGCATACACTAACTATGCGACAGTGGCTGATTGTCGGGATAATCTGCCCAAAGAAGTGGACCCTGATCAATGGAAATGGCTAGTAAATTATTGGGACAACGTTAAGTTCAGGGTAAGTTCAATATTCTTTTCTATTACATCACTTGAATATGTCCATTGACCATAACCCTGAAATTATAATAAATTCAGTTTCTAATCTTTTAAACCTTATGGTTTTTCCTATTTCTTATAGCGTAAAAGTGAGACAAACACTAAAAGTCAAACATATTAGAAAATGCTTGTAAAGGTTGGCACACAAACAATTGCTAGCACCTTCTGTGAGATGGTAACTTAAGCTTATATGTACTTGGTACTGAATTGTGGACTTGGTTTTTTCTGAAACTTTCTTTAAAACCAATTTTTGACTTGCTTATTCTTGGATGTAATTGCACTTTACGTAAGGTCTTTTTAAATGATTTTAGTTGCAGAAACCAATTGGTGGATTGTACGACCTCTTACCTGAGGACTCTCAACCAGGAGCAAAAGAGGATGAAGAATGGTACTACTTGCGATTATGGAAAATCCAAAGACAAAAGAAAGATGGAACTTGGCCAGATGAGCATGTAGAGAAAGCATATGAAGACCTCCAAGTAGTGCACCAAAAAGAGCTTGAGAAGTATGGGGTTGATAACCTTACACCCAAAGAGGCTTTTACTTGTGTCCTTAAGCATAGGAAAGCATCACATCATCAAAGAGGCATGGGTAAAGGGGGTGTTAGCTTTTACGAGTTGTCAAAACCAAGGTATCAATGAGGACAAAATTCAAGATAGGATTGATGCTGAAGTTAATAGGCAGGTTTCTGAACAACTAAAAGGCATTCATGAGGCTTATGATGCTCGTCTTCGTGTTCTAGAGGAAAGACTAGGTTCTTCGTCAAGGACACAGGTTCATATAAGTTAGACTACAATAGGTTTCATACATTTACAATAAGTATCATTTCAGAATGATGAACTAAGCATATACAATTATCATAATTTTATTAGCTACTATTTGCAGCAAACTTCATACGATGATTATATATTTAATGTAATTTCATTTCAAGTACGATTGCATTTCATTTCAATTAATTTATTATTACATGTATGTATTTATGAGAATGTCCACAAACAATATAATTATTATTTGCAAACGGTAAACAATATTAAAATATATATAATAACAAAAAAACAAATGCAATCAAAGTTTACCACATTTTACGATAAGTTTAGCAGCAAAAGTGAACTGCCACAAAATGTATTCAAATATCTGCCAAAATATGGTTCGTGGCAATTATATTTTGCTACAAATATCACCTTCTTGTAGCAAACATGGATTTAGTGGCAAATGGAGCTTGCTATAAATTGTATGCTTTTGTAGCAAATTTCAATTTGTGGCAATTGAAAATTTTCCACTAAAGCTAAATAATTCGTAGCAAAACTAAATTTGCCACAAATGCCTTTTGCAACGGACTATCTGTGGTAACTTTGTAGCAATTTTTTAAGTTGCCAGAGAAGACATTTTGTAGCAAAATATCAACATATTGTACCAAATCTTGTTGCCACAAAAACCAAATTTTCTGGTAGTGAGTGTTTTTTGCTTACTGTTCATTTTATCTTCCTTTCTAGCTATTGGTGTTTATATTCCCTCTTCTATTTTAATCAACGAAAAATTTTGTGCAGTGTGTTCTGCTCCAATTGCTTCGTTTCCTTCACTTATTGCTCTGCTTGTTACCGCATGCTTTCCTTTGCTTATGCTCCGTAGTACCATAGCCGTTAAGGGGAATGGCAAGTGAAGAATCCTGAGTCTCTTTTATGAACTGGAAAGATGTAACGACCAGCCGTGACACGTGCTTAATGACCGTTAGCCCCCAGTGGCGCTAAAAGTATAGCGCTGGCCCTAGGGCCATGCTTGATGACCCTCAGCCCTTATGGGGGCTAAGGGTCACTAAGCATCGCCCCAGGGCCGGTTGCTATGCCTTTAAGTCCCAATGGCCGGTCGCTATACATTTAGCCCTAATGGGGGCTAGGGGTCATTAAGCATGGCCCAAGGGCCAGTCGTTATTCCTTTAAGCCCCAATGGGGGCCAAGGGTCATTAAGTAAGACCCCAGGGCCAGTCGCTATACCTTCAAGCCCCAATAGGGATTAAGGGTCATTAAGCATCGCCCCAGCGCCGACCGCTATACCTTTGGCCCTAGTATTGGCTAAGGGTCATTAAGCAAGGCCCAAGGCCCAGCGTTATACTTTTAGCCCCAATGGGGGCGAATGGTGATTAAGCACTGCGTGAACGACGATCCCCACCCTTTTAGCCCCACTGGGGGCTAATGGCCATTAAGCACGGCCTCATGGCCGGTCGTCACTTCTTTCCAGTCCATAAAATAGACTCAGGATTCTTCACTTGCCACTCCCCTTAGTGGCTATGGTATGACAGAGCACAAGCAAAGGAAAGCATGCGGTAGCAAGCAGAACAATAAGTGAAGGATCGGGGCTATCATCCGGTGCGTGACAAGAGCGCGAAGTTCTTCCAGGAGCTCTTGGTGACCCTAGCGCCTTAAGCCTTTCGTATTGAATGTTTTTTTGAGGAATATGTCAAGTGCGTTGACGATCGCCATTGTGCCAGGGCCGAAGGTCGAGACCCCAAGTTGGTGGAGTTGAATGCTCTTCCAACTGTTGAAGAGGGCCTGGGCGACGAGCAGACTACACCCTAAATGGCGAGGCTGTGATGCCTAACGAAGGAGGGCGGTGTAGCCGGGGAGCTGGAGGTGGTGATTGTGATAAGGATGCTGAGGCTTAGGGCCTTAGAGTGTTTTTTGCTGACTGTTTGTTTTAGCTTCCTTTCTAGTTGTTGGTGCTTATATTGCCTCTTCTACTTTAATTAATGAAAAGTTTTGTACGGTGCGTTCTGCTTTAACTGATTCATTTGCTTCACTTATTGTTCTGCTTATTACCGCACGCTTTCCTTTGCTTATGCTCCGTAGTACAATAGCCGCTAAGGGGAGTGGCAAGTGAAGAATCATGAGTCTCTTTTATGGACTACAAAGAAATAACGATCGGCCCTAAGGGGGTGCTTAATGACCCTTAGCCCCCAATAGGGCTAAAAGTGTGGCGACCGGCCTTGAGGCCCTGCTTAATGACCGTTAGCCCCCATTTCGGATAAAAGTATAGTGTTGCCCCAGGGGCCATGCTTAGTTACCCTTAGCCCTAATGGGGGCTAAGGGTCATTAAGCATGGCCCTGGGCTATGGGTAATTAGGCATGGCCCAAGGGCCGGTCACTATGCCTTTAAGTCCCAATGGTCGGTCGCTATACATTTAGCCCTAATGGGGGCTAAGGGTCCTCAAGCATAGCCATAGGGGCATTCGTTATACATTTAAGCCCTAACGGGGCCCAAGGGTCATTAAGTACGGCCCCAGGGCTAGTCACTATACCTTCAAGCCCAAATAGGGGTTGAGGGTCATTAAGCATCCCCCAAGGGCTGACCGCTACACCTTTGGCCCCTGCTGGGGCCAAGGGTCATTAAGCATGGCCCCAGGGCCAGCGCTATACTTTTAGGCCCAGTTGGGGTAAGGGCCATTAAGCACGGCCTCAAGGGTGGTCGACACACTTTCAGGAGCTCTTGGTGACCCTGGTGCCTTAAGCCTTTCGTGTTCAAAGTTATTTTGAGGCGTATGTCAAGTTCGTCGACGATCGCCCTTGTGCTGAGGTCGAAGGTCGAGACCCCGAGTTGCTGGAGTGGAATCCTCTTACAAGAGGGTCTGGGTGACGAGAAGACTACACCCTAGACGGCGAGGCTGTGATGCCTGACGAAGAAGGGCGATGCAACTGGGGAGCTGAAGGTAGTGATTATGATGGGGATCCTAAGGCGTAGTGCCTTAGATTGCTTTTTGCTAACTGTTTGTTTTATCTTCCGTTCCAGCTATTGGTGCGTATATTCCCTCTTCTATTTTAATCAATGGAAAATTTTATGCGGTGTCTTTCGCTCCAATTGCTTTGTTTCCATCACTTATTCTTCTGCTTGTTACTGCATGCTCTCCTTTGCTTATGCTCCACAGTACCATAGCCGCTAAGGGGAGTGGAAGAGAAGAATCCCGAGTCTCTTTCATGGACTGGAAAGAAGTAACGACCGGCCCTAAGGCCGTGCTTAATGACCCTTAGCCCTTAGTGGGGCTAAAGGTGTGGCGACCGGCCTTGAGGCCGTGCTTAATGGCCTTTAGCCCCCAATGGGGCTAAAAGTATATCGCTGGCCCTGGCGCCATGCTGAATGACCCTTAGCCCCTACGGGGCTAAGGGTCACTAAGCATGGCCTTAGGGCCGGTCGCTATGCGTTTAAGTCCCAACGGCCGGTTGCTATACATTTAGCCCCAACAGGGGCTAAGGGTCAATAAGCATGGCCCTAGGCCCAGTCGTTATACCATTAAGCCCCAATGGCGGCCAAGGTTAATTAAGTATGACCCTAGGGCCAGTTGTTATACCTTCAAACCCCAATAGGGAATAAGGGTCATTAAGCATCGCCCCAGCGCTGACTGCTATACCTTTTGCCCTAGTAGGGGCTAAGGGTCATTAAGCATGACCCTAAGGCAAGCGCTATGCCTTTAGCCCCAATAGGGGCTAAGGGTCATTAAGCACTGCGCCAAGGCCGGTCCCCAAACTTTTAGCCCCATTGGGGGCTAAGGGTCATTAGGCACGGCCTCAGGGCCGATCGTTACTTCTTTCCAATCAATAAAAGAGACTTAGGATTCTTTACTTGCCACTCCCCTTAGCGGCTATGGTACTATACAGCATAAGCAAAGGAAAGCATACGGTAACAAGCAAAACAGTAAGTGAAGGATCAGGGCTATCATCCGGGGAGTGATGAGAGCGCCAAGTTCTTTTAGGAGCTCTTGGTGACCTTGGTGCCTTGAGCCTTTCGTATTGAAAGTTTTTTTTGAGCTGTGTGTCAAGTTCGTCGACGATCGCCATTGTCCCGAGGTCGAAGGGCGAGACCCCGAGCTGGTGGAGTCGAATGCTCTTCCAACTGTTGAAGAGGGCCTGCGCGATGAGGAGACTACACCCTTGACAACGAGGCTATGATCCCTGACGAAGGAGGGCGATGCAGCCGGGGAGTTGGAGGTAAAGATTATGATGAGGATCCTGAGGCTTAGTGCCTTAGAAAGCTTTTTGCTTACTGTTTGTTTTATCCTCCTATTTTATGATCGGCAAAGAAGAAACGACTGGCCCTAAGGCCGTGCTTAATGACCCTCAGCCCCTAGTGGGACTAAAACTCTTGCGACCGGCCTTGAGGCCATACTTAATGACCCTTTGTCCCCATTGGTGCTAGAAGTATAGCGTTGGTCCTGGGGCCGTGCTTAGTGACCATTGGGGTTTAGGGTCACTAAGCATGGCCCCAGGGCCGGTCATTATGCCTTTAAGTCCCAACGACCAGTCGCTATACATGTGGCCCCAATGGGGGGTCCTTAATCATAGCCCTAAAGCTAGCCGTTGTACCTTTAAGCCCCAATAGGGATTAAGGGTTATTAAGCATCGCCCTAGGGCCGACCGCTATACCTTTCGCCCCAGTAGGGGCTAAGGGTCATTAAGCATGGCCCCGGGGCCAGCACTACACTTTTAGCCTCAATGGGGGTAAGGGTCATTAAGCACGGCCTCAAGGCCGATCGCCACACTTTTAAGCCCACTGGGGCTAATGGTCATTATGCACGCCCTCAAGGCCTGTCGTTACTTCTTTCCTGTGCATAAAAGAGACTCAGGATTCTTCACTTGCCACTCCCCTTAGCGACTATGGTACTACGGAGCATAAGCAAAGGAAAGCATGCGTAACAAGCAGAACAATAAGTGAAGGATCAAGGCTATAATCCTGGGTGTGACAAGAGCGCCAAGCTCTTTTAGGAGCTCTTGGTGACCCCGGTGGCTTAAGCCTTTCGTATTGAAAGTTATTTTGAGGCGTATGTCAAGTTCGTCGATGATCGTCGTTGTGCCGAGGTCGAAGGTCGAGGCCCCGAGTTGGTGGAGCTGAATCCTCTTACAACTGTTGAAGAGGGCCTGGGCGACGAGGAGACTACACCCTACATGGTGAGAATAAGCTGTGATGCCTAACGAAGGAGGGCGATGCACCTGGGGAGCTAGAGGTAGTGATTATGGTGAGAATCCTGAGGCTTAGTGCCTTAGAGTGTTTTTTGCTTACTGTTTGTTTTATCTTTGTTTCTGGCGATTGGTGCTTATATTCCCTCTTTTGTTTTAATCAATGAAAAATTTTGTGCGTTGTGTTATGCTCCAATTGCTTCGTTTCCTTCACTTATTGTTCTGTTCGTTACCGTATGCTTTCCTTTGCTTATGCTCTGTAGTACCATACCCACTAAGGGGAGTGGCAACTGAAGAATCCTGAGACTCTTTTGTGGAATGGAAAGAAGTAATGACTAGCCCTGAGGTCATGCTTAATGATCCTTAGGCCCTAGTGGGGCTAAAAATGTGGCGACTAGGATTGAGGCTGTGCTTAATGACCATTAACCCCCATTGGGGCTAAAAGGATAGCGTTCGCCTTGGGGCCATGCTTAATGACCCTTAGCCCCTATGGGCGCTAAGGGTCATTAAGCATGGCCCCAGGGCCGGTCGCTATGCCTTTATGTTCGAACGGCCGGTCGCTATACTTTTAGCCCCAATGGGAGGTAAGGGTCATTAAGCATGGACCTAGGGCCAGTCGTTATACCTTTAAGCCCCAATGGCGGGCAAGGGTCATTAAGTACGACCCCTGGTCGACTCGCTATACCTTCAACCCTCAATGGGGATTAAGGGTCATTAGGCATCGCCCCAGCACCGACTGCTATACCTTTGGCCCCAATAGGGGCTAAGGGTCATTAAGCATGGCCCAAGGGCTGGTGCTATACTTTTTGCCCCATTGGGGGCTAAGGTTCATTAAGCACTGCGTCAAGGACAGTCCGCACACTTTTAGGCCCACTGGGGGCCAAGGGTCATCCTCTTTAAGTGACCTAGATCTTATCCATCGTCCTTGAGGATTTGACCCTCAAAGTACTACGATGACAATCGTATGCTTGAGGTTTCCTTTTCAGTTTGTCTCCCTCAAAAATCACCAACAGCCAGCCCTATACTTTTAGCCTTGATGGGGGCTAAGGGTCATTAAGCACGGCCTCAAGGCCGGTCGCTACACTTTTAGGCCCACTGGGGGATAAGGGCCACTGTGCACAGCCTCAGGGCCGGTCGTTAATTCTTTCCAGTAAATTAAGCAGACTCAGGGTTCTTCACTTGCCACTCCCCTTAGCGGCTATGGTACTATGGAGCAGAAGAAAGGAAAGCATGCGGTAAGAAGCAGAACAATAACTGAAGGATCAGGGCTATCGTCCGGGGCGTGACGAGAGCACCAAGTTCTTTTAGGAGCTCTTGGTGACCCAGGTTCCTTAAGCCTTTCGTATTGAAAGATGTTTTGAGGCGTATGGTAAGTTGATCAACGATCGCCATTGTACCGAGGTCGAAGGTCTAGACCTCGAGTTGGTGGAGTTGAATGCTCTTCCAACTATTGAAGAGGGCGTATGCGCCGAGGAGACTACACCCTAGATGGCAAGGCTATGATGCCTAACAAAGGAGGGCGATGCAGCCGGGGAGCTGGAGGTAGTGATTATGATGAGGATCCTGAGGCTTAGTGCCTTAGAGTGTTTTTTGCTTACTGTTTGTTTTATCTTCCTTTCTAGCTATAGGTGCTCATATTCCCTCTTCTATTTTAATCAATGAAAAATTGGTGTCCTTTACTTATTTTTCTGCTTGTTACCGCATGCTTTCCTTTCCTTATCCTCCGCAGTACCATAGCTGCTAAGGGGAGTGGCAAGTGAAGAATCATAAGTCTCTTTTATGGACTGGAAAGAAGTAACGACCGGCCTTGAGGCCATGCTTAATGGCCCTTAGTCCTCAGTGGTGCTAAAAGTCTGGCGAGCGGCCTTAAGGCCCTACTTAATGACCCTTAGCCCCCGTAGGGGCTAAGGGTCACTGAGCATGTCCTTAGGGCCGGTCACTATGCCTTTATATCCTGACGGCCGATCGCTATACATTTAGCCGCAATGGGGGCTAAGGGTCATTAAGCATGGCCCTAAGGCCAGTCGTTATACCTATAAGTCCCAATGGGGGCCAAGGGTCATTAAGTACGGCTCAGGGCCAGTCGGTATACCTTCAAGCCCTAATAGGGATTAAGGGTCATTAAGCATCGTCCCAGCGCCGACCGCTATACCTTTAGCCCCAATAGGGGCTAAGGGTCATTAAGCACTGCGTCAAGGTCGGTCCCCACACTTTTAGCCCCACTGGGGGCTTAGTGTCATTAGGCACGACGACAGAGCCAGTCGTTACTGCTTTCCAGTATATAAAAGAGACTTCAGGATTCTTCACTCGCCACTCCCCTTTGCGACTATGGTACTATGGAGCATAAGCAAAGGAAAGCATGCGATAACAAGCAGAACAATAACTCAAGGATCAGGGCTATCATCAGGGGCGGGACGGGAGCGTCATGTTCTTTAAGGAGTTCTTGGTGACCCTGGTGCCTTAAGCCTTTCGTATTGAAAGTTGTTTTAAGGCCGATGTCATGTTCGTCGACGATCGGCGTTGTGCTGAGGTCAAAGGTTGAGACGCCGAGTTGGTGGAGTTGAAGGCTCTTGCAACTGTTGAAGAGGGCTTGGGCGATGAGGAGACTACGCCCTAGATGGCGAGGTTGTGATGCCTGACGAAGGATAGCGATGCAGCCGGGGAGCTGGAGGTACTGTTTTTTGCTCACTGTTGGTTTTATGTTCCTGTGTAGGTATTGGTGCTTATATTCACTCTTCTATTTTAATCAATAAAAAATTTTGTGCGGTATGTTCATCTCTTATTGCTTAAGGACCCTAGAAAGGAAAGCACTAATACCTAGAAAGGAACATAAAACAAACAGTAAGTAAAAAACACTCTAAGGTATTAAGCCTCAAGATCCTCATCATAACCACTACATCCAGCTCCCCGGCTGCTTCGCCCTCGTTCGTCAGGCATCACAGCCTCGCCATCTAGGGTGCTGTCTTCTCGTCGCCCAGGCCAACTTCGACAGTTAGAAGAGCTTTCAACTCCACCAACTCGGGGTATCGACCTTTGATCTCGGCACAACGGCGATCGTCGACGAGCTTGACATACGCCTCAAAACAACTTTGAATACAAAAGTCTTAAGGGACCGGGGTCACCAAGGGCTCCATAAAGCACTTGGCGCTCTTATCACGCCCCGGATGGTAGCCCCGATCCTTCAGTTATTGTTCTCCTTGTTACCGTACGCTTTCCTTTGCTTATGCTCCGCAGTACCATAGCCGCTAAGTGGAGTGGCAAGTGAAGAATCCTGAGCCTCTTTTATGCACTGGAAAAAAGTAACGACCGACCCTCAGGCCGTGCTTAATGACCCTTAGCCCCCAATGGGGCTAAAAGTTTGGCGACCAGGCTTCAGGCCCTCTTTAATGACCCTTAGCGCCATCGGGGCTAAAAGTATAGCGCTGGCCCCAGGGCGAGTCGCTATGCCATGAAGTCTCGATGGGCGATTGCTGTACATTTAGCCCCAATGGGGGCTAAGGGTCGTTAAGCATGGCCGTACGGCCATTCGTTATACATTTAACCCCCATTGGGGGACAAGGGTCATCAAGTACGGCCCTAGGGCCAGTCAGCATACCTTCAAGGCCCAATAGGGATTAAGGGTCATTAAGCATTACCCTAGGGCCGACAACTATACCTTTGGCTCCAGTAGGGGCGTAGCGTCATTAAGCATGGCCCCAGGGCCAGCGCTATACGTTTAGCCCCAATATGGGCTAAGGGTCATTAAGGCATGGCCTTAAGGCCGGTCGCTACACTTTTAGGCCCACTGGGGGCTAAGGGTTATTACGCAGGGCCTCAGGGCCGGTCGTTACTTATTTCCAGTACATAAAAGAGACTCAGGATTCTTCACTTGCCACTCCCCTTACCGGCTATGGTACTACGGAGCCTAAGCATAGGAAAGCAAACGGTGACAAGCAGAACAATAAGTGCAGTATCGGGGCTATCATTCAGGGTGTGACGAGAGCGCCATGTTCTTTCAAGAGCTCTTGGTGACCCTGGTGCCTCAAGCCTTTCGTAGTGGAAGTTATTTTGAGGCGTATGTCAACTTCATCGACGATCACCGTTGTGCCGAGGTCGAAGGTGGAGACCCTGAGTTGGTTGAGTTGAATCCTCTTATGGCTGTTGAAGAGGGCCTGGGCGACCAGGAGACTACACCCTAATTGGCGAGGTTGTGATGCCCGACAAAGGAGGGCGATGCGGCCGCGGAGCTGCAGGTAGTGATTATGATGAGGATCCTGAGGCTTAGTGCCTTAGAGTGTTTTTTGCTTACTGTTTGTTTTATCTTCCTTTCTAGCTATTGGTTCTTATATTCCCTATTCTATTTTAATCAACGAAAAATTTTGTGTTGTGCGTTCTGCTCCTATTACTTCATTTCCTTCACTTATTGTTCTGCTTGTTACCGCATGCTTTCCTTTGCTTATGGTCCATAGTGCCGTAGCCGCTAAGGGGTGTGGCAAGTGAAGAATCCTGACTCTGTTTTACAGACTAGAAAGAAGTAATGATCGACCCTAAGGCCGTGCTTAATGACCCTTAGCCCCCAGTGGGGCTAAAAGTGTGGCGACCGACCTTGAGGGCGTGCTGAATGACCCTTAGCCCCCATTGAGGCTAAAAGTATAGCGTTGGCCCTTAGTGCCATGCTTAATGACAAAGGGTCACTAAGCTTGGCCCCAGGGCCGGTCGCTATACGTTTAAGTCACAATGGGGTGCAAGGGTCATTAAGTACGGCCCCAGGGCCAGTTGCGATACCTTTAAGCGCTACTAGGGATTAATGGTCAATAAGAATTTCCCCCAGTGCCGACCGCTATACCTTTGGCCTCAGTAGGGGCTAAGGGTCATTAAGCATGGCCCAAGGCCCAACGCTATACTTTTAGCGCCAATGTGGGTTAAGGGCCATTAAGCTCTGCGTCAAGGCCGATCCCCACACTTTTAGCCCCACTAGGGGCTAAGGGTCAGCAAGCACGACCTCATGGCAAGTCGCTATACGTTCAAGCCCCAATAGGGATTAAGGGTCATTAACCATCGCGCCAGGGCCGACCGTTATAGCTTTGGCCCCAACAGGGGCTAAGGGTCATTAATCATGGCCCGAGGCCAACGTTCTCCTTTTAGCCGCAATGGGGGCAAGGGGTCATCAAGCACGGCGTCAAGGCCAATCGCCACAGTTTTAGGCCCACTAGGGCCTAAGGGTCATTACGTACGGCCTCAAGGCCGGTCGTTACTTCGTTCCAGTCCACAAAAGAGACTCACGATTCTTCACTTACCTCTCCCCTTAGCAACTATGGTGCTACAAAGCATAAGCAAAGGAAAGCCTGCGGTAACAAGCGAAACAATAAGTGAAGGATCGCGGCTATCATCCGGGGCATGACGAGAGCGCCAAGTTCTTTATGGAGATGTTGGTATTGAAAGTTATGTTGAGGCGTATGTCATGTTTGTCGACGATCGCCGTTGTGCTGAGGTCGAACGTCGAGACCTCGAGTTGGTGGAGTTGAATGCTCTTCCAACTGTTGCAGAGGGCCCGGGCAACAAGGAGGCTACACCCTAGATGGCGAGGCTGTGATGCCTAACGAAGGAGGGCGATGTAACTGGGGAGCTGGAGGTAGTGACTATGATTAGGAGCCCAAGGTGTAGTACCCTAGAGTGTTCTTTGCTTACTGTTTGTTTTATGTTCTTTTCTAGCTATTGGTACTTATATTCCCTCTTCTATTTTAATCAATGAAAAATTTTGTGCGGTGCGTTCTGCTTTAATTGCTTCGTTTCCTTCACTTATTGTTCTGTTTTTTATTGTATGCTTTCCTTTGCTTATGCTCCGTAGTACTAGAGCCGGTAACGGGAGTGGCAAGTGAAGAATCCTGAGGCCATGATTAATGACCCCTAGCCCCCAATGGGGCTAAAGGTGTTGCGACCGACCTTGAGACCCTAGGGCCATGCTTAGTGACCCTTAGCCCCCGTAGGGCTGAGGGTTACTAAGCATGTCCCCAGGGCCGGTCACTATGCCTTTAAGTCCTGACGGCCAATCGCTATACATTTAGCCCCCATGGGGGCTAAGGGTCATTAGGCATGGCCTATGGCAAGTCGTTATACCTTTAAGCCCCAATGGGTGCCAAGGGTCATTAAGTACGGCCCAGGGCCAGTCGTTATACCTTCAAGCCCCAATAGGGATTAAGGGTTATTAAGCATCGCCCCAGCGCCGACCGCTATACCTTTGGCCCCAGTAGAGGCAAAAGGTCATTAAGCATGGCGCAAGGGCTAACGCTATACTTTTATCCCCAATGAGGGCTAAGGGTCATTAAGCACTGCGTTAAGGCCTAGCCCCACACTTTTAGCCCTACTGGGGCCTTAGGTTCTTTAGGCACGGCGTAAGAGCTAGTCGTTACTTCTTTCTAGTATATAAAGGAGACTCAGGATTCTTCACTCGCCACTCCCCTTAGCGACTATGGTACTATGGAGCATAAGGAAAGGAAAGCATGCTGTAACAAGCCGAACAACAACTTAAGGATCGGGGCTATCATCAGGGGCGTGAGGACAGCACCGAGTTCTTTAACGAGCTCTTGCTGACGCTGCTGCCTTAAGCCTTTCGTATTGAAAGTTGTTTTAAGGCCGATGTGAAGTTCGTCGACGACCGCTGTTGTGCCGAGGTCAAAGTCGAGACCCCGAGTTGGTGGAGTTGAATGCTCTTGCAATTGTTGAAGAGGCCCTGGGCGACAAGGAGACTAAACCCTAGATGGTGAGGCTGTGATGCCTGACGAAGGAGGGCGATGTAGCCGGGGAGCTGGAGGTACTGTTTTTTGCTCACTGTTTGTTTTATGTTCCTTTCTATTTTAATCAAAGAAAAATTTTATGCGGTGTGTTCTGCACCAATTGCTTCAGGATCCTAGAAAGGAAAGTACCAATACCTAGAAAGGAACATAAAACAAACTGTAAGCAAAAAACACTCTAAGGCATTAAGCCTCAGGATCCTCATCATATATCACTACCTCCAGCTCCCGGGCTGCATCGCCCCCCTTCGTCAGGCATCACAGCCTCGCCGTCTAAGGTGTAGTCTCCTCGTCGCCCAGGCCCTCTTCAATAGTTGGAAAAGCATTCAACTCCACCAACTCGGGGTCTCGACCTTTGACCTCAGCACAATGGCGATCGTCGACGAACTTGACATACGCCTCAAAACAACTTTCAATACGAAAGGCTTAAGGAACCAGGGTCACCAAGAGCTCCTAAAAGCACTTGGCGCTCTCGTCACGCCCTGGATGATAGCCCTGATCCTTCAGTTATTGTTCTGCTTGTTACCGCATGCTTTCCTTTGCTTATGCTCCACAGTAGCATAGCTGCTAAGGGAGTGGCAAATGAAGAATCCTGAGTCTCCTTTATGGGCTGGAAATAAGTAACGACCGGACCAAGGGCGTGCTTAATGACCCTTAGCCCCCACTGGGGCTAAAAGTGTGGAGACCGGCCTTGAGGCACTCCTTAATGACCCTTAGCCCGCGTTAGGGCTAAAAGTATAGCGTTGGGCCCAGGGCCGGTCACTATTCCATTAAGTCCCGAGGGCCGATCGCGATACATTTAGCCCCAATGGGGGCTAGGGGTCATTAAGCATGGCCCTAAGGCATTCGCTATACCTTTAAGCCCCAATGGGGGCTAAGGGTCACTAAGTATGACCCCACGGCTAGTCGATATACCTTCAAGGCCAAATAGGGAATAAGGGTCATTACGCATCGCCTTAGGGTCGACTAATATACCTTGGGCCCCAGCAAGGGCGAAGGGTAATTAAGCATGGGCCTAGGGCCAGCACTATACTTTTAGCCCCAATGGGGGTTAAGGGTCATTAAGTACGGCCTTAAGGCCGGTCGCTACACTTTTAGGCCCACTGGGGGCAAAGGGTTATTACGCACGGCCTCAGGGCCGGTCGTTACTTCTTTCTAATACATAAAAGAGACCCAGGATTCTTCACACGCCACTCCCCTTGCGGGCTATGGTACTACGGAGCATAAGCAAAGGAAACCATACGGTGACAAGCAGAACAATAAGTGAAGTATCGGGGCTATCATTCGGGGTGTGACGAGAGCGCCATGTTCTTTCAAGAGCTCTTGGTGACCCTGGTGCCTCAAGCCTTTCGTAGTGGAAGTTATTTTGAGGCGTATGTCAACTTCATCGACGATCGCCGTTGTGCCGAGGTCGAAGGTGGAGACCCTGAGTTGGTTGAGTTGAATCCTCTTATCGCTGTTGAAGAGGGCCTGGGCGACCAGGAGACTACACCCTAATTGGCGAGGTTGTGATGCCCGACAAAGGAGGGCGATGCGGCCGCGGAGCTGCAGGTAGTGATTATGATGAGGATCCTGAGGCTTAGTGCCTTAGAGTGTTTTTTGCTTACTGTTTGTTTTATCTTCCTTTCTAGCTATTGGTGCTTATATTCCCTATTCTATTTTAATCAACGAAAAATTTTGTGTTGTGCGTTCTGCTCCTATTACTTCATTTCCTTCACTTATTGTTCTGCTTGTTACCGCATGCTTTCCTTTGCTTATGCTACGTAGTACCATAGCCACTAAGGGGAGTGGCAAGTGAAGAATCCTGAGTCTCTTTTAGTGACTTGAAAGAAGTAACGACCGGCCTTGAGGCCGTGCTTAATGACCCTTAGCCCATAGTGGGGCTAAAAGTGTAGCGACTGACCTTGACGCCGTGCTGAATGACCCTTAGCCCCCATTGGGGATAAACGTATAGCGCTGGGCCTAGTGCCATGCTTAATGACCAAGGGTCACTAAGCTTGGCCCGAGGGCCGGTCGCTATGCCTTTAAGTCGCAATGGGGTCCAAGGGTCATTAAGTATGGCCCCAGGGCCAGTCACTATACCTTCAAGCCCTAATAGGGATTAATGGTCGAGAAGAATCACCCCAGCGCCAACCGCTATACCTTTGGCCCCAGCGGGGGCTAACGGTCATTAAGCGTTGCCTAAAGGACAACGCTATACTTTTAGCGCCAATGCGGGTTAAGGGTCATTGAGTACTGCATCAAGGCCGCTCCCAACACTTTTAGCCCCACTGAGGGCTAAGGGTCATTAAGCACTTGTGCTCCGTAGTACGATAGCTGCTAAGGGGAGTTACAAGTAAAGAATGCTATGCCTCTTTTATGGATTTGACAGAAGTAACGACCGGCCCTGAGGCCGTGCTTAATGAACCGTAGCCCCCAGTGGGGATAAAAGTGTGGCGACCGGCCTTGAGGCCAAGCATAATGACCCTTAGCCCCCATTGGGGCTAAAAGTGTAGCGCTGGCCCTGGGGCCATGCTTAATGAAGCAATTGCCCCTATAAGGGCCTAGGGTCACCAAGCATGGCTCCAGAGCCGGTCGCTATGCCATTAAGTCCCAAGTGTCGGTCGCTATACATTTAGCCCCAATGGGGGCTAAGGGTCATTAAGCATGGCCCTAGGCCCAATCGTTGTACCTTTAAGCCCCAATGGGGGCCAAGGGTCATTAAGTACTACCCTCGGGCCAGTCGCCATACCTTCAAGCCCCAATAGGCATTAAGGGTTATTAAGCATCACCCCAGCACCAATCACTGTACCTTTGGCCCCAGTGGGGGCAAACGGTCGTTAAGCATAGCCTAAGGGACAGCACTATACTTTTAGCCCCAATGGGGCCTGAGAGCTATTAAGCATGGCGTCAAGGCCGGTCCCACACCTTTAGCCCCACTAGAGGCTAATGGTCATTAAGCATGGCTTCAGGGCCGGTCGTTACTTCTTTCTAGTCCATAAAAGAGACTCAGCAATCTTCACTTGCCAGTCCCCTTAGCGGCTATGGCATTACGGACTGCAAGAAAAGGAAAGCATACGGTAACAAGCAGATCAATAAGTGAAGGATCGGGGCTATCATCCGGGGTGTAACAAGAGCGCCAAGTTCTTTCACATGCTCTTGGTGACCATGGTGCCTTAACCCTTTCGTATTGAAAGTTATTTTTAAGCATATGTCAAGTTCGTCGTCGGTCATTGTTTTGCCGAGGTCGAAGGTCGAGGCGCCGAGTTGGTGGACTTGAATCCTCTTACAACCGTTGAAGAGGGCCTAGGCGACGAGAAGACTACACCGTAGGTGGCGAAGCTGTGATGCCTGACGAATGAGGGCGATGCAACCGAGGAGCTGGAGGTAGTGATTATGATGAGGATGCTGAGGCTTAGTGCCTTAGAGTGTTTTTTGCTTACTGTTTGTTTTGTCATCCTTTCTCGCTATTGCTGCTTATATTCCCTCTTCTGTTTTAATCAATGAAAAATTTTGTGCGATGTGTTATGCTCCAATTGCTTCGTTTCCTTCACTTATTGTTCTGCTTGTTACCGCATGCTTTCTTTTACTTATGCTCCGTAGTACCATAACCGCGAAGGGGAGTGCAAGTGAAGAATCCTGAGTCTCTTTTATGGACTGGAAATAAGTAACGACCAGCCCAGAGGCCGTGCTTAATGACCCTTAGCCCCTATTGGGGCTAAAAGTATAGCGCTGGTCCTAGGGCCGATGGCTATGCCTTTAAGTCCTAACGGTCAGTCGTTACACATTTAGCCCCAATGGGGGCTAAGGGTTGTTAAGCATGGCCCTAGCGCCAGGCGTTATGCCTTTAAGCCCCAATGGGGAACAAGGGTCATTAAGTACGGCTCCAGGGCCAGTCGATATACCTTGAAGCCCCGATAGGGATTAAGGGTCATCAAGCATCACCCCACGGCCGATCGCTATACCTTTGGTCCTAGTAGGGGCTAAGGGTCATTAAGCATGGCCGCAGAGCGAGCGCTATACTTTTAGATCCAGTGGGGGCTAAGGGTCATTAAGTACGACCTCATGGCCGGTCGCCACACTATTAGGGCCACTATGGCTACGGGTCATTACGCACGGCCTCAGGGCCAATCGTTTCTTCTTTCCAGTCCATGAAAGAGACTCAGGATTCTTCACTTGCCACTCCCCTTAGTGGCTACGGTACTACGGAGCACAAGCAAAGGAAAGCATACGGTAACAAGCAGAACAATAAGTGAAGGATATGGGCTATCATCCGGGGCGAGCCGAGAGCGCCAAGTTCTTTCACAAGCTCTTGGTGACCATGGTGCCTTAAGCCTTTCGTATTGAAAGTTATTTTTAAACGTATGCCAAGTTCGTCATCAACCGCCGTTATGCCCAGGTTGAAGGTCGAGACCCCGAGTTGGTGGAGTTGAATCCTCAGACAACTGTTGAAGAGGGCCTGGGCGACGAGGAGACTACACCCTAGATGGCGAGGCTGTGATGCCTGGCGAAGGAGGATGATGCATCCGGGGAGCTGGAGGTAGTGATTATGACGAGGATCCTGAGGCATAGTGCCTTTGAGTGTTTTTTGCTTACTGTTTGTTTTATGCTCCTTTCTAGGTATGGGTGCTTATATTCGCTCTTCTATTTTAATCAATGAAAAATTTTGTGCGGTGTGTTAAGCTGTAATTGCTTCATTTCCTTCACTTATTGTTTTGCTTGTTACCACATGCTTTCCTCTGCTTGTGCTCCGTAGTACCATAGCTGCTAAGGGGAGTGGCAAGTAAAGAATGCTAAGTCTCCTTTATGGATTGGAAAGAAGTAACGACCGACCCTAAGGCCGTGCTTAATGAACCTTAGCCCCCAGTGGGGCTAAAAGTGTGGCGACTGGCGTTGAGGCCAAGCATAATGACCCTTAGCCTCCATTGGGGCTAAAAGCGTAGCGCTGGCCCTAGGGCCATGCTTAATCAAGCAATTGCCCCTATAGGGGCCAAGGGTCGCCAAGCATGGCTCCAGACCCGGTCGCTATGGCATTAAGTCCCAAGGGTCGGTCGCTATACATTTAGCCCCAATGGGCGCTAAGGGTCGTTAAGCATGGCCCTAGGGCCAGTCGTTATACCTTTGAGCCCCAACGGGGGCCAAGGGTCATTAAGTACTACCCCAGGGCTAGTCGCCATACCTTCAAGCCCCAATAGGCATTAAGGGTTATTAAGTATCACCCCAGCGCCAACCACTGTACCTTTATCCCCAGTCGGAGAAAAGGGTCATTAAGCATGGCCAAAGGGCCAGCACTATACCTTTAGCCCCAATGGGGCCTAAGGGCCATTAAGCACGGCGTCAAGGCCGGTCCCACACTTTTAGCCCCACTTGGGGCTAATGGTCATTAAGCATGGCTTCAGGGCCGGTCCTTACTTCTTTCTAGTCCATAAAAGAGACCGAGCATTCTTCACTTGCCACTCCCCTTAGTGGCTATGGCACTGCGGAGCACAAGCAAAGGAAAGCGTGCGGTAACAAGCAGATCAATAAGTGAATGATCGGGGCTATCATCTGGGGCCTGACAAGAGCGCCAAGTTCTTTCACATGATCTTGGTGACCATGGTGCCTTAACCCTTCCGTATTGAAAGTTATTTTTAAGCATATGTCAAGTTCGTCGTCAGTCGCCGTTTTGCTGAGGTCGAGGCGCCGAGTTGCTGGACTTGAATCCTCTTACAACCGTTGAAGAGGGCCTGGGCGACGAGGAGACTACACCGTAGGTGGCGAGGCTATGATGCCTGACAAAGGAGGGCGATGCAGCCGAGGAGCTGGAGGTAGTGATTATGATGAGGATCCCGAGGCTTAGTGCCTTATAGTGTTTTTTGCTTACTGTTTGTTTTATGCTCCTTTCTAGGTATGGGTGCTTATATTCACTCTTCCATTTTAATCAATGAAAAATTTTGTGCGGTGTGTTCTGCTCCAATTGCTTCATTTCCTTCACTTATGGTTTTGCTTGTTACCGCATGCTTTCCTTTACTTGTGCTCCGTAGTACGATAGCTGCTAAGGGGAGTTGCAAGTAAAGAATGCTATGCCTCTTGTATGGATTTGACAGAAGTAACGACCGGCCCTGAGGTCGTGCTAGTCATAGATTCATACAAATAAATGGTTATTCTCCTAGATGAATCTTGGGCCTACGGCTTATGGGCCTATATTTTTTCGCTGCACTACTCTAACCAAACATATAAGCGCATGAATATGTGAATGCAGTTTTCTAGGGTCGTCTCATCATGCTTGAAATACGGACGTATGCAGTTACTTATCGATAACATGGAATCGTAGAATTCACGGGATGCAATCAATAAGTCAAAGGTCATGTTATGCTATGATTTACAAAACTTAAATCATCTGGATAACCAAGTCATATACTAAACCAACTTAAGTCAACCAAATACCAAGATATGCATTTACTGAGCCAATCATTCACAAGACACTTGAAGAACCGTGCATAATGATCCTAACGATTTATACGAGCTCCCATGACCTTTATACTTTGCATAATGTTGTGCTTATGCTTCGAAACACATAGATTTAAGATAGTGTGTCACGGGAGGGCATATGGATGTGTATGCGTGAGTGCAACCCTCAATTAAAACCTAAGGTCGAGGTTATGCCTCCATGTTTGTCCGTACTGTCTGGAGTTGGCCATCAATAAACTACCGAGGGTAAGAACACCTACGTTATTGTTCTTAAGGATCTAAGCTGAGGTTTTGCAAAAAATTTTCCTCACGAAGGTAATTGCGGAGTTCCGAGGAACTCTTAATATGATTGGGGGGCACTATCTTCTACTATCGGGCACTCTGGCTCAGGCTCTTAGTGGTAATGCTTAAGAAGACCTTGGCAAAGCAGCAGTCGTTTCCCAGGAGGTAACAGGGTGATGGAGATAGTACAACAATCCTAAAGTATGTCAGGTTCTTTCTACCTTGTTCCTTCTGGGTGTGTTGGGCTTTGATATAGCCAGGACGCTACCCATTTCACAGAGGACATCAACAACATTGTACAGGTGACAACAAGCGTTACGCTAGACAATGAAGACAATTTTCATGCAATGGTCAAGAGATATGTGCCACTATTGCTTAATTTCTATGCAAGCATATCGAAATCTCGTTGAATTTCTAGCAATCCCAAATTCACGTATGGGGGGTATCGCCTAGCGAGATTTTTATTCATAGAAAGCTACCTCCAAACACTTGCCACAAATCATCATTAACACATCCTATAATGCATACACCTTGCCATGTGGACACTCGAAATCATTTGATTCCACACAGAGAGTTTTGCTCACAGGGCTAACCCAAGCATTATTGGAAAGCAAATGCGAGTCTTCGGTTAGATCAATAAGACCTAACCAAATAGTTAGAAAGGCCTCTAATTCAAAAGCACCACCCTAACTCGCTAATCAAAAGACTATGACTTTCAAGGTCTAGGTTTTCAAAAGGACATAGTTTAACTGCTTCTAGCTCTCTCTCTGCCAACCTTTGAGTACGTCTGATTACTGCATTATAGGGTCTAAGGAGCAAATCGTACTTTAGGACTAAAGATGAGCATAGAGTTAAGGCTTTCCCATCATTCGATTTCAAATCATATGTTTTTTAAACTTTCAATTGAAATCCCCAAGGCATATAAGCGAAACAAGTTTGATTGACCTGGCACTTAACTCATTCAAGAGAATACAATTTATTTGGCTTATACTCTTAGCAATTCGTTCACTCACTTGATGATTGAGCTCATCCAAGCCGCACCGAACAAGATAAACGTGCTACCATTCACATAAAACTTACATTTGCATACCGAAGCAAGGATATATCGCATCATCGTGAATGCATTCCCTGATAACTGCATGAAATGTTGGACTTAGTTCGCGGCGTGTGGTTGCAGGTCCTTGCCCTAATACCATCTTGTAACATCCCCAACCCCTAGGCCAAGCGCGTTACGTTTTCTTACTTCCTACTTAACTTTCGGGGCGAAACAAACACAGTTTCCTGTAAAACCTGTCCGTTTTCAGGCTAAAAGCCTTACAATAAACCCCTGCAATCAACATAAGCGTAAAACATTCTAAAATAAGTTCAACTACTACAAATCGGAGTTCATAACTCAACGAGGAACTCGCTCGGAGTGCATCAAACAGTATAGCTCATTAATAAAGGAGAAATGAAAGATACAACTCAATGGTTCACACAACCGGAGTGCCTGGTTTATATCCCAAAACATAGACAATTCAATTAAAAAGACAACTGACTAATAAGATGGTTGGCTCGCATGGCCATACAGAGCGACTTATAAATAACATGCATTACATGAACTAGAGTACTTGTATACATACGATTACAAAATAGCAACACATCATGTTATAACCATTAACACGTAAATCCACTTGTGTACGTGCTCACCAGACACCTCATCTGGTGAGGATAGATTCTGACTTCGCATTTGTAAAATGACTTCTATCTGTCGCAATGAAAACCTGCGGAAAAGGGGAAAGAGTAATGGGATGAGCAACCACACATAAATTGAATACTCCCCGACCTACCTTAAAACCAAAACCGTTGCAGGCAATAATATCTTCAATAGTCATATATCACGTATCAATCTATTACAATCATATGAGGTAAGCATAGTCCCCAAGGACGGATGATTACCCGTAAACCTCATTCTAACCACTCAAACCCATTTCTATGTCCCCGAATGATTAAATTCCTTTACTAACAAGCAGTGAAACACATAAGTAAGCAATGAGGCTAAGCAAAGAACTTTCTTTCATAGGTTATGTGATATAATTCGTGATTTATGCCTTATCTATCTAATTCACTCATACGAGATGCTTAAACACCTGGAGTGGAGATTATGCAAGGAGCTTTCTTTTGGTAAACATCCACATTCAAACTCATATGATTGATGACTCATAAGGACATGGCCATGTTGTACTTGAAATTTCATTTATGCTGTGCTTAGAAATTTAATCACATGATGTGGAAAAAAAAATCCTTCCTTCTTTTTCTTAAAACACTTTACTTAGCCCCTTTAGCCTCATAAAAACTCTTTTCTTAGCCTCTTGAGGCTCATAAAGCTCTTTTCTTGGCCTCTTTGAGGCTCACATTCTTTAAAAGAATCTCTTTCGTATTGGTCCTACAATGACCCTTAAAAAATTTCTTTATTAAATACTTAAAAAGGCAAAATGCCGACTGCTTTTCTTAGTTGTTAGGAAAATACTCTGGGTATTAGATCATCATAATGTGCTGATTGGGTAAGATCTATTCTCAACCCCTAGTGACACTATCGCTCACGCTAAGCTTCTAGGCCTGGGATGGCAACTAACTTTTGGACCTTAGCCCCCGTAAGGGTCTCTAGGGCGTCCCACTACTGGGATTACTCCCTGGGCTAAGGATTCCTTGTTCAAGATGGTTTACTCCCATATCATTGTCCCTAAGCGTAATGTCTTAGCCTATTTAAAGCGTATGGCCATGAACGCTAGTAAGTTTGCTGCCTCTCACAACGAAATCCTTTTTCGTACGACGCACTCTCTTTTTATTTAAATTCCTGAGGGATTCCCCCTTTCAACTGAGTTCACTCCGAAAACTGAGTTACAATCATGAAAAATTGCTTTTTCAAACTCACCCTCACTCACAAGATGAAACTTAATAACATAAAAGGGAAGGGAGTTTGCACGTAAGACATTAAAGCACTTCGCAAGCAACTCAGCAGATTAAACCACACGTGGCCTTGCAATCCACACGATTGCGCTCAATCATAACCCAGGCTCCCTCCTCACACAACACTGACCACAAAGAACCTTAAAACTCTTATTAGTTCACCATCAAGCCATTTGACTACCAACTCAGTTTTGAATTCCACAACCATAGCACATTATCAAAAAAGTAAACTGAAATAGCTACATATAAACTTACCAAGCGGGCAACAATTATTCAGCGACACATCACGGTATATATAAACATATACATAGACATATACCTGCAATGGATTTGCTCAAATGAAGTCCTGAATGAATTGAAACAAAATAGTAGAGTGTGAAAGTAGCTTCCGTTCATATTTCACAATTAGGAAGTAAGCATGCCAGGTTCAAGTCATTTTGAAGCATAATTCCACTTAACTTAACAAGCATCAAGTCAAGGCATTCTTAGGTCTTTTTGGAGGTACTTTCAGCACGAATTAACTAACTTAACAAGCGTCTGCTCAAAGCAATCAACATGCCCAATTTGTGTAATTTTTAAAGTATAGTTTAGTCGTGTTAAGGTTTACATATCTATTTTAACTACCCAAGGTTATTAGGTTGGTTTCACGGTCGTTTCAGGCATGGATTAACCATATTAGCACGTATTGACTTAAGGCCTTCTTATGTCATTTCAACGGCCATTTTCAAACCTGAATCAACTAACTTGGGATACATCGATTTGAAACATTCTTAGGTAATTTCGAGGCCACTTATGAGTATAGCTGAACTAAACTAACATATATCGATTCAAAGCCATTTTGAAGCATTAATTAACTAAATTAATAGATATCGATTCATATCATTGTTAGGTTATTTCGAAGTGGCTTTCAGGTATGAAATAACTAAACTTAACAAAAATGGATTTGGGGCAATCTTAGGCATGAAAATCAGTCCAATTTGTCTGACTAGTTCCAAACTAACATGCATCAATTTAAACTGAATTTAGCTGAAGTAGAACATCCATAATCTCAATTATTCTAACTAATCGTGAACGGACATGCATTACAACTTAAAGGCTAATACATTTTAAAAATTACTAATACTTACGAGGCGAGAAACACCCACCTGGACTCCAAGCTACAGCACCCGATTCCTTGGCTAATTGGGCCATTCAGATTGGCCACAGCGGTGCTGGTGCTTGGTGGCTTTGATGTCTGCTAGGGTTCGGTCGGTGGCACGCATGCAATTGGTTCTTTCCTTTGCTTCCCCACTCGTTAGCTACTGCTACTGGGACCCCCGGTGGTCGCCGGAACCACACCTAGTTGCCGGTGTCACGACGTCCATTTCGCTTCCCCCCTCATTCCTCATTCTTACTCTCTCTCTCTCTCTCTCTCTCCTCGCGATCGTGCATGGGTCGGCCGCCGCGTCGGTCGGCCGGCGCCTTACTCGCTGGTGCACTGCCGTTGTGCTCGGCCCCCAACTTGCCCTTCCTCAGCCCTCTTTATCTCTCTCCTTGGTGGCAGATCGTGGAGCTGGGGTGGAGAACACCCCCCTTGGTCGCGATTGTTTGTTGAAGAAGGGGGGCTTTGACCCCCTTTCGTTTTGTTATTATTATTTTTTTTAATTGTTGCTTACCTATTCCGCTAACATTGGTAGTCTAATCTCGTATCTCATGTAGTAACCCGAATCGATGACACAACCTGCGTCGATTATTCGTTCCCAATTATATATAGTTAGGTTCGAATTAAAAAATAACGAACTAATTCTACGGTAAACAATCCAATCGTATCCGGGTTCCCATTGGATTTAGTACCTGATAGTAACCCTTAATAAAGCTTATTTAAACTCATCGTAACGTTTCCGAACTCATAATAATATTAATACCGACGTGAATATTCTTTTTAATAAAATTATTACTCACATAAGCACATTGATGATAATTTAACTCCTATAGTTAGTAAAAATATGATTTTATAATGTAAAAAGGCAATATACTCAGCTTAACAAAAAACGAAGATTACGGGTGTTACATTCTCAGCCCCATAAAAGAGTTTCATCCTCAAAATTCTCAAAATAGGTTCAGTCATACCTAAAATGTGCACACACATGACACAATCTACACAACTCGCACTGTAATCAAAATTCTTGTTCAATAATTAGTTGAAAACCGAAAAAGGCTTATGGTGTCTAGTCTCCTCCTCGCCAATCCTCTTCAAGCATCTACTCTATCTATTTAGGTGCCAAGGGCAAACGCATAGCAGAGTGGCAAATGAGTTGGTGTGGAAAATCATATTAAGCTTGTTTTTTTTTTTTAAAAGAACATAGACTTTCTACCATCTAAACTCAAACTGCATAGTAAACAACCACTCTATGTATGTTCGTTTCATTCTAAAACATCCCAAGGTCATACACATGTAGTCTACTTCTAAAACATGAATTCAAATCAGTTTCAAGATTACAATGACTAACGTGGAGATCCTTATAGCACATTAGAGTAATAAGAACATCACATAGCACCACGTAAGATCACTTAAGCATTACAACATCACATAGCATTGCATAGTATCAGCAATTCCGTATTCTCAAGCCTAGGAATTGAAAGTAACATGAAACCGTCAAGTACGCATATCGCAAGCAATTCACAAAATGAAAGCGTATATGACTGGCAGTCCTATGTTCCTACATAAATTCTAGGTAACTTTTAAGCATTTCGTTCGTGGAAACATGGACATGACATGTCAAGGTCCTATGAAGAGGGGGTTAATTTAATCAGGCTCATTTCAAAACATGAAGTATTAAATCAATCTAAGGTTAAATCATTAATTAGAAAGTTCCCACGTCACACTAAGGTAGTAGAGACACCAAACTACGCCAAATCGACAATGATGGAACTTAAAGTAGCACTCAAGACCAAATTAACATCACATAGGGTTAACAACACAACACTTGGTAAGAAGGTGCTAGTGTAAGGATGTAAGTCAATGATTTTGATGGCGGGGAGGCTTTTCCTAAAGTTTCGATTTCGGTGCAATCGTCTCTTAAGTCATAGATTCATACAAATAAATGGTTATGGTCCTAGACGAATCTTGGCCCTACGCCTTATGGGCCTACATGTTTTTGCTGCACTACTCTGATCAAGCATATAGGCGCAAGAATATGTGAACGCAGGTTTTTAGGGTCGTCTGATCATGCTTTAAATACGGGCGTATGCAGTTACTCAGCAATGGCATGGAATCGTAAAATTCACGGGATGTAATCAATAAGTCAAAGGTCATGTCATGCTATGAATAACAAAACTTAAATCATCTGGATAACCAAGTTATATAGTAAACTAACTTAAGTCAAGCAAATACTAAGATATGTATTTACTGAGCCAATCATTCACAAGACACTTGAATAACCGTGAATAATGATCCTAAGGATATATACGGGCTCCCATGACCTTTATACTTTGCATACTGTTGTGCTTATGCTTCAAAGCACAAAGACTTAAGGTAGTGTCTCACGGGAGGGCATCTGGACGAGTATGCGCAAGTGCAGCCCTCATTTAAAACCTAAGGTCGAGGTTACGCCTCGAGGTTTGTCCACATTTTTTGGAGTTGGCCATCAATCAGCTAACGGGGGTAAGAACACTGGCGCTATTGGTCTTAAGGATCTATATTGAGGTTTTGCAACATATTTTCCTCAAAAAGGTAATTGCGGAGTTCCGAGGAACTCTTAATATAAATGGGGGTCGTTATCTTCTACTATAGGGCACTCCGGCTCGGGCTCTTAGTGGAAATGCTTAAGAAGACATTGGAAAAGTATGGGTCATTTCCCAGGAGGCAATAAGGTGATGGAGATGGTACAACAATCCTAAAGTCTGTCAGGTTCTTTCTACCTTCTTCTTTTTGGGTGTACTCAGGTTTGATATAGCCAGGACACTACCCATTTCGCAAAGGGCATCATGAACATTGTACAGGTGACGACCTGCATTGCGCTACATAATGAGCACAATTTTCATGCAATGGTCAAGAGATATGCACTACTGTTGCTTAATTTCTATGCAAGCATATCAAAATCTCATTAAATTTTTTACAATCCCAAATTCACGTATGGGGGGTATCGCCTATTGAGATTTTTAGTCAAAGAAAGCTACCTCCAATCACTTGCAACAAATGATCATTAACACATCCTATAATGCATACACCTTGGCATATGGAAACTCAAAATCATTTGATTCCACACAGAGAGTTTTGCTCGTAGGGCAAACCCAAGCATTTCCCAAAGCAAATGCGAGTCTTCAGTTACATCAATAAAACCTAACCAAACAATTAGAAAGGCTTCTCATGCAAAAGCACAACCCTAACTCACTAATCAGAAGACTTTGACAGTCAAGGTCTTTGGGTTTTCAAAAGGAAATAGTTTAACTGCTTCTAGCTCTCTCTCTGCCAACCTTTGAGTATGTCTGATTACTCCATTATAGGGCTTGAGGAGAAAATCGTACTTTAGGTGCAAAGATGAGCATAGAGTTAAGGCCTTCCCATCATTCGATTTCAAAACATATGTTTTTTAAAATTTCAATTAAAGTCACCAAGCCATATAAGCGAAACAAGTTTGATTGACCTAGCACTTAACTCATTCATGGGAATACAATTTATTTGGCTTATACTCTTAGCAATTGGTTTATTCACTCGATTATTAAGCTCACTCAAGTCGTAACGAACAAGATAAACGTGCTACCATTCACATAAGACTCACGTTTGCACACCAAAGCAAGCGTATGTCACAACATCGTGAACGCGTTCCTAGATAACTACATGAAATGCAAGACTCAGGTCACGGCCTATGGTCATAAGACCTTGCGCTGATACCATCTTGTAACACCCCCAGCCCCTAGGGCAAGGAGCGTAACGTTTTCTTACGTCCCACTTAACTTCCGGGGCGAAACGGAAAGAGTTTTCCCTAAAAACTGTCTGTTTCCAAGCTAAAAGCCTTACAATAAACCCCTGCAATCAATGGAAGTGTAAACCATTTAAAAGTAAGATCATCGGCTGCACACTGGAGTTCATGACTCTAAGAGCAACTCGCTCGGAGTGCAACAAGCAATGTAGTTCATTAATAAAGGAGAAATGAAAGATACAACTCAACAGTTCGCACAACCGGAGTATTGGGTTTGCATCCCAAAACGTAGACAACATCAATTAAAAAGACAACTGACTAATAAGATAGTTGGCTCACATGGCCATACAGAGCAACCTACAAATAATATGCATTACATGAACTAAAGCACTTGTGTACATACGATTACAAACTAGGAGTACATTACGTTACGTCATTTAACACGTAAATCCACTTCTCTATGTGCACACGTGACAATTCATCAAGTGAGGGTAGATTCCCACTTGGCATTTGTAAAATAAATTCTATCTGTCAAAATGAAAACTTGGGACAATGGGGAAAGAGTAATGAGATGAGCAACCACACTCTTAGTGAGTATACCCTGACCCCCCTTAAAACCAAAACCATTGCAGGCAGCAATATCTCTGATAGTCACATATCACGTATCAATGTATTACTATCATATTCAGTAAACACAGTCCCTAAGGAAAGATCATTGCTCGTAAACCTCATTCTAACCACTACAATGCATTTCTAGGTCCCTGAATGACTAAATTCCTTTACTAACAAGCTGTCAAACACCTAAGCAAGCAACGAGACTAAGCAAAGAACTTTCTTTCATAGGTTATGTGACATAATTTGTGATTTATGCCTTATCTACCTAATTCACTCATACGAGATTCTTAAACACATGGATTGGAGATTATGCAAGAAGCTTTCCCTCGCTAAACATTTAAATTCAAACTCATATACTCGACGCATCACAAGGATATTGCCATGTTGTACTTGAAATTTCATTCATATAGCACTTAGAATCTTAATCACATGATATTCACAAAAATGTTTCTTTCTTTTTCTAAAAACACTTGAATTAGCCTATTTAGGCTCATAAAAACTCTTTTCAGAGGCTCATATTCTTTAAAATAATCTCTTCCATATTGGTCCTATAACGACCCTTAAAAACTTTCTTTCTCAAATACTTAAAAAGGCGAAACGCCTACTCCTTTTCTTACTTGTCAGGAAATACTCTGGGCATAAGGTGATTAGGTCGTCTTCAAGGACTACTATTAAACATGAGTTAACTTACTTAACAGACATCAATTTGAAGCGTTCTTGGGTTCTTTCGAAGCTACTTTCAACCATGAATTAGCTAATTATACGGGGCATCGATTCGAAGTCATTTTTAAGTATTAATTAACTAAACTAACATATATCGATTCAAGGTGTTAGGTAATTTCGAAGTCACTTATAAGCTTGGACTAACTAAACTTAACATGCATCGATTGGAAACATTCTTAGGTTCTTTCGAAGCCAATTTCAAGCACGAATTAACTAAATTAATAGGCATCAATTTAAAGCGTGCTTAAGTTGATTCAGGAGCTACTAACGCGATTTAGCTAACTTAGCAAGTATCGATTCAAGCATGAATTGACTAATTTAACATGCATAATCTGGGCCTGAATTCAATTGAACTAAACATACATAATCACTTCACAATTTCACTAAGTCTACTCAGCGTTAAACTAACACACATCTCATCTTAAAGGTTAAAACATTTCGGAATTACTAATACTTACGAGGCGAGAAACACCAACCTCGATTCCAAGCTAAAGAACTCGATTCCTGGTTGTTGGCTAAACTTTGACTGCTGGGACAACACCAATTCCTCGACTCTTGTGCACAGATGCACGAAGAGCCTTAGACCATGCCCAATCTCACGCAATTCGAACCCCGAATTCACCCAAAACGCTCACTCACTGACTTGAACTTGTGGATGATGCTTGAGGCTACGAATTTACTTGCAATTTATAGAGGAATCGAACTAACTAAAAGCTAGATGGCATGGTTATGCTTCGACTCGCATTTGGGCTTCGAAGTGTTGCCCAAACCCATCAAAAATGTGGTGGTTCTTCTCTGTTTTTGCTTAAATTTTGCGCTACAGGTTCGTTTGTTGGTGGGGAAGGTTGAATGAGGGAGATTCCAAGTTGGGCTCAGGCAAAATCAAGGGTTTTCGAGCTCCCTTGGTTGTGCGTATGGTGGGCAATAGAGGAGGAAGGAGAAGAGACAGAGATGAACTGGGGAGGGGGATCGGGCTCGCGTGCCCAGGGAGGAGGAACAAAGGCCCTTGAGCAATTTGACAAAAATACCCCTCCCTTCTCTTCACTAATTTGTTTTTTGTTCCAGGTCTGATCAATGATTAATGCTGCTAGACTAATTCGTATCCCAAAGTTTGAATCCCATAATCAATAACATGACCCTTCATCAATTATTCATTCCCAAATGTATCATGGTTCGATTCGATAAATGGCGAAACTAATTCTAAGGTTGACAACCCAATCGTATTCGAGAAACGATTAAATTAACTATCGACACAACTTAGCACGAATTAATCACAAAATCAATAATAACAATAGTAATTCTTTTTAATAAAATTATCGTTCACATAAGAACATCGATAATAATTTAACTCATATAGTTAATCAAAATACGATTTTATGATGCAAAAAGGCAATATGACCAGCTTAACAAAAAATAAAGATTGCGGGTGTTACAGTCTTCCCTCGTTAAAAGCATTTCGTCCCCGAAATTCCAAACTTTGTTCGGTCGTAGCTAGGATGTGCACACACATGACACAATCTACACATTATGATGATCTTACGCACCATGGTAGTTCTTCTCCGTATCGTATAGTTACTAAACTAATTCTAAGGTTAACAATCGTTTGCGTGGTTAGGTCACATGCGAAAACCAACTTAAGTCAAGCAAAAACTGACCATTTCCAGGCGAGGACAACACTCTTTGATATTACTGCCTCCACTTGTTTTGGTTTTAAAGGGGGTTGGGGAATACTCACTGAGCGTGGGGTTGTTCATCCCATTACTCTTTTCCTTTTTTGCTTTGTTTTCATTATAACAGATGGAAGTCATTTTACAATTGCTAAGTCGGAATCTACCCTCACTTGATGAGGTGTCACGCATGTATGTGCAAAAGTGGATTTATGTGTTGAATGACATAACGTGATGTATTCGTAGTTTGTAATCGTCTGTATACAAGTACTCTAGTTCATGTAATGCATATAATCTATCAGTCGCTCTATACAGCCATGTGAGCCAACCATCTTATTAGTCAGTTGTCTTTTTAAGTAAAGTCGTCTAAGTTTTGGGATGTAAACCCAGTACTCTGGTTGCGTGAACCGTTGAGTTGTATTTTTCATTTCTCCTTTATTAATGAACTATATTATTTGATACACTGCGAGCGAGTTGCTCCTCGCGTTATGAACTCCGGCATGTAGCTGTTAAGCTTATTTTAGAATTTTTTATGCTTCTGTTGATTACAAGGGTTTATTGTAAGGCTTTTAGCAAGGACATGGTTAGTTTTTAGAGAAAACTTCGTCCGTTTGGCACCGGATGTTAGCAGGAAATAACAAAACGTAACGCCCCTGGCCCTAGGGGCTCGGGGTGTCACAAGATGGTATCAGAGCATGGTCCTACAACCATAGGTCGTGACCTGAGTCTTGCATTTCATGTAGTTATCCAGGAATGCATTCACGATGATGTGATATATGCTTGCTTTGGTGTGCAAATATGAGTTTTATGTCAATGCTAGCGCGTTTACCTAGTTAGGTACGGCTCGAGTGAGCTCATTAATCAAGTGAATGAACAAATTGCTAAGAGTATAAGCCAAATAACTTGTCTTCTCATGAAAGAGTTAAGTGCTATCTTAATCAAAGTTGTTTTGCTTATACGCCTTGGTGATTTTAATTGAAAATTTAAAAAACATGTCATCTGAAATCGAATGATTAGAAAGCCTTAAATCTAACCTCATCTTTGCCCCTAAAGTATGATTTGCTTCTCGGGCCCCATAATTGAGTGAGCATACGTACTTAAAGGTTGGTAGGGAGAGAACTAGAAGCAGTTAAACTATTTCCTTTTGAAAATTTAAAGACCTTGAATGTCAAATTCTTCCTATTAGTGAGTTAGGGTTGTGCTTTCGCATTAGAAGCCTCTCTAATTGTTTGGTTGGGTCTTATTGATGCAACTAAAGACTCGCATTTGCTTTGCAATAATGCTTGGGTTAGCCCTACGAACCAAACTCTCTGTCTGTAGTCAAATGATTTTGAGTGTCCACATGCCAAGGTGTATGCATTATAGGATGTGTTAATGATTTAACCTTACATTGATTTAATTCTTCATGTTTTGAAATGAGCCTGATTAAATTAACCCCCTCTTCATACGACCTTGACATGCCATGTACAAGTTACCATGAATGAAATGCTTAAAAGTCAGCTGGAATTGATGTAGGAACATAGGAATGTCAATCATATAGGCTTTTGTTTTGTGGATTGCTTGCTATACGCGTATTAGACAGTTTCATGTCACTTCCAATTCCAAGGCAAGAGAATACTGAATTGCTAATACTATGTGATGCTATGAGATGTTATACTTAAGTTATGCTACGTGGTGCTATTTTATGTTCTTATTACTCTAATGTGTTATAGGGGTGTCCACGTTAGTCATTGTAATCCTAAAAGTGATTTGGATTGATGTTTTGAGATGAGACTACATGTGTATGACCTTGAGATGTTGCCTGATTGTCCTATTTATTTATTTTTTAATTTCGATTCACGACATATGCACATACATAGCGTGGTTGTTTACTATGTGGTTTGATTTTAGGTGATTGAAAGTCTATGTTCCTTTTTAAAAAAAAAATAAGATTAATATGGTTTTTCACGCCAACTCATTTGCCCTTCTTCTATGCGTTTGGCCTCGGCGCCTAAATAGAGTGAGTAGACACTTGAAGAGGATTGGCAAGGAGGAGACTGGATACCATAAGCCTTTTTTTGGTTTTCAACTAATTATAGAACAAGATTTTGGATTATAGTGCGAGTTGTGTAGATTGTGTTATGTGTGTGCACATTTTAGGCATGACTGAACATTGTTTAAGAATTTCGAGGACAAAATTCTTTTAAGGGGGGAAGAAGCTAACACCCGCAATCTTTATTTTTTGTCAAATGAAGTATATTTGCTTTTTCCATTATAAAATCGTATTGTTAGTAACTATACGAGTTAAATTATTATCGATGTGATTATGTGAGTAATAATGTTATAAAAAAGAAAATTCATGTCGCTATTACTATTATTATGAGTTCAAAAATGTTATGATGATTTGAAATAGGCATTATTAAGGGTTATTATCAGGTACTAAATTGAGTGGAAACCCGGATACTGCTGGATTGTTAACCTTAGAATTACTTCGTTATTTATTAATTCGAATCTAACTTTATATAATTGCGAACAAATAGTCGATGAAGGGTTGCATCATTGATTCAAGTTAGGACATGAGATACAAGATTAGACTGGCGATATTAGTTGAATGGGCAAGCAACAAATAAAAAAAATAATAATTATAAAAACAAAATAAAAGGGGGTCGAAGCCCTCCTTCTTCAGCAAACAATCGCGACCAAGGGGGGGTTCTCTACCCCAGCCCCACAATCCGCCACCAGGGAGAGAGAGAGAGCCAAGGGAGGGCGAGCTGGGGGCCGAGGACGACAGCGGCGCACCCGTGAGTCAGGCACCGGCCGACCCACTCGCCATCCCGAGGACAGAGAGAGATCGAGCGAGAAGGAGGAACGACGGGGGAGCGAGATGGAGCACGAGACGCCGGCGACTAGGTGTGGTTGCGGTGACCACCGGGGGTCCCAGTAGCAGTAGCTAATGAGTGGGGAAGCAAAGGAACGAACCAATTGCATGCTTGCTGCCGACTAAACCCAAGCAGACATCAGAACCACCGAGCACCACCACCACTGTGGCCAGTTTAAGCGGCCCAATTAGCCAAGGAATCGGGTGTTTCTCACCTCCTGACTATTAGTAATTTCGAAAATGTTTTAGCCTTTAAGTTGTGATGCATGTTAGCTCAGGATTATTTAGATCAATTGAGATTAAGCATGTTCTATTTCATCTTAATTCAGATTAAATTGATGCATGTTAGTTTAGAATTACTCAGAGGAATTGGATTGATCTTCATGCCTAAGATTGCCCCAAATCGATGTATGTTAGGTTTAGTTAATTCATGCCTGAAAGCAACTTCAGAATAGCCTAACAATGCTATGAATCGATATATGTTAGTTTACTTAATTAATGCTTGAAAATGGCTTCGAATCGATATATGTTAGTTTCATTCAGCTATACTTATAAGTGGCCTTGAAATAACCAAAGAATGTTTTGAATCGGTGCATGTCAAGTTAGTTGATTCAAGATTGAAAATGGCCTTCGAAATGACATAAGAATGCCTTGAATCGATGCTTGTTAGGTTAAGTGGAATTATGCTTGAAAATGTCTTGAACTTGGCATGCTTACTTCTTTATTGTAAAATATGAACACAAGCTAGTTTCACACTCTATTAGTGTATTTTAGTTTATTAAGCACTTCATTTGAGTCAATGCAATGTAGATATATGTGTATGTATATGTTTATTTATACCGTGACGTGTCGCTGAATTGTTGCTGCTCGCTCGTTAAGTTTATATGTAGCCGTTTCATTTGACTTTTATGATATGTGTTGTGGTTATGGAACTAAAAACTGAGTTGGTAGTCGGATGGGTTGAGGGTGAACTAATGAGGGTTTTGAGGTTCTTTGTGGTCAATGTTATGTGAGGAGGGAGCCTGGGTTATGATCAACTGCAGTCGTGTGGATTGCAAGACTATGTGTGGCTTATTCTCCTGAGTTGTTTATTAAGTGTTTAAATGTGTTACATGCATACTCCCTTCCCTTTTATGTCATTAAGTTTCATCTTGTGATTGAGGGCGAGTTTCAAAAAAGAAGTTTTCATGGTTGTAAGTAATTGTAGCCTTAACTGTTAGCAATCGATGGCCCATTTTAACTATACAATTATTGTTTTGGGAGCGAACGCAGTTGAACGGGGGAACCCCTAAGGAATTTAAATAAAAAGCGAGTGCGTTGTATGAAAAAGAATTTCGCTATGACAGGCAGCAAACATATTCGCCTTTATGGCCATACGCTTTAAATTGGCTAAGATATTGTGGTTAGGGACAACGAGATGGGAGTGGACCTGCTTGAATGGGGGTATCCCCAGCCTAGGGAGTAATCCCAGTAGTGGAGACCCTGACGAGGGTTAAGGTCCAAAAGTTAATTACCATCTCGGGAGCAAGAGCTTAGCGTGAGTGATAGTCTCACTTGGGGTTGAGAATACATCCCACCCAATCAACACATTGTGATGATCCTATGCCCAGAGTATTTTCCTGACAACTAAGAAAAGCAGTCAACGTTTTGCCTTTTTAAGTATTTAAGAAAGGAAGTTATTAAGGATCATCATAGGACCAATACAAAAGATATTCTTTTAAAGAATATGAGCCTCAAAGTGCCCAAGAAAAGTGCTTTATGAGCTTCAAGAGGCTAAGAAATGAGTTTTTATGAGCCTAAAGAGGCTAAGTGAAGTGTTTTCAAAAAAAGAAAGAAGGATTTTTGTGCATATCACATCATTAAGATTCTAAGTGCAACATGAATGAAATTTCAAGTACAGCATGGCCACATTCTTGTGATGCATCGAGTATATGAATTTGAATGTGCATGTTTAGTGAAAGAAAGCTCATTGCATAATCTCTACTCCATGTGTTTAAGCATCTTGTATGAGTGAATTAGATAGATAAGGGATAAATCACGAATTATATCACATAACCTATGAAAGAAAGTTCTTTGCATCGCCTCGTTGCTTGCTTATGTGTTTGACTGCTTATTAGTAAAGGAATTTAGTGATTCAGGGACCTAGAAATGGGTTTGAGTGGTCGAAAAGAGGTTTACGGGTAATTATCTGTCCTTAGGGACTATGTTTACCTAATATGATGACAGTAATGCATTAATATGTGGTATGTGACCTTTAAAGATATTACTTCCTGCAACAGCTTTGGTTTTAGGGAGGTTCACGAAGTACTCACTGAGCGTGGGGTTGCTCATCCCATTACTATTTCCCCTTTTCACAAGTTTTCATTACGACAGATAGAAGTCATTTTACAAATGCCAAGTCAGAATCCTCCCTCACTGGATGAGGTGTCATGTGTACACGTACAGAAGTGGCTTTGCGAGTAAAATGACGTGACATGATGTATTCCTAGTTTGTAATCGTATGTATACAAGTACTCTAGTTCATGTAATGCATATTATTTATAAGTCGCTCTATATGGCCATGTGAGCCAACCATCTTACTAGCTAGTTGTCTTTTTAATTGTAGTTGTGTACGTTTTGTGATGTAAACCCAGTACTCCGGTTGTGTGAACCATTGAATTGTATCTTTCATTTATCCTGTATTAATGAACTATATTATTTGACGTGCTCTGATCGAGTTGCTCGTTAAGTTATGATCGGCGTATAGCCTTTGAGCTTATTTTAGAATGTTTTACGCTTCCGTTGATTGCAGGGGTTTATTGTAGGGCTTTTAGCAAGGAAATGGTCAATTTTTAGGGGAAACTCTATCCATTTCGCCCCGGAAGTTGAGCTAGAAGTAAGAAAGCGTAATGATCCTGGCCCTAGGCGTGGGGGCATTACAAACGTTTACATTATGATGTCCATGCTAGGAAAATTATATGGTTGGCTCACATGGCCATAAAGAGTGATTCCTAAACCAAATACAGGCAGTAATATATTTAATGAAAACCTGGGAACAAAGGTAGATTCTGACTTGGCATTTGTAGAATGACTTCTATCTGTCATAATGAAAACCTGGGGAAAAGGGAAAACAGTAATGGGATGAGCAACTACACGCTCAGTGAGTATTCCCTAAACCCCCTTAAAACCAAAACCGTTGCAGGTAGTAGTATCTTTAATAGTTACATATCACGTATCCACGTGCTGCTATAATATTAGGTAAACATAGTCCCATTTCGGACTGATTGTCTCTTAAGTCATAGATTCATACAAATGAATGGTTATGCTCCAAGAAGGATTCTGGGCCGGTGGCTTATTGGCATACATGCTTCAGTTGCGCTACTCCGATCAAACATATAAGGGCAAGAATATGTAAATTCAGGTTTCTAGGGTCATATCATCATGCTTCAAATACGGGCGTATGCAATTACGCAACTATAACATGGAATCGTAGAATTCACGAGATGTAAACAATGAGTCAGAGGTCATGTCATGCTATGAACTACAAAACTCAAATCATCTGGATGACCAAGTCACATACTAATCCAAATTAAGTCAAGCAAATACAAAGATATGCATTTACTGAGCCAATTATTCACATGACACTTGAATAACAATGCATAATGATCCAAAGCAATTATACGGGCTCCTATGACCTTTATACTATGCATAACATTATGCTTATGCTTCAAAACACATAGACTCACGGTAGTGTCTCACGGGAGGGCATCTAGACGAGTATGTGCTAGTGCAACCCTCATTTAAAACTTAATGTCGGGGTTATGCCTCGAGGTTTGTCCATACTATTTGGAGTTGGCCATCAATCAACTAACGGAAGTAAGAACAACGGTGTTACTGGTGTTAAGGATCTACATTGAGGTTTTGTAACACATTTCCTCAAAAAGGTAAATGCGGAGGTCCGAGGAACTATTAATATGAATAGGGGGCGCTATCTTCTACTATGTGGCACTCCAGCTCATGTACTACGTAGTATTGCTTAAGAAGACATTGGCAAAGTATGGGTCATTTCCCTGGAGGTAACAGGGTGATAGATATGATACAACAATCCCAAAGTTTGTCAGGTACTTTCTACCTTGTTCTTTCTAGGTGTATTGGGGTTTGATATAGCCACGACACTACCCATTTCACAGAAGACATCAAGAACATTGTAGAGGTGACGACCTGCATTGCGCTAGACAATGAGGACAATTTTCATGCAATGGTCAAGAGATATGCACTACTATTACTTAACTTCTACGCAAGCATATCGAAATCTCATTTACTTTCTTACACTCCCAAATTCATGTATGGGGGGTATCGCCTAGTGAGATTTTCAGTTGTAGAAAGCTACCTCTAATCACTTGCAACAAATCATCATTAACACATCCGATAATGCATACACCTTGGCATGTGGACAATCAAAATAATTTGATTCAACACAGAGAGTTTTGCTCGTATGGCTGACCCAAGCATTGTTGCAAACCAAATGCATGTCTTCGGTTACATCAATAAGACCCAACCAAACAATTAGAAAGGTTTCCAATGCAAACGCACAACCCTTACTCACTAATAAGAAGACTTTGGCTTTCAAGGTCGTTAGGTTTTCAAAAGGAAATAGTTTAACTACTTCTAGCTCTCTCTCTCCCAACCATTGAGCACATCTGCTTACTCCATTATGGGGCCCTAGGAGCAAATCATACTTTAGGGGTAAAGATGAGCTCAAAGTTAAGGCTTTCCAATCATTCAATTTCAAATCATATGTTTTTTAAAGATTCGATTAAAGTCGCCAAGGTGTATAAGCGAAACAACTTTGATTGAGGTAACACTTAACTCGTTCATGAGAATACAAGTTATTTGTCGTATACTTTTAGCATTTTGTTCATTCACTTGATTAATGAGCTCACTCAAGTCGCACCTAACTAGGTAAACGCACTAGCATTCGCATCAAACTCACATTTGCACACGAAAGCAAGCATACATCACATCACCTTGAACGCGTTCCCATAACCACTTCCGGGTACATGTTTTTGGCCTCCTCAGTATTAGTAATTTCGAAAATGTTTTAGCCTTTCAGCTGTGATGCATCTCAGTTTAGGGTTACTTAGATTAAATGAGATTACGCATGTTCTATTTCAGCTACATTCAGTTTAAATCATTGCATATTACTTTATAATTAGTCAGACGAATTGGACTTATTTGCATGCCTAAGATTCTCCTAAATCGATGTATGTTAAGTTTAGTTGATTCATGCCTGAAAGCGATGTCGAAATAACCTAACAATGCTGTGCATGAACATATGTTAGTTTAGTTAATTCATGCTTGAAAATGGTTTCAAATCGATATATGTTAATTTAGTTCAGCTATACATATAAGTGGTCTTGAAATAACATAAGAATGCTTCGAATCAAAGCATGTCAAGTTAGTTGATTCAAGTTTGAAAATGGCATTTAAAATGATATAAGAATGCCTTAAGTCGATGCATGCTAATATGGTTAATTCATGCCTAAAATGACCTTGAAAGCGACCTAATCACATTGGGTAGTTAAAATAGATACGTAAGCCTTAGTGTGATGAAACTATGCCTTGAAAATGAGGCAAATTGGGCAGGCTTATTGCTTGTAGTCGACTGTTGTTAAGTTAGTTAATTCGTGCTTAAGAGTAACTCCGAAAAGAACTAAGAATGCCTTGAATCGATGCTCGTTAAGTGCAAATGTGAACTTTATGTGAATGCTAGCGCGTTTACCTTATTAGGTGCGGCTTGAGTGAGCTCATTAATCGAGTGAATGAACGAATTGCTAAGAGCACAAGCCAAATAACTTGTATTCTCATGAATGAATTAAGTGTTAGCTCAATCAAAGTTGTTTCGCTTATATGCCTTGTTGATTTTAGTTGAAAGTTTAAAAAACATATGATTTGACATCGAATAATTGGAAAGCCTTAAATTCTAAGCTCATCTTTGCCCCTAAAGTACAATTTACTTCTCGCGCCCCATAATGGAGTGAGCTGACGTACTCAAAGGTTGATAGAGAGAGAGCTGGAAGTAGTTAAACTATTTCCTTTTGAAAACCTAAAGGCCTTGAACGTGAAAGTCTTCTGATTAGTGAGTTAGGCTTGTGCTTTCGCGTTGCAAACATTTCTAATTGTTTGGTTGGGTCTTATTGATGCAACCGAAGACTCGCATTTGCTTTGCAATGATGCTTGGGTTAGCGTTACGAGTAAAACTCTCTCTGTGTAATCAAATCATTTTAAGTGTCCACATGCCGAGGTGTACACATTATCGGATGTGTTAATGATGATTTGTTGCAAGTGATTGGAGGTAGCTTTCTACGATTGAAAATCTCGCTTGGTGATACCCCCCATGCATGAATTTGGGATTGTAAGAAATTAAATGAGATTTCGATATGCTTGGATACAAATTAAACAATAGTAGTGCATTTCTGTTGACCATTGCATGAAAATCGTGCTCATTGTCTAGTACAATGCTTGTCGTCACCCATACAATGTTCTTGATGTCCTCTATGAAATGGGTAGTGTCCTCGCTATATCAAAGCCCAATACACCTAGAAAGAAAAAGGTAGAAAGAACCTGATAGAATTTGGGATTATTGTACCATCTCTATCACCCTGTTACCTACTGGGAAACGGCTCATACTTTGCGAATCTCTTCTTAAGCATTACCACCAAGTGCACGAGCCGGAATTTCCCGTAGTAGAAGATAGAGCCCCCTATTCATATTAAGAGTTCCTCGGACTTCCACTATTACCTTTTTGAGGAAGTTCTGTTGCAAATCTTCAATGTAGATCCTTAAGACCAATAACATCGTTGTTCTTACCCCCGTTAGCTGATTGATGGCCAATTCCAAACAGTATGGACAAACATCGAGGCATAATCTCGACCTTAGGTTTTAAAGGAGGGTTGCACTCGTGCAAACTCGTCTAGGTGCCCTGCCCTTAGACACTACTATGAGTCTATGTGTTTTGAAGCATAACCATAATGTTGTGCAAAGTATAATGGTCATGGGAGCCCATATAATTGCTTGCGATCATTATGCACGGTTATTCAAGTGTCTTGTGAATTATTGGCTCGGTAAATGCATATCTTGGCATTTGCTTGACTTTGTGGTGGCCTATGAATTGTTGGTGGTCAACTCCTATTTCAAGAGGAAGGAGGACCACTTTGTGTCCTTTAAGAGTGGCCCCTTAAAGAACCAAATTGATCACTTCCTAATGAGGGTAGATAGTCGGAGGTCTTGTAAGGATTGTAAGGTGATTCCTATTTAGTATTTAGGGACCCAACATAGATTACTTGTGTTGGATGTGGAGTTCAAATGTTCAAAGTGGAAGAAGACGGGAGTCGGGGACCCTAGACTTAAGTGGTGGACCTTCACAAAGGAGAACGTTGAGTTATTATTAGAGAGGATTTCTGAAGAAGGAGCTTGGAGGTCAGTGGAGGATGTAGATACAATGTGGGAGGCAATGGCGGACTATATTCGAAGGTTAGCTAAGGAAATCCTAGGTACTTCTAGAAGAGGTGGTAACAAAATGAAGGGTGCATGGGGGTGGAATGAGGACGTAAAGGAAAAATTCATGGAGAAAAAAGTGGCTTACGCTGATTTCATCAACAATGGAGCAGATGAAGAGAGAGAGAGAGAGATTAGGAGAGTTAGGTATAAGGCAGCTAAGAAGGTAGCCAAGAAAGCTGCAGCGGTAGCTAAAAGCATGGCTTTTGATAGGTTATGTTAGATTTTAATCCACAAGGACACAAGAGGGGGGTGAATTGTATCTACCAATTTTTCAAACTGTTTCAAAAACACTCGTGAGAATTGTTTGGAGTTAGTGTTTCTAATGAGACAGAAACCAAACTTATTTCAAAACACTCGTGAGACCTGTTTGTGATGCGTGTTCTCAGTGAAACAAAAACGAAATAATTGCGAAAATAGTAAAGGAGACACTATTTTTACGTGGAAAACCACCTCTAGCCCAATTGAGGTGTAAAAATCACGACCTACCACTGTAGGATTTCAGCAAACACTTCCGCTAAATCGGGCCGAACACATTACAACTGTAACACACGTAACTTACTCTACCGAAGACTCTAGTTACAAACACACATCCAAAGTCTCCCAAGACTCGGACAAGCTCACACGGACAACACTTCCACCGTCTCCTAAGAGACCACGTCCAACAACTTGGACAACCTCTAATCACGATGACAGAAAGAGATAAAGAACACCTTACTTGAATGCTTCTAAATAAGCTAAGTGTAAGGTACAATGCAACTCCTATTATGCCAATAATGAAGACTCAATTAAACGCACTCTTTGAAGGTTTTTCTCAAACAAACATTCTGACTTAGAAAAGTAATTTTAGCACTTGAATAATCATGAAAAGCCCTTGAAAAACCTTCAAAAAGAATGAAGGAGAGAGCCACTTAAATAGCGGGATGTGTGCTTGTCGTGTAAGAAGGCTATCTCCCATATCTTTCCACAATCTTAGCCATTCCCTAAAACTAGGAGTTATCAAACTTTTTTAAAAGATATGCTTAAATATTTGAAAAATCTTTTTGGAAAATCATATCTTAAAGGCTAAGATAAAATCTTTTGATAATATCTTTTTAGGAAAACACTATTAATCAGTGAAGGACTCTTTGTAAGACAAAATATTATTAGAAAATCAATCCCAAATGTGTTAGGGATTTTGACAGTAGAAAAACTCTTGAAAATCTTTGAGAACCGATTTTTGCACTCGCTATCCTCAGAGCACTGCAGACCTGTTTGCTCAATTGTTCTGAGTAGTGTTCTAAGTCAGCTTAAATGATTCCTTCAAGGTGAGTGTTAAGTCAAGTTCTTCTTTGGCATATTAACATAAATCTAAGCTAGTATATACACATTCAATCCTAAGACTCTTGCTGTCAAATGGACTTCTTATGTAGGTCCATGCTTCCACTCCCAGACCTGGTTGGAGGGAGTGTTCTCGAAGTCTTCTTCCATAGTTCCATGCAACCACTCCTGGAACTGTTCTGATGAATGTTCTCAGTTTCTTGCACATGTTGCCAACTTGATACTCTAGGCTCAATTCGAACTGCTCCATGTATCTTCCGAATCTTCTCTCAACATACAACTCAAGTACAACACATAACTCACAGCATACTGACTAGGGCATTTGGATTGTCATCATCAAAACCTTATATATTAATTTAGTCAACAGGTTATATCATAGACTGGAGATCAAGGAAGGGGAGAAGGAAGTCTTTAAACTGGCGAGGGCTAGGGGAAGAAAATCAGGGGATTTAAGTGTTGTGAGGTGCATCAAGGATGAAAATTGTAAAGTGTTGTATGAGGATGCAAAAATCATGGAGAGATGGCAAAGGTACTTTTCCAAACTCCTCAATGGGGAAATGATAGAAGATTCACATAGTGGGGACAAAGAGTGTAATGAGAGGCAACTTGATCCGTGAATGTATGGTCATATCACCAAGGATGAGATTAAAGAGGCCTTAAAGAAGATGACCAATGGGAAGGCAGAGGGTCCAGATCAGATACTGGTGGAAGTATGGAAGTGTTTGGGTGAAGAAGGATTAGAGTGGCTAAAGGAGCTTTTTAATGTTATTTTTTAGGACCGCTAAGATGCCCAGAGAATAGAGGTCCAGTATAGTCATCCCTTTGTACAAGAACAAAGGTGATATTAAAGATTGTAATAATTTTAGGGGTATTAAGTTGCTTAGCGATAATATAAAGTTATGGGAGAGGGTGATTGAGAAAAGGTTGCGGAAGGATGTTTCGATCTCAGAGAATCAATTTGGTTTTATGCCAGGCACGTCGACCATTGGGGCGATTTACCTCCTTAGAAGGCTCACGGGTTTGTACAGAGATAGAAAGGTGGGTTTTCATATGGTGTTTATTAACCAGGAAAAAACATATGATAGAGTTCCGCGTGGAGTGTTATGGAGATGCTTGGAAAAGAAAGCAGTGTTACCCTTGTATATTCGAGTTATTAAGGATATGTACGAGGGAGGTAGGACAAGTGTTAGGATGCCAGGAGGGGTCACCATTGACTTCTTCGTTGGTATGGGCCTGCATCAGGGTTCCGCTTTAAGCCCTTTTCTTTGCACTATAGTTATGGATGAACTTACAAGCGGGAGTCAAGATGCGTTACCATGGTGTATGCTATTTGCAGATGACATTATTCTTATTAATGAGACCAGACAGGGAGTTAATGACAAGTTGGAGCGATTGAGGCATACATTGGAAGCTAGAGGTTTTAGAGTTAGTAGATCGAAAACGAAATACCTTCATTATTGTTTCCGTGGTAGGGTAAATACAGGGGGAGAAGTCACCCTGGATTGGAGGTCGATACCTAAGGTCGACAAGTTTACATATCTAGGCTCGATCATTCAATAGAATGGGGATATTGTTCAAGATATTAACCAGCGAATAAAAGTGGGCTAGCAAAAATGAAAGTATACCTCAAGTGTGGTGTGTGATAAAAGGGTGCCCATAGGATTGAAAGGCAAAGTCTATTATATGGTAGTTAGACCAGCTATTCTCTATGGATCGGAATGTTGGCCTCTAAAGAAGTCACATGTTCAAAGGTTGATGGTAGCAGAGATGAGGAAGATTAGGTGGATGTGTGGTTTTACAAGAATAGACAGGATTAGGAATGGAGTAATAAGGGACTTAGCTAAAGTAGCCCCCATGGAAGATAAGATGAGAGAAACACGACTCAGAAGGTTTGGCCAGTGAAAAGGAGGAGTTTGAATGCTCCAGTGAGGAGATGTGAGATGATTAACATCCTCGAAGGCAAAAGAGGAAGGGGTCGACTAATGAAGAGTTTGGACAACGTGATAAGAGAGGACTTGAAAGTTGTAGGTTTGACGGATGACCTGGCTCAGGATAGGAGCCTGTCGTGGGATAGGATTAACATCTTAGATCAGAGAGAGTCGTCTCTGTAGATGTTTTTTGGTCGCAGTCACTGAGTGCTGGTAGTGGCTTTGTATGTCGTGTTTTGTTTGCAGGTAGTACTTTCTACTGGGAAGAGACAGCCTGATTGTTAAGATATTTTACCTTCCTCTATTATATTGTTCTTGTGTTTCATAGCCTCAGAAACTTGTCCTTCGATTTATCTTAGTTATTCCTTGCTATGTGGCCTTAATTTTCTCCATTAATTATTTTCATAAAAGCTTTCTTCTGTAAAAGATTTTCACAAAATCTTTTTTTGTGGGTCTCTTGGAATCAACGTCTCTATGAGTAGGAGTACCAGTAGAGGTTAGGTTGCCTATAGCTGGATCTCCCCAAACCACGCGAAAGCGGGACCCACACTGGGAGGTGTTGTTGTTGTTGTTGTTGTTGTTCTAAGTTGGTTTAGTATGTGACTTGGTTATCGACATGATTTAAGTTTTGTAATTCACAGCATGACATGATCTCTGACTTATTGTTTACATCCCATGAATTCTGAGATTCCATGTTATAGCTGAGTAACTGCATACGCTCGTATTTAAAGTATGATGAGACGACCTTAAAAACCTCCATTCACATATTCTTGCCCTTATATGTTTGATCAGAGTAGTGCAGCGGAAGCATGTAGGCCCATAAGCCGATGGCCAGGATTCGTTTAGGAGCATAACCATTCATTTGTATGAATCTGTGACTCATGAGATGATCAGTCCGAAATAGGGACTTTAGGAAAAGCCAACCTATCATAAAAATCATCGACTTACATCCTTACATTAGCACCTTCTTCCCAAGTTGTTCTTATCGACATGATTATGCCAGTTCATATCAATCGTGATTCCGCATTTTCATAGCTCTGTTCTTAACCTTACGTGATGTCAATGTGGTCTCGAGTACTACTTCAAGTCCCATCATTGTCGATTTGACGTAGTTTCGTGTCTCTGCTACCTTAGTATGATGTGGTAACTTCCTAGTTAATGATTTAACCTTTCATTGATTTAATACTTCATGTGTTTGAAATGAGCCTGATTAAATTAACCTCCTCTTCATACGACCTTGACATGTCATGTCCAAGTTGCCATGAATGAAATGCTCAAAAGTTAGCTGGAATTGATGTGGGAACATAGGAATGTCAGTCATATATGCTTTCATTTTGTGAATTGCTTGCTGTACGCGTATTAGATGGTTTCATATTACTTCCCATTCCTAGGCTTGAGAATACTGAATTGCTAATACTATGCGATCCTATGTGATGTTGTTATGCTTAAGTGATGCTATATGGTGCTATGTGATGCTCTTATTACTCTAATGTGTTATAGGGATCTCCACGTTAGTCATTGTAATCCTAAAAGTGATTTGAGTTCATGCTTTAGTATGAGACTACGTGTGTATGACCTTGAGATGTTGTTGCCTAATTGTCCTTCTTTTTTATTCACACAACCGAAGTACTAGGTTTACATTCTAAAACATAGACAACTTCAATTAAAAAGACAACTGACTAATAAGATGGTTGGCTCACATGGCCATACAACGCGACTTATAAATAATATGCATTACATGAACTAGAGTACTTGTATACGTCCGATTACAAACTAGGAATACATCATGTTACATCGTTTAACACATGAATTCACTTCTATACGTGCACATGTGACACCTCATCAAGTAATGGTAGATTTTGACTTTCCATTTGTAAAATGACTTCTATTTCTCATAACCAAAACCATTGCATGCAGTAATATCTTTAATTGTCACATATCACCTATCAATGTATTACTATCATATTAGGTAAACATAGTCCCCAAGGACGGATCATTACCTATAAAGCTCATTCTATCCACTCAAACCCATTTTCAGGTCCCTGAATGACTAAATCCCTTTACTAACAAGCAGTCAGACACATAAGAAAGCAACGAGGCTAAGCAACCTACTTTCTTCTATAGCTTATGTGATATAATTCGTGATTTTTGCCTTACCTATCTAATTCACTCATACGAGATGCTTAAACACAGGGAGTAGAGATTATGCGATGAGCTTTCTTTCACTAAACATGCACATTTAAACTCATATACTCGATGCATTGCAAGGATATGGCCATGTTGTACTTGAAATTTCATTCTTACTGCACTTAGAGTCTTAATCACATGCTATGCACAAAAATCCTTCTTTCTTTTTCTAAAAACACTTTAGTTAGCCTCTTTAGGGTCATAAAAACTCTTTTCTTAGCCTCTTTAGGCTTATAAAGCCCTTTTCTTTGTGTCGTCTAGGCTCATATTCTTTAAAAGAATCTCTTTCATATTGGTCTTATGATTACCCTTAAAAACTTTATTTCTTAAATACTTAAAAAGGCAAAACGACGACTGCTTTTCTTACTGGTTAGGAAAATACTCAGTGTATAAGATCATCATAATGTGCTGATTCGATGAGATCTATTCTTAACCCCCAGTGAGACTATCGCTCACGCTAAGCTCTTACTCTCGCGATGTCAAATAACTTTGGAACTTAATCCTCGTCAGGGTCTCTAGGGCTTCCCACTACTAGAATTACTCCCTAGGTTGGGGATTCCCTGTTCAAGCAGGTTCACTCCCATCTCATTGCCCTGAGAATAATATCTTAGCTAATTTAAAGTCTATGGCGATAACAACTAACAAGTTTGCTGCCTGTCGCAGTGAAATCCTTTTTCATAAGACGCACTCTCTTTTTACTTGAATTCCTTAGGGATTCACCCGTTCAAGCTAGTTCAATCCCAAAATTGTATTCGTATAGTTGTAATAGGCCATCGATTGCTAATAGTTATGGCTATTTTTTGTTACAACTATGAAAACTTTCTTTCTGAAACTCACCCTTACTCACAAGATGAAACTTAATGACATACAAGAAAGGGAGTTTGCTCGTAACATATTTAAACCCTTCATAAAGAACTCAGCCCGATAAGCCACACATGGCCTCGCAATCCACACGATTGCGATCAATGAAAACCCAGGCTCTTTCCTCACACAACATCGGCCACAAGCAACCTCAAAAATCTCATTAGTTCATCCTCATGCCATCCGACTACCAACTCGGTTTTCAATTCCATAACCATAGCACATTATCATAAAAGTCAAGTGAAATAGCTATGTATAAACTTACTGACTGAGCAGCAACCATTCATCAACACATCACTGTTTGTATAAACATCTACATACACATATATCTACATTGCATTTACTCAAACGAAGTGCTTAATGAACAGAAATAAACTAATAGAGTGTGAAACTAGCTTGCGTTCATATTTCACAATTGGGAAGTAAGCATGCCAAGTTCAAGTCATTTTCAAGCATAATTCCACTTAACTTAACAGGCATCGATTCAAGACATTCTTAGTTCTTTTCGGATTTACTTTCAAGCACGAATTAACTAACTTAACAAGCATTGACTCAAAGCAATCACCATGCCCAATTCTTATCATTTTTAAAGCATAGTTTAGTCGCGTTAAGGCTTCCATATCTGTTTTAACTACCGGAGGTTATTAGGTCGCTTTCAAGGTCATTTTAGGCATGAATTAACCACATTAGCATGCATCGACTAAAGGCATTCTTATGTCATTTCAAAGGCCATTTGCAAACCTGAATCAACTAACTTGACATGCATCGATTCAAAACATTCTTAGTTTATTTCAAGGCCACTTATAAGTATAGCTGAACTAAACTAAGATATATCGATTCACAGCCATTTTCAAGCATTAATTAACTAAACTAACATATATCGATTCATAGCATTGTTAGGCCATTTCGAAGTCGCTTTCAGGCATGAATTAACTAAACTTAACATACATCGATTTGGGGCAATATTAGGCATGAAAATCAGTACAATTTGTTTGACAAATTCTAAACTAACATGCATCGATGTAAATTGAATTCAGCTGAAGTAGAGCGTGCATAATCTTAATTAATCTAACTAATCTTAAACTGACATGCGTCATAATTTAAAGGCTAAAGCATTTTTGAAAATACTAATACTTAGGAGGCGAGAAACACCCACTTGGACTCCATGCTAGAGGACCCGATTCCTTGGCTAATTGGGCCACTCATACTGGCCACGGTGGTGGTGGTGCTTGGTGGTTCTAATGGTTGCTAGGGTTTGGTTGGCGGAATGCATGCAATTGGTTTATTCCTTTGCTTCCCCACTGGTTAACCACTGCTAGTGGGACACCCGGTGGTCGCCGAAACCATGCCTAGTTGGCGGTGTCTTGAGCTCCATCTCCCGTCCCCTCTGGTTCCTCCTTCTCACTCGATCTCTCTCTCTCTCTCTCCCTCCTCATGATGGCATGTGGGTCGGCTGGTGCCTGACTTGCCGATGTGCCGCCGTCGTCCTCTGTTCTCGGCTCACTCTTCCTCTGCCTTTTCTCTCCCTGGTGGCAGATCGTGGGGCTGGGGTAGAGAACCCCCCCTTTGTGTGCACATCTTAGGTACGACCAAAAACACTGTTTACAATTCGTGGAATGCATTACAATTCTTGGTACGACCATAACCCTTTTTATGGGTCTCTTAGAATCAGCCTCTCTACGGGTAGGAATCCCGGTAGAGGTAAGGTTGCCTATAGCTGAATTTCCACAGACCCCGCGAAAGCGAGACCCACACTGGGAGGTGTTGTTGTTGTTGTATATGTTTTATATATACCATGATGTGTTGCTGAATGGCCGTTGCTCGCTCCATAAGTTTATACGTCGCTATTTCATATTACTTTTATGATATTGTGATATGGTTATGGCACTGAAAACCAAGTTCGTAGTCGGATGGCGTGAGCATGAACTAATGAGAGTTTTGAGGTTCTTTGTTGTTGGTGTTGGGTAAGGAGGGAGCCTAGGTTGTGATTGACCGCAATCATGTGAATTGCGAGGCCATGTGTGGCTTATTTTGCTTAGTTTTTTATGAAGTGTTTGATCTCTTCCCTTTTATGTCATTTAGTTTCATCCTGCGAGTGAGGGTGAGTTTGAAAAAGGAAGTTTTCAGGGTTGTAACTAATAGTTGCCATAACTATTAGCAAACTCATTAGTCGTTATGGCCATACGCTTTAAATTGGCTAAGATATTGTGCTTAGGGACATTGAGATGGTAGTGAACCTTCTTAAATATGGGAATCCCCCGCCTAGCGGGTAATGCCAGTAGTGGGAAGCCCTTGAGACCCTGGCGAGGGTTAAGGTCCAAAAGTTCGTTGTCATCCCGGGAGTAAGAGCTTAAGGTGAGCGATAGTCTCACTAAAGATTAAGAATAAATCTCACCCAATCAGCTCATTACGATGATCTTATGCCCAGAGTAATTTCCTAACAACTAAGAAAAGCAATCGGCGTTTCGCCTTTTTAAATATTTAAGAAAGAAAATTTTTAAGCTTCATTTTAGGGCCAATATGAAACGGATTCTTTTAAAGAATATGAGCCTTAAAGAGGCCAACAAAAGAGTTTTATGAGCCTTAAGAGGCTAAGAAAAGAGTTTTTATGAGCCTAAAGAGGCTAAGTAAAGTGTTTTCAGAAAAAGAAAGTAAGATCTTTGTACATATCAAGTGATTAAGATTCTAAGTGCAGCATAAATGAAATTTGAAGTACAGCATGACGATATCCTTGTGATTCATCGAGTATATGAGTTTGAATGTGCATGTTAAGCGAGGGAAAGCTCCTTGCATAATCTCTACTCCATGTGTTTAAGCATCTCGTATGAGTGAATTAGATAGATAAGGCTTAAATCACGAATTATATCACATAACCTATGAAAGAAAGTTCTTTTCTTAGCCTCGTTGCTTACTTATTTGTTTCACTACTTGTTAGTAAGGGAATTTAGTCATTCAGGGACATAGAAATGGGTTTCAATAGTTAGAATGAGGTTTATGGGTAATGATCCGTCCTTGGGCACTATGTTTACCTAATATGATAGTAATACATTGATACGTGACATGTGACTGTTAAAGATATTATTGCCTGTAACGGTTTTGGTTTTAGGGGGGTTGGGGAATACTCACTGCATGTGTTGTTCCTTATCCCATTACTTTTTCCCTTTTTTCCTAGGTTTTCATTATGATAGATAGAAGTCATTTTACAAATGCCAAGTCGAAATCTACCCTCACTTGATGAGGTGTCACTTGTGCACGTACAAAAGTGGATTTACATGTTAAATGACGTAACATGATGTATTCCTAGTTTGTAATCGTATGCATACAAGTACTCTAGTTCATGGAATGCTTATTATTTATAAGTCGCTCTATATAGCCATGTGAGCCAACCCACTTATTAGTCAATTGTTCTTTTAATTGAAGTTGTCCACGTTTTGGGATGTCAAACTAGTAGTCCGATTGTGTGACCCGTTGAGTTGTATCTTTCATTTCTCCATTATTATCGAACTATATTGTTTCATGTACTCTAAGCGAGTTTCTCATTGAGTTATGAACCCTGGCGTGTAGTTGTTGAGCTTGTTTTAGAATGTTTTATGCTTTTTTTGAATGCAAGGGTTTATTGTAAGGCTTTTAGCCTGGAAACACTCAGTTTTTAAGGGATACTCTATCTGCTTCGCCTCGAAAGTTAAGTAGGAAGTAAGAAAATGTGATGCTCCTTGCCCTAGGGGATGGGGGTGTTACAAGATGGTATCAGAGCAAGGTCTTGTAACCACAGGCCATGATCTAAATCTTGCATTTCATGTAGTTATCTAGGAATACGTTCACGATGATTTGATATATGCTTGTTTTGGTGTGCAAATATGAGTTTTATGTGAATACTAGCGCGTTTACCTAGTTAGGTGTGGCTTGATAGATCTCATTAATCGAGTGAATGAACAAATTGCTAAGGGTATAAGCCAAATAACTTGTATTCTCATGAATGAGTTAAGTGTTACCTCAATCAAAGTTGTTTTGCTTATATGCCTTTGTGATTTTAATTGAAAGTTTAAAAAACATATGATTTGAAATCGAATGATTAGAAAGCCTTAACTCTAAGCTCATCTTTTCCCCTAAAGTGCAATTTCCTCCTCGGGCCCCATAATTAATTGAGCAAACTGGTTGATAGAGAGAGAGGTAGAAACAGTTAAACTATTTCCTTTTGAAAACCTAAAGACCTTGAACGTCAACGTCTTCCGATTAGTGAGTTAGGGTTGTACTTCCACATTAGAAACCTTGCTAATTGTTTGGTTGGGTCTTATTGATGCAACCGAAGACTCGCATTTGCTTCGCAATAATGCTTTGGTTACCCCTACGAGCAAAACCGTCTGTGTGTAATCAAATGATTTTGAGTATCCACATGCTAAGGTGTATGTATTATCGGATGTGTTAATGATGATTTGTTGCAAGGGATTGGAGGTAGCTTTCTATGACTGAAAATCTCAGTAGGTGATACTCCCTATGCGTGAATTTGGGATTGGAAGAAATTGTGAGAGATTTCGATATGCTAGGATAGAAATTACGCAATAGTAGTGCATTTCTCTTGACCATGTTCTTGATGTCCTCTGTGAAATGGGTAGTGTCCTGGCTGTATCAAACCCCAATACACCTAGGAAGAACAAGATAGAAAGAACCTGATAGATTTTAGAATTGTTGTTCCATCTCTATCACCCTGTTACCTCCTTGGAAATGACCCATACTTTGCCAATGTCTTCTTAAGCATTCCCTCTAAGTGCACGATCCAGATTGCCCCGTAGTAAATGATAGAGGCCCCCATTCTTATTAAGAGTTCCTCGGACCTCTGCAATTACCTTTGTGAGCGAAATGTGTTGCAAAACATCAATGTAGATCCTTAAGATCAATAACACCGTTGTTCTTACCCCCGTTTGTTGATTGATGGCCAACTTCAAACAGTATGGACAAACCTCGAGGCATAACCTCGACCTAAGGTTTTATATAAGGGTTGCACTTGCCCATACTCGTCTAGATGCCATTCCATGAGACACTTCCGTGAGTGTATATGTTTTGAAGCATAAGCATAACGTTATGTAAAGTATAAAGGTCATGGGAGCCCGTATAATTGGTTAGGATGATTATGCATGATTATTCAAGTGTCTTGTGAATGATTGGCTCAGTAAATGCATATATTGGTATTTGCTTAACTTAAGTTGGTTTAGTATGGGAGTTGGTTATCCAGATGATTTGAGTTTCGTAACTCGCAGCATGACATAACCTCTGACTGATTCTTTACATCCCGTGAATTCTATGATTCCATGTTATAGATCAGTAACTGCATACGCCCGTATTTTAAGCATGATGAGACGACCCTAGAAACATGCATTAATATATTCTTGACCTTATGTGTTTGATTAGAGTAGTGCAGCAAAGCATGAAGGCCCATAAGGGCCCAAGATTCATCTAGGAGCATAAGTATTCATTTACATGAGTCTATGACTTAAGAGACGATCGCTCTGAAATGGGGACTTTACGAAAAACCTCTACACCATCAGAATCATCAGCTTACATACTTACGTTAGCACCTTCCTTCGAACTTGTTCTTATCAACATGATTATGCTAGTTCATATTAATCGTGATTCTGGATTTTCAGTGCTCTGTTGTTAACCCTACGTGATGTCAATGTGTTCTCGAGTGCTACTTCAAGTTCCATCATTGTTGATTTCACGTAGCTTAGTGTCTCTGCTACCTTAGTATGATGCGGTAACTTTCTAGTTAATGATTTAACCTTAGATTGATTTAATACTTCATGTTTTGAAATGAGCATGATTAAATTAACCCCCTCTTCATATGACCTTGACATGTCATGTCCAAGTTGCCATGAATGAAATGCTTAAAAGTTAGCTGGAATTGATGTAGGAACATAAGAATGTCAGTCATATACGCTTTCGTTCTGCGATTTGCTTGCTATACACGTGTTAGGCGGTTTCATGTTACTTCCAATTCCTAGGCTTGAGAATACTAAATTGTTGATACTGTGCGACGCTATGTGATGTCGTTATGCTTAAGTGATGCTACGTGGTGCTATATAATGTTCTTATTACAACCGAATGTAACACTCCTCTACCCCTGAGAGGTGTCACAATGCTAGGATCCCCAAGGGGGACCCCTAAGGCTGTCATGACTTCAGACATCTTCAAAGATTCGACCTAACTTTAAAGTTAGTTAGGGAATCCTGGAACAAAACTGCAAGACTTCTACTTATAAATGCAACATTTATAAAATTAGAATACAAACTTAAGGGGTACCTGGTGACATTACAACAAAATTGAAAAGAAAATAGGCGTTTCCCCTGGAGTCACACACTCGGGGTTGAGGCTTATGCCATTACAAACGTTCTGTCAAGTAATTTACATAGATTAAAACACTGCCAGAGCCAACTACATGCTTGCTTCATACAACTCTTTAACCAAAATAAGAAAACAGGCAGCTTCACAAAAGATACTTTCAGGTAACGACTTGCAATCCTATGTCAGGTAGCACACGCGATCTTTCGATCATCTCCTAGGGAGAAAAGGGAAAGGAAATGGAGTGAGCCACCATATGCCAAGTGAGTGTTCCTCCACTCCTTAAAGCAAAACCATTCGCAGGCAATATAACCTATAATAGTCACGTATCAAGCATTTATGTAATAATATTATCATATTAAGCTATGTGACATAGCTCGTAGGTCATTCTTTGGCTAGTTACTCACCTATGAGAGATTCTTAAATTCAGGGAACGATAAACGTGCAAGGATTTTTCTTTACTCAAATCGTGCATTTTTAAAACATACGTGCTCGATGTACTATAAGACTATGGCTACACATTACTTGAAGTTGCATTCAACGATGCTTAGGAATCTTTTTCATTAGGCATTTATAGAAATTCTCCTTTCCTTCTTTGAAAACATTTTTCATAACTTGTTGAGGTTCGTATTCTTTAAAAGAAATTTCTTTCGTATTGGTCTGATAACAACCCGTAAAAACTTTTTTTCTTAAATACTTAAGAGGGCACAACGCCAAGTGCTTTTCTTACTTGTTAGGAAGTATTCTTGGTTATAAGATCATCATAATGTGCTGATAGGGTGAGATCTATTCTCAATCCCTAGTGAGACTATCGCTCACACTAAGAACTTACCCCCGGGATGCCAACTCACTTTTGGACCTTAACCCTCGTAAAAGTCTGTAGGGCTTCCCACCACGGGATTACTTCTTAGGCTAGAGATTCCCCCGTTTAAGCAGGTTCACTGCCATATCATTGTCCGTAAGCACTATATCTTAGCCAATTTAAAGCGTATGGCCATAACGACTAATAAGTTTGCTGCCTCTTACAGCGAAATCCTTTTTCATACAATGCCCTCTCTTTTTATTTAAATTCTTTGGGGATTCCCCCATTCAAGCAAGTTCACTCCTAAAACTGTATTCATATAGTTAAGATAGGCCATCGACTGCTAATAGTTATGGCTATATCAGTTAAAACCATGAAAACTTTCTTTTTTTTAAACTCACCCTCACTCGCAACATGAAACTTAATGACATAAAAAGGGAAGGGGGTTTGCACGTAACCCAATCAAACACTTCGTAATAAACTCAATAGAATGAGTCGCACATGGCCTCGCAATCCATACGATTGTGTCAATCAGAACCCAGGCTCCCATCTCACAAAACACCAACCACAAAGAACCTCAAAACTCTCTTTTGTTCATCCTTAAGCCATCCAACTACCATCTGGGTTTTCATTTATATAACTATAGCATATTATCACGAAGGCTTATAAAGAAATGTTTAATAAGGCTTATGTACTTACTGAGCAAGCAGCACCATGCAACGGTGCGCTACAACAAGCATATATAACCAGTTATACATATACAACTATATAGCCTTAACTTGAAATAACGCTTAATGAACTAGATTAAACTAATGGTGCCATGAACCTTAATTGCATTCATAAGTCGCAACAGAAGCTAAACACGTCATGTTCATGTCATTTTCAAGCATAATTTAACTAAATGGACAAGCATTAATTCGAAGTGGGCACGTATTATTTAGAAGCTACTATTCATGTATGAACTAACTAATTATATAAGCATTGATACGAAGTGTACATATATTATTTCAAAGCTACTAATCAGGCATGAATTAACTAATTATTCAAGCATCGATTCTAAGTGCTCACATATCATTTTGAAGATACTATGCTAGCATGGGTTAACTAATTATACAAGCATCGATTCGAAGTGCACATATATTATTTCGAAGCTACTAATAAGGCATGAATTAACTAATTATTCAAGCATTGATTCCAAGTGCTCACATATGATTTCGAAACTACTATTCAGTCATGAATTAACTAATTCTATAAGCATCGATTCGAAGTGTACATAAATTAACCAATTAAACAAGTATCGCTTTAGGCCTAAAATTAGTCTAACTCTAGGCACTCTTAGGACAACTTAAACATGCATGATCTCACCTCAAGTTCAATCGCTTTAGGCATGCATGACAGGCATAAAAACTCAACAAAATTCTGGATAACATTCTAACAGCTTTAAACATGCGGAATCGAGGTTAAGTCCAATTCGAACTAACATGCATCATCATTCTGGCTAAAACATTTTCAAATGTAGTACTAGTTTGGGAGAAGAGAAACACTTACTTGAAATAGCCTAAATTCAACCATAGTAGCTGCAATTCCATGCCCCAAAGGCGCGCCCAACTCTTGAACCCGAAACCCTAGCCCATTTTCTTGCCAAAACTGAACCCTAGCTCCCAAATTTGATGATGTTTGTGGCTGATTTGGGTCAAATTCAACCCCCAAATTTATAGGGGAGGTCGAATGTGGTGAGGTTAGCTAGATTCTGGCACGTGGGTGGGGGTTTGAAGCCACCAAAACGTGGCTGCGTGGCTCTGTTTTGCGGCAAGAAGTGAATTATGTATTCAGGGACCTAGAAAGAGTAATCGAATTAGTTTAGAGTTCCATCATAAGATCATCATAATGTGTGGATTTTGATGGTTAACTAACATAACAACCATCGATTTTGGGCAATCTTAGTCATGAAAATTAGTCCAATTCATCTAACTAATTCTAAACTTACATGCATCGATTCAAACTGAATTCAACAGAAATAGAACATGCATAATCTCAATTAATCTAACTAATAATGAACTGCCATGCATCACAACTTAAAGGCTAAAACGTTAATACTTAGGAGGCGAGAAGCACCCACCTGGACTCCAAGCTAGAGGAACCGATTCCGTGGCTAATTGGGCCACTTAGACTGGCCACGGTGGTGGTGGTGCTTGGCGGTTCTGATGTCTGCTAGGCTTTGGTCGGTGGCACGGATGCACTTGTTGCATTCCTTTGCTTCCCCACTCATTAGCTACTATTGCTGGGACCCTCAGTGGTCGCCGGAACCACGCCCAGTCACCGATGTCTTGAGCTCCATTCCGTTCCCCCCTGGTTCCTTATACTCGCTCGATCTTTCTCAAACTCCTCGCAATACGTGATTTATCCCTCATCTATCTAATTCACTCATACGGGACAGATAGATAAGGCATAAATCACGTATCTTAGTTGTTAATCCCAGAACTGAAGTAGGAAGTAAGAAAATGTTACGCTCCTGGCCCTAGGGGCTGAGGGTTTTAAAACGAGACTACATGTGTATGACCCTGAGACGTTGTTCCCCAATAGTTATAGAAATGAAAACTGTGCTGTAGTAACTCGTTGAGTTATGAGCTCCGGCGTGTAGCCATTGAGCTTATTTTAGAATGTTATACACTTCAGTTGACAGCAGGGGTTTATTGCAAGGCTTTTGGCCTAGAAATGGTCAATTTTTAGGGAAAACTCTGTCCGTTTCACCCGAAAGTTAAGTTGGAAGTAAGAAAATGTTACGATTCTGGCCCTAGGGGCTGGGGGTGTTGGAAGATGGTATCAAAGCCAACTTTCGATATGGGGACCTATGGATTATGGGCTCACCACGCTTCCGTTGCCTACTCTGATCAAACATATAAGCGCAATAATATGTGAATGTAGGTTTCTAGGGTCGCCTCATCATGCTTCAAATACGGGCGTATGCAGTTACTCAGCTATTACATGGAATCATAGAATTCACGGGATGTAAACAATGAGTCAGAGGTCATGTCATGCTATGAATTAGAAAACTTCAATCATCTTGATGACTAAGTCACATACAAAACCAACTTAAGTCAAGCAAATACCAAGAACTACATTTACTGAGCCAATCATTCACAAGCCACTTGAATAAACGTGCATAATGATCCTAAGCAATTATATGGGCTCCCATGACCTTGAATGTATGTTCTTTTTTCTTTAAAACAAGGTTAGTATGTTTTTCCATGCCGACTCATTTTCCCCTCTTTTATGCGTTTGCTCTTGGCGCCTAAATAGACTGAGTAGACACTTGAAGAGGATTGGTGAGAAGGAGACTAGATACCATAAGCCTTTTTCCGACATTCAACTAATTATAGAACAAAAATTTTGATCATAGTGCCAGTTGTGTAGATTGTGTCATGTGTGTACACATTTTAGGTATGATTGAACATAGTTTGAGAATTTCGATGATGAAATTCTTTTAAGGGGGGAACAATGTAACACCCGCAATCTTTATTTTTCGTCAAGCTAAGTATATTGCCTTTTTACGTTCTACAATCGTATTTTTAGTAACTACACATGTTAAATTATTATCGATGTGCTTATGTGACTAATAATTTTATTAAAAAGAATAGTCATGTCGCTATTAATATTATTATGAGTTTGAAAACATTACGATGATTTGTAATAAGCATTATTAAGGGTTATTATCGGGTACTGAATCGAATGGGAACCTAGATACAGTTGGATTGTTAACCTTAGAATTAGTTCGTTGTATATTAATTCGAACCTAACTATATATAATTGGGAACGAATAATCGACGAAGCATTGTATCATCAATTCAGGTTAGGACATGGGATATGAGATTAGACTAGCGATGTTAGTTGAATGGGCAAGCAACAAATAAAAAAAAATTAATAAAAAAACAAAACAAAAGGGGCCGAAGCCCCCCTTTTTCAACAAACAATTACGACCAAGGGGGGGTTTTGCAGCCCAGCCCCACGATCCGCCACTAGGGAGATAAAGAGGGTCGAGGAAGGGAGAGTCAGGGGCCGAGATGGATGGCGGCGTATTAATGAGTCAGGCATTGGCCGGCCCGCGCGCCATCGCGAGGAGAAAGAGAGATCGAGCAAGAAGGTGGAACAAGGAGGGAGCGAGATGGAGCTCGAGATGTCGGCGACCACCGGGGGTCCCAGTAACAGTAGGTAACGAGTAGGGAAGCAAAGGAATGAACCAAATGCTTGCATGCCACTAGCCAAACCCTCGCAGACATCGGAACCACCAAGCACCACCACCACCGTGGCTAGTCTGAGTGGCCTAATTAAGCAAGGAATCGGGTCCTCTAGCTTGGAGTCCAGGTGGTTGTTTCTCACCTCCTAAGTATTAGTCGTTTTGAAAATGTTTTAGCCTTTAAGTTGTGACACATGTCAGTTCAGCATTAGTTAGATTAATTGAGATTATGCGTGTTATATTTCGACTGAAATCAATTTAAATCAATGCATGTTAGTTTAGAATTAGTCAGACGAATTCGATCGATTTTCCTACCTAAGATTGCCCCAAATCGATGTATGTTAAGTTTAGTTAATTCATGCCTGAAAGCGACTTCGAAATAACCTAAATCGATATATGTTAGTTTAGTGAATTAGTGCTTGAAAATGGCTTCGGATCGATATATGTTACTTTAGTTCAGCTATACTTATAACTGGCCATGAAATAAGTTAAGAATGTTTCAAATCGATGCATGTCAAGTTAGTTGATTCAGGTTTGAAAATGGCCTTTGGAATGACATAAGTATGCCTTAAGTCGATGCATGCTAATATGGTTAATACATGCCTAAAATGACCTTGAAAGCAACCTAATAACCTTGGATAGTTAAAATGGAAACGCATGCCTTAATGTGACTAAACTATGCTTTAAAAGTGACACAAATTGGGCATGCTGATTACTTTGAGTTGATGCTAGTTAAGTTAGTTGATTCGAGCTTGAAAGTAACTTTGAGAAGAACTAAGAATGCCTTGAATCGATGCTTGTTAGGTTAATTAGAATTATCCTTGAAAATGACTTGAACTTCGCATGCTTACTTCCTAATTGTGAAAAATGAACGCAAGCTAGTTTCACACTCTGTTACTTTATTTTATTTCATTAAGCACTTCATTTGAGTCAATACAAGACCCCCTTTCAAATGGGCACACATGACACCTTGCAAGTAGGGATAAACTCCATCTTGACATAAGTGACCTGGCTTCTACTTGCCATAATGCAAACCTGGGGAAAAGGGGGAAAGAGTAGTGGCATGAACAACCACATGCTCAGTGAGTATTCCCCAACCCCCTTAAAACCAAAACCGTTGGAGGCGGTAATATCTTTAATAGTCACATATCACGTATCAATGTATTACCATCATATTAGGTAAACACAGCCCCCAAGGACATAACAATACTCATAAACCTCATTCTAACCACTCAAACCCATTTCTAGGTCCCTGAACGACTAAATTCCTTTACTAACAAGCAGTCCAATACATAAGCAAGTAATGACGCTAAGCAAAGAACCTTCTTGCATAAGTTATGTGACATAATTCGGGATTTATGCCTTATCTATCTAATTCACTCATACGAGATCCTTAAACACATGCAGTAGAGATTATGCAAGGAGCTTTCTTTCGCTAAACATGCACATTCAAACTCATACATACGATGCATTACAAGGATATGGTCATGCTTTACTTGAAATTTCAATCATACTGACCGTTCGTGCACTCCTAAGTCTTACTGAAATAACAGCTACCCGTACTCCTAGTATTGTGTCACATGGCCATATATGCTCAGTCTAAACTTGAGTCATGCATTTCATGTAAACTTGAGTATTGCATTTTATTACTCTTTCCCCCTTTTCCCATTACTCCTTCCCCTTTTTCCCAGGTTTTCATTATGACAGATACAAGGTCAGCCAAGAAGCATATATCACCAAAACGTAACTGATTTCAACTAAAAGGACAACTGACAAATTAGATGGTTGGCTCACATGCTCATACAGAGCGATTCCTAAACCGAATGCAGTACATGAACTAGAATACTTATTTACAAACGTTTACAATTCTAGGAATACATTACATGGCTTCGTTAACGTGTAAAACCTCCTTGGTCGCGATTGTTTGCTGAAGAAGGGGGAACACATACGTGTCTATTGTAAGATCCTCATATTAAATTCCCCCATGTAACACCCCTCTACCCCCGAGAGGTGTCACACTGCCAGTATCCCCATTGGGGACCCCTAAGGCTGTCGTGACTAGAGACTTCTTTAAAGATTCGACCTAACTTTAAAGTTAGTTAGGGAATCCTTAAGCAAAACTGCAAGAGTTCTGCCTATAAATGCGACATTTATAAAATTAGAATGCAAACTTAAGAGGTACCGGGTGACATTACAACATAATTCATAAGAAAACAAGAGTTTCCCCTCGAGAGGCACACTCGGGGTTGAGGTTTAAGCCATTACAAACATTCGTTCAAATAATTTACGACGATTTAAACAATGCCAAAGCCAACAACATACTTGCTTCGTAAACTTCTTTAACCAAAATAAGAAAACAGGCAGCTTCACAAAAGATACTTTTAGGTAATGACTTACAATCCTATGTCACATAGCATACATGATCTTTCAATCATCACCTGTGGAAAAAGGCGAACGGAAGTGGAGTGAGCCACCACATGCTTAGTGAGTATTCCTCCACACCTTTAAACAAACCCATTTATAGGCAATATTACCTATAATAGACACTTATCAAGTATTTATGTAATACTATTATCATATTAAGCTATGTGACACAACTCGTAGGTCATTCTTTGGCTAGTTATCCACTTATGAGAGATTCTTGAATTTAGGGAACGACAAACATGCTGGGAGTTTTCTTTACTCAAATCGTGCATTTTTAAACATACGTGCTCGATGTATTATAAGCCTATGGCCACACATTACTTGAAGTAGTATTCAACCATGCTCATGAATGTTTTTCATTAGGCACTTATAGAAATTCTCCTTTCCTTCTTCGAAAACGCTTTTCATAACTTCTTGGGGTTCGTATTCTTTAAGGAAATTTCTTTCATATTGGCCATATAACGACCCTTATAAGCTTTTCATATTTCATTCAATATGACCTCTTAATGGCCCTTAAATCTTTCTTTCTTCTGAAATAATTAAAATGGCGGAATGTCGACTGCTTTTCTGAATTATTAGGAATGTATTTTGGGGAATAAGATCATCATGGTGTGCTGATTGGATGATACCTATTCTCAACCCCTAGTAAGACTATCGCTCACGCTAAGCTCTTACTCCCGGGATTTCAACTAACTTTTGGACGTTAACCCTTGTCACAGTCTCTAGGGCATCCCATTACTGGGATTACTCCGAGGTAAGGGATTCCCCTGTTCAAGCAGGTTCAATCCCATCTTATTGTCTCTAAGCACAATATCTTAGCCAATTTAAAGGATATGGCCATAACGTCTAATAAGTTTGTTGCATCTCAGAGCGAAATCCTTTTTCATATAGCACACTCTCTTTTTATTTAAACTCCTTAGGGATTCCCTCGTTGTAGGGAGTTCTCCCGCAAAACTGCATTCATATATTTAAAATAGGCTATCGATTACTAATAGTTATGGCTATATCAGTTACAGCCATGAAAACTTTCTTTGTTTTAAACTCACCCTCACTCGCAAGATAAAACTTAATAACATAAAAAGGGAAGGGGGATTACATGTAACACATTTAAACACTTCATAATCATCTCAACAAAATGAGCTACACATGGCCTCGCAATCCACATGATTGCGGTCAATCACAACCCAGGCTCCTTCCTCATAGAACACCGACCACAAAGAACCTCAGAACCCTCATTAGTTCAGCCTGAAGCTACCAACTTCCATCTCGGTTTTCAATTCTATAACTGTAGCATATTATTATGAAGGCTTATAAAGAAATGTGTGATAAGGCTTACATACTTACCGAGCTAGCAGCACCATCTGGCGGTGTGCTAAAACAAGCATATATTACCACATATACATATACATCTATACGACATTAACTTGAAATAACGCTTAATGAACCTGATTAAACTAATCAAGGCATGAACCTTAATTGCATTCATAATTCGCAACTGAAGGTAAACACATCATGTTCATGTCGTTCTCAAGCATAATTTAACTAAATGGACAAGCATCGAGTTGAAGTGGTCACACATCATTTCAAAGCTACTATTCACGCATGAATTAACTAATTATACAAGCATAGATTCGAAGTGCACATATATTATTTCGAAGCTACTAATCAGGCATGAATTAACTAATTATTCAGGCATCGATTCCAAGTGCTCACAAATCATTTCAAAGCTACTATGCAGGCATGACTTAACTAATTATACAAGCATCGATTCGAAGTGTACCTAAATTATTTTGAAGCTACTAATCAAGCATCAATTAACTAATTATTCATGCATCGATTCTAAGTGCTCACATGTCATTTTGAAGCTACTATTCTGGCATGAATTAACTAATTATACAAGCATCGATTCGAAGTGTACATATATTATTTTGAAGCTACCATCTAGGCATAAATTAACTAATTAAACAAGTATCATTTTAGGCTAAAATTAGTCTAACTCTAGGCACTCTTAGGACAGCCTAAACATGCATGATCTCACCTCAAATTCAGTCATTTTAGGCATGCACGACAGGCATAAAAACTCAACGAAATTCTGGATAACATTCTCACAGCTTTAAACATGAAGAACCGGGGATAAGTCCAATTCGAACATGGCACGTAAAAACAGAAAACAGTGTGCGCATGTATAGGGCATAACCAAGGAGCACATACATGTGTAATTTGAGTATGAATTCAGTCTAACTTAACAAACACAGTTCCTCATTACACATTCAGTGAACCTAGCTAAACCTAAACTGACATGCATCATCATTCAGGCTAAAACATTTTCAAATGTAGTAATAGCTTAGGAGAAGAGAAACACTTACTTAAATTAGCCTAAATTCAACGATAGTAGCAGCAATTGCACGGCACAAACGCACACCCTACTGCTGAACCCGAAACCCTAGCCCGTTTACTTGCTAAAACTGAACCCTAGCTTCTGAATTTGATGATGTTTGTAGCTGATCTGGGTCGAATTCAACCCCAAAATTTGTAGGGGAGGTCGATTGTGGCGAGGTTGCACGGATTTCGGCACGTTGGCAGTGTTTCGAGGCCACCAAAATGTGGCTGCCTTGCTCTGTTTTGCGGCGAGAAGTGGTGGAAAGGGGATGGTGGGGGTCGGCAGTGAGTAGGTCGTGCGCAGGGGACCATCGTGGTCCCTCTCTCGCAAGCGACACATGGGTAGAGGAAGGGGACGACCGGCTTTTCTAGTCTTGGGCGTGGAGGAAGAAAAGAGAGAGAGATATGCAGAGATGCAGTCGGGTCAGGGACCCTGATGAACCCCCCCATTTTACTATTCTTTTCTTTTTCGTTTTTTTTTTGTTCAATTACTACAATAGCTAAGTTCTGATCCCAATTTCATTATCACTCAGTCGGAACTTGGGTTGAGATGTCCTAGAACTGGCGTCCTAATTAAATTCGAAAAATGACTAAACAAAATTATTAACGATTTTAAAAGCTTGGGTTAGCATCGAATTTGCCTGCAAGAACTAGAAAATGTTTTATCCTTAGTGTTCCGGGGTGAGGTTTCAGTGATACTCAGGAGTGCATAATCTCTACTCCATGTCACAAATCGAAATCTACAAGTACGGTGGAAGGGTATACTTAAACGTAGTTCTGTGCCCAATTTCGTTATCACTCAGTCTAAACTTGAGTCTTGCATTTCATGTAGCCATCTAGGAACGCGTTCACAGTGATGTGATATATGCTTTGTTTAGTGTGCAAATGTGAGTTTTATGTCAATGCTAGCACCTTTACCTAGTTAGGTGCCGCTTAAGTGACCTCACTAATCGAGTGAATGAATGAATTGCTAAGATTATAAGCCATATAACTTGTATGCTCTTAACTAACTTAAGTGTTAGCTCAATCAAAGTTGTTTGCATGCTCTTGAATGACTTAAGTGTTAGCTCAATCAAAGTTGTTTCGCTTATATGCCTTGGTGAGTTTAATTGAAAGTTTAAGAAACATATGATTTGAAATCGAATTATTGGAAAGCCTTAACTCTAAGCTCATCTTTGCCCCTAAAGTACGATTTGCTCCTCGAGCCCCATAATGGAGTGAGTAAACATACTCAAAGGTTGGTAGAGAGAGATCTAGAAGCAGCTAAACTGTTTCCTTTTGAAAACCTAAAGACCTTGAAAGTGAAAGTCTTCTGATTAGTGAGTTAGGGTTGTGCTTTCACATTACAAACCTTTTTAATTCTTTTGTTGGGTCTTATTGATGCAATTGAAGACTCACATTTTTCTTTGCAATAATGCTTGGGTTAGCCCTACGCGTAAAACTCTCTGTGTGTAATCAATTGATTTTGAGTGTCCACATGCCAAGGTGTATGCATTATCAGATGTGTTAATGATGATTTATTGCAGGTGATTGGAGGTAGCTTTCCCTGACTGAAAATCTCACTAGGTCATACCCCCCATACGTGAATTTAGGATTGTAAGAAATTAATTGAGATTTCGATATGCTTGGATAGAAATTAAGCAATAGTAGTGCATTTCTCTTGACCATTGCATGAAAATTGTCCTCATTGTCTAGTGCAATGCTTGCCGTCACCTGTACAATGTTCTTGATGTCCTCCGTGAAATAGGTAGTGTCCTGGCCATATTAAACCCCAATACACCCAGAAAGAACCTGACAGACTTTAGGATTGTTGTACCATCTCTATCACCCTATTATGTCCTAGGAAACGACTCATACTTTGCCAGTGTCTTCTTAAGCGTTACCACCAAGTGCACGATCTAGAATGCCACAAAGTAGAAGATAGAACCCCTCATTCATATTTAGAGTTCCTCGGACCTTCGCAATTACCTTTTCGAGGAAAATGTGTTGTAAAACTTCAATGTAGATATATGTGTTTGTATACATTTATATATACTCTTGATAACTTTATACGTAGCTATTTCGATTGCCTTTTATGATAATGTGCTATGGTTATCGAATTGAAAACCGAGTTGGTAGTCGGATGGCTTGAGGATGAACTAATGAGAGTTTTGAGGTTCTTCGTGGTCAGTGTTGTGTGAGGAGGGAGCTTGGGTTGTAATTGACCACAATCGTGTGGATTGCGAGGCCATGTGTGGCTTATTCTGCTGAGTTCCTTAAGAAGTTTTTGAATGTGTTACATGCAAACCTCCTTCCCTTTTATGTCATGAGGTTTCATCTTGTGGGTGAGGGTGAGTTTGAAAAAGAAAGTTTTCATGGTTGTAACTAATAGTGGCCATAATTATTAGCAATCGATGGCCTATTTTAACTATACAAATACAATTTTTGGAGTGAACTCGCTTAAACAAGGGAATCCCTAAGGAATTTAAATAAAAAGAGAGTGCATTATATGAAAAAGGATTTCGTTGTGACATGCAGCAAACTTATTAGTCGCTATGGCCATGCACTTTACATTGGCTAAGATATTGTGCTTGGGGACAATCCTATGGGAGTGAATCTGCTTGAATAGGGGAATCCCTAGCATAGGGCGTAATCCCAGTAGTGGGAAGCCTTAGAGACCCTGACGAGGGTTAAGGTCAAAAAGTTAGTTGCCATCCGGGGAGTAAGAGTTTAGCATGAGCGATAGTCTCACTTGGGGTTGAGAATAGATCTCACCCAATCAGCACATTATGATGATTTTATGCCCAGAATATTTTCCTAAAAAGTAAGAGAACAATCGGCGTTTAGCCCTTTGAAGTATTTAAGCAAGAAAGTTTTTAAGGGTCATTATAGGACCAAGAGGAAAGAGATTCTTTTAAAGAATATGAGCCTCAAATAGGCTAAGAAAAGAGCTTTGAGAGAGTTCTTATGAGCTTAAAGAGCCTAAGTAAAGTGGTTTTAGAAAAAGAATGAAGGATTTTTGGGCACATCATGTTATTAACATTCTAAGTGTAGTATGAATGAAATTTCAAGTACAGCATGGCCATATTGTTGTGATGCATACAGTATACGAGTTTGAATGTGCGTGTTTAGCGAAAGAAAGCTCCTTGCATATTCTCCACTCCATTTGTTTGAGCATCTCGTATGAATGAATTAGATAGATAAGGCATAAATCACAAATTATATCACATAACCTATGAAAGAAAGTTCTTTGCTTAGCCTCGTTGCTTGCTTACGTGTTGGACTGCTTGTTAGTTAAGGAATTTAGTCATTCAGGGACCTAGAAATGGGTTTGAGTGGTTAGAATGAGATTTACAGGTAATGATCCGTCCTTGGGGAGTATGTTTGCCTAATATGATAGTAATACATTGATAAGTGATATGTGACTATTAAAGATATTACCGCCTGCAACGATTTCGGTTTTAAGGGTGGTCGGGGAATACTCACTGAGCGTGTGGTCGATCATCCAATAACTCTTTTCCCTTTTTCCTAGGTTTTCATTATGACAGACAAAAGTCATTCTACAAATGCCGAGTCGGAATCTACCCTCACTTGATGAGGTGTCACGTGTGCACATAAAGAAGTGGATTTACGTGTTAAATGACGTAACATGATGTGTTTCTAGTTTGTAATCGCTTGTATACAAGTACTCTAGTTCATGTAGTGCATATATTATTGATAAGTCCCTATGTATGGCCATGTGAGCCAACCATCTTATTAGTCAGTTGTCTTTTTAATTGAAGTTGTCTACGTTTAGGGATGTAAACCCAGTACTCCGATTGTGTGAACTGTTGAGTTGTATCTTTCATTTCTCCTTTATTAATGAACTATATTGTTTGATGTACTTCGAGGGAGTTGCTCGTTGAGTTATGTACTCCGGCGTGTAGCCATTTAGCTTATTTTAGAATGTTTTATGCTTCCCTTGATTGCAGGGGTTTATTGTAAGGCTTTTAGTCCGGAAGCGGTCAGTTTTTAGGGGAAACTCTATCCGTTTTGCCCCAGAAGCTGAGTAGAAAGTAAGAAAATGTGCGCCGCTGTCGTCCTTGGCACCCGGCTCGCCCTTCCTCGGCCCTCTCTCTCTCTCCCTTGTGGTGGATCGTGGGGCTAGGGTAGAGAACCCCACTTTGTCGCGATTGTTGCTGAAGAAGGGCAGCTTTGGCCCCCTTTTCTTTTGTTTTTATTTTTATTTTTTTATTTGTTGCTTTCCCATTCAACTAACATCGCTAGCCTAATGTCGTATTTCATGTCCTAACCCGAATCGATGATACAACCCTTCGTCGATTATTCGTTCCCAATTATATATAGTTAGGTTCGAATTAATAAACAACGAACTAATTCTAAGGTTAACAATCAAACTGTATCGGGGTTCCCACTCGATTTAGTACCTGATAATAACCCTTAATAACGCTTATTAAAAATCGTCGTAACGTTTTCGAACTCATAATAATATTAATAGCAACATGAATATTACTTTTAATAAAATTATTACTCACATAGCACATCCATAACAATTTAACTTGTATAGTTACCAAAAATACGATTTTATAATGTAAAAAGGCAATATACTCAACTTGACGAAAAATAAAGATTGCGGATGTTACATTCTTGCCCCCTTAAAAGAATTTTGTCTTCAAAATTCTCAAACTATGTTCAGTCATACCTAAAATGTGCACACACATGACACAATCTACACAACTCCCACTATAATCCAAAATCTTGTTCCATAATTAGTTGAAAACCGAAAAGAGGCTTATGGTATCCAGTCTCCTCCTCGCCAATCCTTGTCAGGCGTCCACTCACTCTATTTATGTGTCAACGGCAAACACATAGAAGAGGGGCAAATCAATTGGCGTGATAAACCATATTAAGCTTGTTTTAAAAAAAACATAGACTTTTAATCATCTAAACTCAAACCGCATGGTAAACAACCACTCTGTGTATGTGCATATGTCACGAAGCAACATCAAAAAAAGAAAGGACAATTAGGCAACAACATCTCAAGGTCATACACATGTAGTCTCGTTCTAACAACATGAATTCAAATCACTTCTAGGATTACAATGACTAACGTGCATATCTCTATAACACAATAGAGTAATAAGAACATCACACAGCACCACATAGCATCACTTAAGCATAACAACATCACATAGCATCACATAGTATGAGCTATTCAGTATTCTCAAGCATAGGAATTGGAAGTAACATGAAAACGTCTAATACGCGTATAGCAAGCAAATCACAAAACGAAACCATATATCACTGACATTCCTATGTTCCTACATCAATTCCAGCTAACTTATAAGCATTTCATTCATGGAAACTTGGACATGACATGTCAAGGTCATATGAAGAGGGGGTTAATTTAATCATGCTCATTTCAAAACATAATGTATTAAATCAATCTAAGGTTAAATCATTAACTAGAAGGTTACCACATCATACTAAGGTAGCAGAGACACCAAGCTATGTGAAATCAACAATGATGGAACTTCAAGAAGCACTCGAGACCACATTGACATCACGTAGGGTTAACAACAGAGCACTGAAAATCCAGAATCATGATTAACATGAACTAGCATAATCATGTTGATAAGGACAAGTTCGGAGGAAGGTGCTAATGTAAGGATGTAAGCCGATGATTTTGATGGTGGGGAGGCTTTTCGTAAAGTCCCCATTTCGGATCGATTGTCTCTTATGTCATAGATTCATGCAAATGAATAGTTATGCTCCTAGATGAATCGTGGGCCTGCGGCTTATGGGCCTTCATGCTTCGCTACACTCACGGGATGTAAACAATGAGTCAGAGGTCAAGTCATGCAATGAATTACAAAACTTAAATCGTCTGGATAACCAAGTCATACACTAAACCAACTTAAGTCAAGCAAATACCAGGATATGCATTTACTGAGCCAATCATTCACAAGACACTCGAATAACCGTGCCTAATGATCCTAAGAAATTAAACGGGCTCCCATGACCTTTATACTGTGCATAACATTATGCTTATGTTTTAAAACACATAGACTCATAGTAGTGTCTCAAGGGACGGCATCTATATGAGTATGCGGGAGTGCAACCCTCATTTAAAACCTAAGGCCGAGGTCACACCTCGAGGTTTGTCCATACTATTTAGAGTTGGCCATCAATCAACTAACGAGGGTAAGAACAACGGTGTTATTGGTCTTAAGGATCTACATTGAGGTTTTACACCACATTTTCCTCAAAAAGGTAATTGCAGAGGTCTGAGGAACTCTTAATATGAATAGGGGGCTCTATCTTCTATTATGTGGCATTCCGGCCTGGGCACTTGGTGCTAATTCTTAAGAAGGCATTGGCAAAGTGTGGGTCGTTTCCCAGGAGGTAACAGGCTGATAGAGATGGTACAACAATCCCAAAGTCTATCAGGCTCTTTCTAGGTGTATTGTGGTTTGATATAGCCAAGATGCTACCCATTTCACATAGGACATCAAGAACATTGTACAAGTGACGACAAGCATTGTGTGACACAATGAGGACATTTTCATGCAATAGTCAAGAGAAATGCACTACTATTGCTTAATTTCCAACCAAGCATATCGAAATCTCATTTAATTTCTTACAATCCCAAATTCACGTATGGGCGGTACCACCTAGTGAGATTTTCAGTCATAGAAAGCCACCTGCAATCACTTGCAACAAATCATCATTAACACATCCGATAATGCATACACTTTGTCATGTGGACACTCAAAATCATTTGATTACACACAGAGAGTTTTGCTAGTAGGGCTAACCCAAGCATTATTGCAAAGCAAATGTGAGTCTTTGGTTGCGTCAACAAGAGCCAACCAGATAATTAGAAAGGTTTCTAATGCGAAAGCAGAACCCTAACTCACTAATCGGAAGACTTTGACTTTCAAGGTCTTTAGGTTTTCAAAAGGAAATAGTTTAACTGCCTATAGCTCTCTCTCTCTACCAACCTTTTAGTATGTCTACTCACTCCGTTATGGGGCTCGAGGAGAAAATCGTACTTTAGGAGCAAAGATGAGCTTAGAGTTAAGGCTTTCCAGTCATTCGATTTCAATTCATATGTTTTTTAAACATTCAATTAAAACCACCGAGGCATATAAGCGAAACAACTTTGATTGAGCTAACACTTAACTCATTCATAAGAATATAAGTTATTTGGTTTATACTCTTAGCGATTCGTTCATTCACTCGATTAATGAGCTCACTCAAGTCGCAACCAACTTGGTAAACGTGCTAGCATTCACATGAAACTCTCATTTACACACCAAAGCAAGCATACAACACAGCATCATGAATGCATTCCTAGATAACTATATGAAATGCAAGACTCACATAGTTCTGATTCTTGTAACACCCGCAGCCCCTATGGCCAGGAGCATTACATTTTGCTACTTCCTACTTAACTTCTGGGGTGAAACGGATAGAGTTTCCCCTAAAAGCTGACCGTTTCAAGACTAGAAACCTTACAATAAACCCTACAATCAATGGAAGCGTAAAACATTCTAAAATAAGCTCAACGGCTACACAACCGAAGTACTGGGGTTTACATCCTAAATGTAACTGATTTTAGCTAAAAGGAGAACTGACAAATTAGATGGTTGGCTCATATGGCCACACAAAGCGATTCCTAAACCGACAGTAGTACATGAACTAGAATACTTGTTTACAAACGTTTACAATTCTAGGAATAAATTACATGGGTTCGTTAACATATAAGACCCCCTTTCAAATGAGCACACATGACACCTTTCAAGCAAGGATAAACTCCATCTTAGCATAAGTGACTTGGCTTCTACTTGTCATAATGCAAACCTAGGGAAAAAGGGGAAAGAGTAGATGGATGAACAACCACACACTCAGTGAGTACTCCCCAACCCCCTTAAAACCAAAACCATTGTATGCAGTAATATCTTTAGTACTCACATATCACGTATCAATGTATTACTATCATATTAGATAAACACAGTCCCCAAGGATAGATCAATGCTCGTAAACCTCATTCTAACCACTCAAACCCATTTCTAGGTCCCTGAATGACTAAATTGCTTTACTAACGAGTAGTGAAACACATCAGCAAGTAACGACGCTAAGCAAAGAACTTTCTTTCATAGGTTATGTGATATAATTCGTGATTTATGCCTTATCTATCTAATTCACTCATACGAGATGCTTAACACATGGAGTAGAGATTATGTTGGGAGCTTTCTTTCGCTAAACATGCACATTCAAACTCATACACTTGATGCATTACAAGGATATGGTCATGCTGTAATTGAAATTTCATTCATACTGCACTTAGAATCTTAATCACATGACATGCACAAAAATCCTTCTTTCTTTTTCCAGAAACACTTTACTTAGCCTCTTTAGGCTCGTAGAAACTCTTTTCTTAGCCTCTTGAGGCTCATAAAACTCTTTTCTTGGCCTCTTTGAGGATCATATTCTCAAAAGAGTCTTTTTCATGTTGGTCCTATAATGACCCTTAAAACCCTTCTTTCTGAAATACTTAAAAAGGTGATACGCGCAACTGCTTTTCTTACTTGCTAGGAAAATACTCTGGCATAAGATCATCATAATGTGCTGATTGCGTGAGATATATCCTCAACCCCTAGTGAGACTATCACTCACGCTAAGCTCTTACTCCGAGATGGCAACTAACTGTTGGACCTGAACCCTCTTCAGGGTCTCTAGGGCTTCCGACTACTAGGATTACTCCCTAGGCTAGGGATTCCCCCTTTCAAGCAGGTTCGCTCCCATCTTATTGTCCCTAAGCACAATATCTAAGCCAATTTAAAGCATATGGCCATAACAGCTAATAAATTTGTTGCCTCTCATAACAAAATCCTGTTTTATACAACGCACTCTCTTTTTATTTAAATTCCTTAAGGATTCCCCCATTCTAGCGAGTTCACCAGAAAATTGTACTCGTATAGCTAAAATAAGCCATCGATTGCTAGTAGTTATGGCTACTATTAGTTATAACTATGAAACTGTCTTTTTCAAACTCACCCTCACTCGCAAGATGAAACTTAATGACATAAAAGGAAGGGAGTTTGCATGTAACACATTCAAACACTTCATAAATAACTCAGCAGAATAAGCCACATATAGCGTCGTAATCCATACGATTGTGGTCAATCACAACCCAAACTCCCTCTTCACACAACACCAACCACAAAGAACCTCAAAACTCTCATTCGTTCATCCTCAAGCCATCCAACTACCAACTCGTTTTTAAATTTTGTAACCATAGCATATCATCATAAAAATCATAAAGAATGGCATAATAGTGATATATAACTTACCCAGCGATCTAGCATCCCTCCAGTGGTGCATTACGACATTTATAAAGATATATATTTCATTAACCTAAGCAGGGTATGTGACAAGCCGAAATGAACTAATAAGGCATAAAAGTAACTTATAATGCATCGACTTAAAACATTCTTGGGTTGTTTTAAGGTCATTTTTAGGCGTGATTCAACTAGCTTAACATAACTCGATTTAAAGCATACTTTGGTCGTTTCGAAGGCTACTTTTAAGCATAATCAACTAACTCAACATACAATAACTTAAGGCATGTTTAGGTTGTTTCAAAAGCTACCTTAAAGCATGCATCAACTAACTCAGCATACATCGGCTTAAACCGCATCTACATTGATTCGAAGGCTACTTTCAAACATTAATTAATGAACTTAGCAGGCATCGATTCAAGACATTCCTCGTTCTTTTTGAAGTTACTTTCAAGCAAGAATTAACTAACTTAACAAGTATTGATTCAAAGCAATAAGCATGCCCAATTCATGTCATTTTTATTGCATAATTTAGTCATGTTAAGGTTTACATATTTGTTTTAACTAACAATGGTTATTAGGTCATTTTCAAGGGCTACTAATAAACACGAGATAACTTACTTAACATGCATCGATTTGAAGCGTTCTCGGGATGTTTCGAAGCTACTCTCAACCATGAATTAGTTAATTATACGGGCATCGATTCCAAGTCATTTTCAAGTAGTAATTAACTAAACTAACATATATCGATTCAGGGCATTGTTAGGTTATTTCGAAGTCACTTATAAGCATGGACTAACTAAACTTAACATGCATAGATTGGAAACATTCTTAGGTTCTTTCGAGGCCAATTCCAAGCACGAATTAACTAAATTAATAGGCATCAAATTAAAGCGTGCTTAGGTTGATTCAGGAGCTACTATTAAACACGATTTAGTTAACTTAGCAAGTATCAATTCAAGCATGAGTTCAATTATTTAACATGCAAAATCTACGCCTGAATTCAATCAAACTAAACATATATAATCACCTCAAAATTTTAGTCAGCCTAATCAACCTTAAACTAACATGCATCTCATCTTAAGGGTTAAAACGCTTTGAAATTACTAATACTTATGAGGCAAGAAACACCCACCTCGATTCCTAGTAAGGGGACCGGATTCCTGGTTGTTGGCTTGACATTGAGTGCTAGGAAAACCCAAATTCCTCCACTCTTGCTCACAGACGCACGAACAGCCCCAGACCATGCCTAATCTCACGCAATTCGAACCTCGAATTTACCCCAAATGCTCACTTACTGACTTGAACTGATGGAGGATGCTTGAGGCAATGAATTTACTTGTAATTTATAGACGAATAGAAGTGACTAAAAGCTATATGGCATCGTTATGCTTCGACTCGCGTCTAGGCTTTGAATCGCTACCCAAACCCCATAAAACATTGGTGGTTCTTCTCCGTTTTCACTCAAATTTCACACCAAAGAATCGTTTGTTGGGGGGAAGGTTGAATGAAGGGGATTTCGAGTTGCGTTAGGGAAAAATCGAGGGTTTTTGAGCTCCCGGAATTCTAATACTCATGAATGCGTGATTTATGCCCATAGTATTAGAAAGATAAGGCATGAATATTCTTTTTAATAACACTTATTAAAATTATTACATTTACAATGGTCAAAATCGGGCACAATGGCTAAGTTAAATGTCTAAGGAATTAATGGCGACCCCTTTTAGGAATACAATGACTAACGTAGAGATCCCTATAACACATTAGAGTAATAAGAATATCACATAGCACCATATAGCGTCACTTAAGCATAACAACATCACATAGCATCACATAGTATCGACAATTCAATATTCTCAAGCCTAGGAATTGGGAGTAACATGAAACCGTCTAATGCGCGTATAGCAAGCAATTCACAAAACGAAAGCATATATGACTAACATTCCTATGTTCCTACATCAATTCCAGCTAACTTTTAAGCATTTCATTCATGGCAACTTGGACATGACATGAAAAGGTCGTATGAACAGGGAGTTAATTTAATCAGGCTCATTTCAAAACATAAAGTATTAAATCAATCTAAGGTTAAATCATTAACTAGAAAGTTACCTCATCATACTAAGGTAGCAAAGACACCAAACTACGTCAAATTGACAATGATGGAACTTAAAGTAGCCCTCGAGACCGCATTGACATCACATAGCTTTAACAACAAAGCACTGAAAATTCGGAATCACGGTTAACATGAACTAGCATAATCATATCGATAAGAACAACTTCGGAAGAAGGTGCTAACGTAAGGATGTAAGTCGATGATTTTGATGGTGCGGAGGTTTTTCCTAAAGTCCCCATTTCTGACTTATCGTCTCTTAAGTCATAAATTCATACAAATGAATGGTTATGCTCCTAGACGAATCCTGGGTCTGTGGCTTATAGGCCTACATGCTTCCGTTGCACTACTCTAGTCAAACATATAAGGGCAACAATATGTGAATACAGGTTTCTAAGGTCGTCTCATCACGCTTCAAATATGGGTGTATGCAGTTACTCAGCTATAACATGGAATCATAGAATTCATAGGATGTAAACAATAAGTCAGAGGTCATGTCATGTTGTAAATTACAAAACTTAAATCATCTAGATAACCAAGTCTGATACTAAACCAACTTAAGTCAAGCAAATACCAAGATATACATTTATTGAGCCAATCTCACAGAACACTTGAATAACAGCACATAATGATCCTAAGCAATTGTACAGGGTCCCATGACTTTTATACTTTGCATAACGTTATGCTTATGCTTCAAAATGCATAGACTCATGGCAGTGTCTCACGAGAGGGCAACTAGACGAGTATGCGTGAGTGCGACCCTAATTTAAAACCTAAGGTCGAGGTTATGCCTCAAGGTTTCACCATACTATTTGGAGTTGCCCATCAATCAACTAACAGGGGTAAGAACAACGGTGTTATTGGTCTTAAGGATCTATATTGAGGTTTTGCCACACATTTTTCATAAAAAGGTAGTTGCGGAGGTCCGAGGAACCCTTAATATGAATAGGGCCTCTATCTTCTTGTATGTGGCATTCCGGCTTGTGCACTTAGTGGTAGTGCTTAAGAAGACATTGGTAAAGTATGGGTCATTTCCCAGGAGGCAAAGGGTGATAGAGTTAGTACAACAATCCCAAAGTATGTTAGGAGCTTTCTACCTTGTTCTTTCTCGGTGTATTGGGGTTTGATATAGCCAAGACAATACCGACTTCTTAGAGGACGACAAGAACATTGTACTTGTGGCGACAAGCATTGCGCTGGACAATGAGGACAATTTTCATGCAATGGTTAAGAGAAACGCACTACCTCATTTAATTTCTTACAATCCAAAATTCACGTATAGGGAGTATCACCTATTGAGATTTTCACTCATAGGAAGCTACCTGCAATCCTTTGCAACAAATCACCATTAACACATCCGATAATGCAAACACCTTGGCATGTGGACACTCAAAATCATTTGATTATGCACAGAGAGTTTTGCTCGTAGGTTAACCCAAGAATTATCGCAAAGCAAATGCTAGTCTTCGGTTGTGTCAATAAGACCCAACCAACACAATTAGAGAGGTTTCTAATACAAAAGCACAAACCTAACTCACTAATTGGAAGACTTTGATGTTCAAGGTCTTTAGGCATTCAAAAGGAAATAGTTTAACTGCTTCTAGCTCTCCCTCTACCGACGTTTCAGTATGTCTGCTCACTCCATTATGGGGCCCAAGGAGCAAATCATACTTTAGGGGCAAAGATGAGCTTAGAGTTGTGGCTTTCCAATAATTCGATTTCAAATCATATGTTTTTAAACATTCAATAAAAATCACCAAGGCATATAAGCAAAACAACTTTGATTGAGCTAACACTTAACTCATTCATGAGAATACAAGTTATTTAGCTTATACTCTTAGCAATTCGTTCATTCACTTGATTAATGAGTTCACTCAAGCCGCACCTAACCAGGTGAAAGCACTAGCATTCACATAAAACTCACATTTGCACGCCAAATCAAGCATATATCACATCATGTATGCTTAGTTCGATTGAATTCAGGTCAAGATTATGCGTGTTAAATTGGTCAATTCATGCTTGAATTGATACTGGTTAAGTTAGCTCAATTGTGTTTAATAGTGGCCCTTGAATCAACCTAAGCACGCTTTATTTCGATGCCTATTAATTTAGTTAATTTGTGCTTCAAATTGGCCTCAAAATAACCTAAGAATGTTTCTAATAGATGCATGTTAAGTTTAGTTAGTCCATGCATATAATTGACCTCGAAACAACCTAACAATGCCTTGAATCGATATATGTTAGTTTAGTTAATTAATACTTGAAAATGACTTCGCATCGATGCCCATATAATTAACTAATTCATGATTGGAAGTAGCTTCCAAACGACCCAAGAACGCTTCAAATCCATGCATGTTCACTAAGTTAACTCATGTTTAATAGTAGTCCTTGAAAATCCTAATAACCTTAGTTAGTTAAAACATATATGTAAGCCTTAATGTGAATAAATTATGCATTAAAAGTGACACAAATTGGGCATGCTTATTGCTTGGAATTGATACTTGTTAAGTTAGTTAATTCTTGCTTGAAAGTAACTTCGAAAAGAAATAGGAATGTCTTGAATCGATGCCTACTAAGTTAGTTAATTAATGTTTGAAAGTAGCCCTCAAATCGACCTAAGTGCACTTTAAGCCGATGTATATTGAGTTAGTTGATGCATGCTTAAAGGTAACTTTTGAAACAACCTAAACATGCCTTAAGTTATTATATGCTAAGTTAGTTGATTATGCCTAAAAGCAGCCTTCGAAACGACCTAAGCAAGCTTTAAATCGAGGCACGTTAAGCTAGTTTAATCATGCCTAAAAATAACCTTGAAACGACCCAGGAATGTTTTAAGTCGATGCATTCTAAGTTAGTTTTACGCCTCATTAGTTCATTTTTGTCTGTTGAGTACCCTGCTTAAGTTAATGAAATATACATATGTTTATAAATAACGTAAAGCACCACCAGAGGGATGCTAGATCGCTCGGTAGGTTATGTATCACTATTGTGCCATTCTTTATGACTTTTATGATGATATGCTATGCTTATGAAATTGAAAAACGAGTTGGTAATCGGATGGATTGAGGATGAACTAATGAGAGTTTTGAGGTTCTTTGTGGCCAGTGTTGTGTGAGGAGGGAGACTGGGTTGTGATTGACTGCAATCATGTGGATTGCAAGGCCATGTGTGGCTTATTCTGCTGAGTTATTTACGTAGTGTCTAAATGTATTACATGCAAACTCCCTTCCCTTTATGTCATTAAGTTTAATCTTGTGAGTGAGGGTGGGTTTGAAAAAAAACGTTTTCATAGTTACAACTAACAGTAGCCATAACTATTAGCAATTGATGGCTTATTTTAACTATACGAATACAGTTTTGGGAGTGAACTCGCTAGAACAGGAGAATCCCTAAGAAATTTAAATAAAAGGAGATTGCGTCGTATGAAACAAGATTTCGCTGTTAGAGGCGGAAAACTTATTAGCCGTTATGGCCATACGCTTCAAATTGGCTAAGATATTGTGCTTTGGGACAATATGATGGGAGTGAACTTGCTCGAACGGTGGAATCCCTAGCCTTGGAAGCAATCCCAGTAGTGGGAAGCCCTAGGGACCCTAACGAGGGTTAAGGTCCAAAAGTTAGTTGTCATCGCGAGAATAAAAGCTTAGCGTGAGCAATAGTCTCACTAGGGTTTTGGAATAGATCTCACCCTATCAGCACATTATGATGATCTTATTCCCAGAGTATTTTCCTAGCAACTAAGAAAAGCAGTGGGCATATCACCTTTTTAAGTATTTCAAAAAGAAATTTTTTAAGGGTCATTATAGGACCAATGCAAAAAAGATTCTTTTAAGAATATGAGCCTCAAAGAGGCTAAGAAAAGAGTTTTATGAGCCTTAAGAGGCTAAGAAAAACTTTTTTACGAGCCTAAAGAGGCTAAGTAATGTGTTTTCAGAAAAAGAAGGATTTTTGAGCACATCATGTGATTAAGATTCCAAGTGCCCCTCTACGCCCAAGAGGCATGACACTGCTGGGATCCCCAATGAGGACCCCTAAGGCTGTCCTGACTAGAGACTTCTTTACGGATTCGACCTAACTTTAAAGTTAGTTAGGGAATCCTGGTACAAGACTGCAAGAGTTTTGCCTATAAACACGACATTTATAAAATTAGAATGCGAACTTAAGGGGTACCTGGTGGCATTACAACAAAATTCAAAAGAAAATAGGAGTTTCCCTTCGAGTGACACGCTTGGGGTTGAGGCTTAAGCCATTACAAACGCTCTGTTCAAATAATTTACATAGATTGAAACACTGCCAGAACCAACTACATGCTTGCTTCATACAGTTCTTTAACCCAAATAGGGAAACAGGCAGCTTCACAAAATGCAGCTTCACAAAAGATACTTTCAGGTAACAACTTGCAATCCTATACCAGGCAGCATACAAGATCTTTCAATCATCACCAGGGGAACAAGGGGAAAGTAAATGGAGTGAGCCACCACATGCTCAGTGAGTGTTCCTCCACTCCTTAAAACAAAACCATTTACAGGAAATATTACCTATAATAGACACGTATCAAACATTTATGTAATACTATTATCATATTAAGCTATGTGACACAACTCGTACGTCATTCTTTGGCTACTTATTCTCTTATGAAAGTTTGTTAAATTCAGGGAATGACAAACATGCTAGGATTTTTCTTTACTCAAATCATGCATTTTTAAAACATACATGCTCGATGAATTAAAAGACTATGGCCACACATTACTTGAAGCCGCATTCAACCATGCTTAGGAATCCTTTTCATTAGGCATTTATGGAGCAAGGTGTGAGGTATATACTGACCATAAGAGTCTAAAGTATATTTTTACTCAGAAAGAATTGAATATGAGGCAAAGAAAATGGTTAGAACTCCTGAAGGATTATGATATGGAGGTCAAATATCACCCTGGCAAAGTGAAATGGCCATCTACTCCATTGTAAACGTAATAATTTTAATAAGCGTTATTAAAAAGAATATTCACGCCTCATCTATCTAATACTCTGGGCATAAATCACACATTCGTGAGTATTAGAATTCTTGGAGCTCAAAAACCCTCGATTTTGCCTCAACCCAACTCGAAATCCACTTCATTCAACCTTCCCACCAACAAACGAACCTCTGGTGGGAACCACCACATTTTTGGTGGGTTTGCGCAGTGATTCAAAACCTAGATGCGAGTCAAAGCATAAGCATGCCATCTAGCTTTAGTTACTTCGATTCCTCTATAAATTGCGAGTAAATTTGTAGCCACAAGCATCCTCCACAAGTTCAAGTAAGTGAGTGAGCATTTGGGGTGAATTCAGGGTTCGAATTGCGTGAGATTAGGCATGGTCTGGGGCTGTTCATGCATTTGTCAGCAAGAGTCGAGGAATTTGGGTTGTCATAGCACTTAATGCCGAGCCAACAACCAGAAACCGGGTCCTTTGGCTTGTAATCGAGGTGGGTGTTTCTCGCCTCATAAGTATTAGTAATTTTGAAATGTTTTGACCCTTAAGATGAGATGCATGTTAGTTTAAGGTTGATTACGCTGACTAAAATTGTGAAGTGATTAGGCCTTGAATCGATACAAGTTAGTTTAGTTAATTAATACTTGAAAATGACTTCGAACTAATGCCCGTATAATTAACTAATTTATGGTTGAAAGTAGCTTCAAAACAACCCAAGAACACTTCAAATCAATACATGTTAAGTAAGTTAACTCATGTTTAATAGTAGTCCTTGAAAATGACCTAATAACCGTGGTTAGTTAAAAAATATACGTTAGCCTTAACGCGACTAAATTATGCTTTAAAAATGACACGAATTGGGCATGCTTATTGCTTGGAATCGAGACTTGTTAAGTTAGTTAATTCATTCTTGAAAGTAACTCCGAAAAGAACTAGGAATGTCTTGAATCGATGCCTGCTAAGTTAGTTAATTACTGTTTGAAAGTAGCCTTCGAAAAGTTAGTTAATTAATGTTTGAAAGTAGCCTTCGAATGTACCAAAATGTGCTTTAAGCCGATGTATGTTGAGTTAGTTGATCCATGCTTAAAGGTAGCTTTTGAAACAAGCTAAACATGCCTTAAGTTATTGTATGTTGAGTTTGTTGATCATGCTTAAAAGTAGCCTTCGAAACGACCTAAGCATGTTTTAAATTGTGGTATGTTAAGCTAGTTGAATCATGCCTAAAAATGACCTCGAACCGACCAAAGAATGTTTTAAGTCGATGCATTCTAAGTTAGTTTCACACCTTATTCGTTCATTTTCGTCCGTTGAGTACCCTGCTTAAGTTAATGAAATATATATATGTTTATAAATGTCGTAATGCACCACTGGAGGGATGCTAGATCACTCGATAAGTTACATATCGATATTATGCCATTCTTTATGACTTTTATGATCATATCCTATGCTTATGAAATCGAAAAACAAGTTGGTAGTCGCATCGCTTGAGGATGAACTAATGTGAGTCTTGAGGTTCTTCATGTTCGGTGTTGTCTGAGGAGCGAGTCTGGGTTGTGATTGACCGCAATCATGTGGATAAGGAGGCCATGTGTTGCTTATTCTGCTGAGTTGTTTATGAAGTGCTTGAATTTGTTACACACAAACTCCCATTAGTTCATAGTTGTAACTAATAGTAGCCATAACTATTAGCAATCGATGGCCTATTTTAACTATACGAATATAGTTTTGGGAGTGACCTCGCTAAAACGTGGGAATCCCTAAGGAATTTAAATAAAAAGAGAGTGCATTGTATGAAACAGGATTTCACTGTGAGAGACAACAAACTTATTAGCCGTTATGGCCATACGCTTTAAAGTGGCTGAGATATTTTGCTTAGGGACCATAAGATGGGAGTGAACCTACTTGCACGGAGGAATCCCTAGCCTAGGAAGTGATCCTAGTAGTGGGAAGCCCTAGAGACCTTGACGATGGTTGAGGTCCAAAAGTTAGTTCCAATCCTAGGAGTAAGAGCTTAGCATGAGCGATAGGCTCACTATTGATTGAGAATAGATCTCACCTAATCAGCACATTATGATGATCTTATGCCCAGAGTATTTTCCTAATTTATGCTAAGATGATTTTTAATAAGCATTTTATTAAGGGTTATTTGCTTTACCAGGGTGATATTTGACCTCCATTCCATATCATAATCCTCCAGGAGTTCCCACTGAATGTAACACCCCTCTACCGCTGAGACGCGTCACACTGCCAGGATTCCCAAGTGGGGACCCTTATGGCTATCATGACTCATACTAATATTAATAGCGACATGAATATTCTTTTAATAAAATTATTACTCCCATAGGCACTTCTATAATAATTTAACTTGTATAATTATTAAATTACTATTGTTACGAAATTCTTTTAAGGGGGGGAAGAATGTAACACCCGCAATCTTTATTTTTCATCAAGCTGAGTATATTTCCCTTTTACAATATAAAATCGTATTTTTAGTAACTATACGAGTTAAATTATTATCGATGTGCTTATGTGGGTAATAATTTTATTAAAGAGAATATCCATGTCACTATTAATATGATTATGAGTTCGAAAACGTTACCATGCTTTTTAATAAGCGTTATTAATGGTTATTATGGGGTACTAAATCAAGTTGGAACCTGGATACGGTTGGATTGTTAACCATAGAATTAGTTTGTTATTTATTCATTTGAACGTACCTATATATAATTGGGAATACCCCAGCCCCCTTCTTCTACAATCAGTCGCGACCAAGGGCGGGGTCTCTACCCCAGCCCCATGATCCGCCACCAAGGAAAAAGAGAGAGGGCCGAGGAAGGGTGAGTTGGGGTCGAGGACAACGGTGGCGCACCAGCAAGTCAGTCGCCGGCTAACCCACGCTCCATCCTGAGGAGAAAGAGAGAGATCGAGCGAGAAGGAGGAACGAGGGGGGAGCGAAATAGAGCTCGAGACGTCAGCCACTATGCGTGGTTCCGGCGACCACCGAGGGTCCCAGTAGCAGTAGCCAATGAGTGGGGAAGCAAAGGAACGAACCAATTGCATGTGTGCCACCGGCCAAACCTTAGCATACATGAGAACCACCAAGCACCACAACCACCGCGGCTAGTCTGAGTGGACCAATTAGCCAAGGAATCGGATCCTCTAGCTTGGAATCCAGGTGGATGTTTCTCGCCTCCTAAGTACTAGTAATTTCTAAAATGTTTTAGCTTTTAAGTTGTGATGCATTATTTCTGCAGACTTCAGTTTAGATTAATGCATGTTAGTTTAGAATTAGTTCCATGAATTAGACTGATTTTTATGCCTAATATTGCCCCAAGTTGATGTACGGTAAGTTTAGTTAATTCATGCCTGAAATCGACTTCGAAATAACCTAACAATGCTATGAATCGATATATGTTAGTTTAGTTAATTAATGCTTCAAAATGGCTTCTAATCGATATATGTTAGTTTAGTTCAGCTATACTTATAAGTGGCCTTGAAACAACCTAAGACTGTTTCAAATCGATGCATGTCAAGTCAGTTGATTCAAGTTTGAAAATGGCCTTTGAAATGACATACGAATGCCTTAAGTGGATGCATGGTAACATGGTTAATTCATGCTTAAAATGACCTTGAAAGTGACCTAATAACCTTGGGTAGTTAAAACATATACGTAAGCCTTAACGCAACTAAATTATGCCTTAAAAATGACACGAATTGGGCATGCTGAATCCTTTGAGGCGATGCTTGTTAAGTTAGTTAATTCGTCCTTGAAAGTAACCCCGAAAAGAACTAAGAATGCCTTGAATCGATGCTTGTTAAGTTAAGTGGAATTATGCTTGAAAATGACTTGAACTTGGCATGCTTACTTCCTAATTATGAAATATGAATGGAAGCTAGTTTCAAACTCTATTAGTTTATTTCAGTTCATTAAGCACTTCATTTGAGTCAATGAAATGTAGATATATGTGTATGCATATGTTTATATATACCATGATGTATCGCTGAAAGGTTGTTGCTCTCTCGGTACGTTTACACGTAACTATTTCATTTGACTTTTATGATAATATGCTATGGTTATGGAATTGAAAACTGAGTTGGTAGGTGGATGGCTTGTGAATGAACTAAAGAGAGTTTTGAGGTTCTTTGTGGTCGATGTTGTGTGAGCAGGGAGCCTGGTTTGTGATTGACTGTAATCGTCTGGATTGTGAGGCTATGTGTAGCTTATTCTGCTGAGTTGCTTATATAGTGTTTAAATGTGTTACGTGCAAACTCCCTTCCCTTTTATGTCATTAAGTTTCATCTTGTGAGTGAAGGTGAGTTTGAAAAAGGAAGTTTTCATGGTTGTCATTAAGCAATCGATGGCCTATTTTAACTATACGAATACCGTTTTGGGAGTGAACTTGTTTGAACGGGGGAATCCCTAAGAAATTTAAATAAAAAGATAGCGTGTTGTACGAAAAAGGATTTTGCTGTGAGAGTCAGCGAACTTATTAGCCGTTATGGCCATACGCTTTAAATTGGCTAAGATATTGTGCTTAGGGACAATGATGTGGGAGTGGACCTACTTGAACGGGGGAATCCCTAGCCTAGGGAGCAATCCCAGTAGTGGGAAGCCCTAGAGACCCTGACGAGGGTTAAGGTCCAAAAGTTAATTGTCATCCCAGGAGTAAGCGCTTAGCATGAGCGATAGTCTCACTAGGGGTTGAGAATATATCTCACCCAATCAACACATTATGATGATCTTATGCCCAGAGTATTTTCCTAACAAGTAAGAAAAGCATCCGGCGTTTCGCCTTTCTAACTATTTAAGAAAGAATGTTTTTAAGGGTCATTATAGGACTAATACGAAAGAGATTCTTTTACAGTATATGATCCCCGAAGAGGCTACGAAAAGAGCTTTATGAGCCTCAAGAGGCTAAGAAAAGAGTTTTTATGAGCCTAAAGAGGCTAAGTAAAGTGTTTTCAGAAAAAAGAAAGAAGGAATTTTGTGCAGGTCATGTGATTAAGATTCTAAGTGAAGCATGAATGAAATTTCAAGTACAGCATGACCATATCCTTGTGATGCATCGAGTATATGAGTTTGAATGTGCATGTTTAGCGAAAGAAGTCTCCTTGTATAATATTTACTGTATGTGTTTGAGCATCTCGTATGAATGAATTAGATAGATAAGGCATAAATCACGGATTATATCACATAACGTATGAAAGAAAGTTCTTTGCTTTGCCTCGTTGCTTGCTTATGTGTTTAACTGCTTGTTAGTAAAGGAATTTAGTCATTCAAGGACCTAGAAATGGGTTTGAGTGGTTAGAATCAGGTTTATAGGTAATGATCCGTCCTTGGGGACTATGTTTACCTAATATGATAGCAATACATTGATACGTGATATGTGGCTATTTAAGATATTATTGCCTACAAAGGTTTTGGTTTTAAGGGGGGTTGGGAATAGTCAATGAGCGTGTGGTTGCTCATCTTATTACTCTTTCCCCTTTTTCCCAGGTTTTTGTTATGATAGATATAAGTCATTTTACAAATGCGAAGTCGGAATCTACCCTCACTTCATGAGGTGTCATGTGTGCATGTATAGAAGTGGATTTAGGTCTTAAATGATTCAACATGATGTACTGGTAGTTTGTAATCATATGTATACAAGTACTCTACTTCATGTAATGCATATTATTTATAAGTTGCTCTTTATAGCCATATGAACCAACCATCTTATTAGTTAGTTGTCTTTTTAATTGAAGTTGTCTACGTTTTAGGATGTAAATCCAGTACTCTGGTTGTGTGAACCGTTGAGTTGTATCTTTCATTTCTCCTTTATTAATGAACCATATTCTTTGATGTACTCCGAGCGAGTTGCTCATTGAGTTATGAACTCTATCGTGTAGGTGTTGTGCTTATTTTAGAATGTTTTGCACTTCCGTTGATTACAGAGCTTTATTGTAAGGCTTTTAGCCCGAAAACGGTCAGTTTTTAGGGGAAACTCGATCCGTTTCGTCCCGAAAGTTAAGTGGGAAGTAAGAAAACATAACGCTTCTGACCCTAGGACCTGGGGTTGTTACACTTTTGACACTTGTTGCAAGTGCGAACTAATTTCATAGCGTCTTCCCGCAGGCTTGGCCAATAATAGTCGGTTCATATCGTCGTCACTGCAAGAGCTCAGCCCCCAATGTGGGAACTGGACACCTTTTCGTGCAACTCCTCCAGTATCTTCTTCCCCATCTCTAGGGTTTCGTAGTGCAGAAGCGACCAAGCGGAACACCTTTTATATAGGATCCCGTCATACAGTATGAACCAGTTTGCTCGTCTCTTTACCCAGTCGACCTCCTTAGAGTCGGTAGGTAAGGTACCATCAGCTGGGTATGCGCAAATGGGATCCATCCATGTCGAACTCCTATTCAACCAGAGCACCTCACGAGGGTCGATGCTTCTTTGCATCAGAATCTCCCATTGAATGTGCTTCAACTTCCAATCTTCGGAAGAGCTTGCCAATTTTGACAACGCATCATCCTGCCGGTCCTCGGATCAGGGGATGTGCGTTATTGAGAAATGTTTTAGCAACTTGGTGGCCTCTCACACCCGCCGAATATAGGCCGTATAGTGTCATCTTTTATTTCGTACTCCCCATTGAGTTTGCTATCCAAAAGTCGGGAGTTTGAAAATGCTCAAATTGAGCTGGCCCCCGCAGTATGGTACAACTTTACTCCTGCTGTCAACGCCTCATATTTAGCATCGTTGTTCGAGGCTTTGAACATGAATTCAAGGCATTCTCGCGTCGCTTCCCCCGAGGATTCTTAATGATCAGGCTCGCCCCGCTCCTGTCTTTGGTGGACGAGTTGTCAACATAAAGGTTCCGCGATGGAGCGATTGAGCTGCTATCCTCAACAGTGGCTACACTTTCAGCCAGGAAATCCGCAAGAGCCTGGCCTTTTATGGCCTGCCAAGCGTTGAAGACGAGATCATACTATGACAACTCCACTGCCCACTTCAAGAGCCGCCCGGAAGCGTCCAGTCTTTGGACAATGTTTTTCATGGGTTGGTTGGTGAGGACAGTGATTCTATGTGCTTCGAAGTAGGGTCGTAGTTTTCAACTGGCCATCACCAATGTGTAAATGAACTTCTCTGTGAGGGGGTAATTTACCTCAACCCTAGCTAAGGCGTGACTTGTGTAGTACACGGGGATTTGTTCCTCAGCTATTTCTACCACCAGCACGGCACTAATGGGCAGTTATGGACGACCAAGTAAAGTTGGAGTGTTTCCTCCAGGAAAGGGCTGCCGATCCTAGGTAGATGAGCAAGCTAAGCTTTCAATGCTTGGAACGCCTCCTCTGCTTCCTTGTCCCAAGTGAAGTTGGCGCGTTTGCGTAACACACAGAAGAAAGGCTGGCACTTTTCAACAGATTTGTACATGAATCATCCAAGGGCCACGATGTAATCCGTCAATCGCTGGACCTCCCTGATGCTACGTGGTGGCTTCATGTCTAGTACAGCCTAGATTTTGTCGGGGTTGGCCTCGATTTCCTAGCCGCTAATCATGAACTTGAGGAACTTGCCTCATCGAACTCCGAACACACTCTTCTTTGGATTAAGCTTCATCCTGTACGTTCAGAGAATAACAAACGTCTCCCTGAGATCTTACCCGTCCTCGATATCGAACGTGCTCTTCACTATCATGTCGTTCACATATACCTCCATAGTCTGACTTATGAGAGACCCGAACAGCTTGTTTACCAGCCGCTGGAACGTGGCTTCCGTCTTTTTCAACCCAAAGGGCATCACCTTATAACAATGTAGGCCTTGATCGATTATGAATGTAGTCTTCTCTTGATCCTCATGACATAGGGGTATCTAATGATACCTTGAGAAAGCATCTATGAAGCTCAGCAAGGTGTGTCCCGACGTGGTGTCCACTAATTTATGTATCTTCGAGAAGGGGTAGCCTTCTTTCGGGTAGGCCTTGTTCAAGTCAGTGAAATCCACACAAATCCTCCAAGTCCCGTTTGGCTTTTTTGCTCGGACGACATTTGAAATCCACTAAGGGTACTGGCATTCCCTGACGAACCCCGCTTCAAGTAGCTTCTGCACCTCTGCAGTTGCCGCGACTGCTCTTTTCGGACCCATGCGTCGCTTCTTTTGAACGACCCGTTCATGTAGGGATCTACATTCAGTCTGCACTCCGTGATAGCAGGATCGAAGCCGACATTTCCTCAGGTCCGAAGGCAATGACATCCCAATGCTCTTGTAAGAGAGTGACCAATGAGTGTCGAGTAGAGGCCTCCGTCTCTCGTCCTAACTGGACCTTGCGGTGGGACGTGCGTTTTCCAATGATATCTATTTGATGCCATCCACGACCTCCGGATGAGGTCGCTCAGGCTCGGCTGAAGTGACTGTGTGTATCACCAAGGCCTCCACTATTGGGGAAAGAGGCCCGGTCCGTGCTTTCTTGCCCGTTTGTGGGGTCCCTGCTCGGATGTCCGATTTACTAGGGGCAGAATGCTAAAAAGGTTGCATTCGGGAGCTGTTCGCTGATCTCCGTGCATCACACAAACGCTTCTATCATCAGCCTTGTACTGAAGCTAAAGCAAGTAAAGGCCAATAGTAACCTTCACTTTATGGAGGGTTGGCCACCTCAAGATGATGTTGTAGGCCGTAGGGACATCAGTGACTAAAAAATCCACCTCTAGATTTCCCGCTTTAACCTTGTTGCCAAAGCTCAAAGGAAGATGGATTATCCCAGTGGGGTTCACCTCCTGCCCCATGAAGCCCAGGATGGGGTGCACCAACGGGATATTCTCCCTCTCTGGGAAGGTCAACTTTCTCATGCAGTACCAGGGGATGATGTCTGCTGAACTCCCCATGTCTATAAGTATTCTTTACACAATGGCACTGGCCACCCTCATTTCCACCACCAGGATTGTTAAGCGGGGATGTGCAACGCAGACCTCTCTCTCCGCCAAACACCATAATGGGCACGGTAACACATTTTGCTTGTTCGGTTGTGAGAACCTGCTGGGCGCCTTGAAGCTGATCCTTCCAGGCAGAACAAGTGATGCCCTCAGTGTATCCACTAACGATGGTGGCTTCTATCTCGGTGGAGCATTCTTCGTCACGTAGTCCGGGCCACGTGGGTCCGTTCTCCTTCTGAAGGAACCATGGACCCCTTTCAAAAACTGGTAAATATGTCCCTTATCCACTAGCTCATGCAGGGTCTTCCTTAGCTCCCGGCACTCAGCGGTCGTGTGCCCATAAGCTCGTAGAACTCGTAGTATTTTCGTGCATTATGCGGTTTCGGTGCCGACGTCATCGGGAGCGGCCTCTTTAGCATGGGATGATCCCAAACTTCCATAAGGATTCTTCTGGGATCTGTGCTGAATCGAGGATCAACAACCTCAAGTTGTGGCCTCCTATCTCCTTCTCCCTCACCTGTCCTTCAGCTAGGGTTTCTATCTAAGGGGACTTTAGCTTTCTTGGGAACATCAGTGCTTTCAGCGCAGATCTCGGTGGAATGGATGAAATCAGCGGCCTTCCCTAGTGCCTCTGCCAGGGTAGTCTCCTTGTGCTCCGCCAAAGAAAACTTGCACCGGCCACTCTTCAGGCCATTGAGGAACAAAGTGGACGCTACTCCATCTTCCTGGTCAGGAATCAAGATTGCCTCCTCGAGGAAGCGTTTGGCGAAGTTAGCTAGGGACTCTTGCGACCCTTGCTTGATCTTTGAACGGTGGATGCTCGTTCGCCTTTCTTTGCGACTGGCAATGAATTAGCTAACACCCCTGTCAGCTAAGTCTTAGAAGAAGGAGATGGCTCCCGGAGCCGAGTTATTGAACCAAGACTATGCTACCCCTTTAAGGGTAGCGGGAAGGAATCGACAATACGCGGCATCATTGACATCTTGGACATACATCTGCGCCTTGTACACCCCTAAGTACTCCTCAGGATCAGTTGTCCCATCGTATAGGTCCATGGTAGGCATCTTCATCTTCCCATAGCACGGAGCATTGACAATCTCTGAGCTCAACGAGGTGGAGATAGGAACAGGCCCTGTCCGAGCGGCCACACCGGAGACCTTAATGGGGGTCTCGGGATGCCTCTCTATCTTCATCAATGACATAGTCCTTCGGGGATGAGCAACCCTTTGGGATCCAAGTGGAGTTTGGTTGCACCGATGAGACCGCATGTCATTCCTATCCTGAGTGGGACATCGAGGCCTCGAGTTCTGCTCTTGCCCCTTGAACCTGGCTATTCGTCGGGAGTTTGTTGCACACGGTGTCAAGGCCGTGGTTGACTTCGCCGGTCCTCCATGGCTTAGAAGGTGGCTATGTTGGCCATTGACCCCAATGGAGCGGTCTTTGTTCTCTCCCCTTGTTCGCCTATCTCTGCTAGCGTGAGGGGCCTCTCTCATCCCCTCAATACGGCGCTGGGACACCACAGGAGCATGCCTATGGGAAAGTTTGCGCCCTGTGGTAGGCACGTACTCGGAACATGAAGAGGCTTTGCGGAAATCGCGGCCTCCACCGCTTGTTTCACTTGGTTTGAGGCCTGTTGCGTTATGGTGTCAATCATGGTGGACATGAAGTTTTTGAGTGCATCCACCATGACATAGGCTTCTCGCCCGACCAGGCATTATTTGACCGATCGGGGATCTTCCCGAGAACTCCCTGAGGTGTCCTCGGCCTCAGGAGTGGCCAGGGCTTCTGTGATGGGTGCTTTATCTCACATAGTTCGTGCTCGCGTGGCTTCACTGACCATCATCGTTCACCGGTCTCTCCCACTAACGGCGCTAAATCTGTTTCGGGAACTTCCCGTATCCTATTGAGGATGACATGAGACGAGAGCTCGAGCTTACGTGATGGCACATGTAGATCAGCTGATGGGCTCCTCTTCTTGGTTAAACCAGCAAAAAAGGCACCCCCGGGGTGTGATCCACAGAACGCCTCTCCGACGGCCAAGTCAAAGGAGGGTCCAAGAGAGAGATAAATGTAACAAATATAGAGAATATAAAGTCAATTATGTTAAAGTGCGAATCCTTTTTTTGAGGTGGGTAGGTGAGTATTTATAACTCCTGTAGCAAAGGGTAAGATGGTAATTTTGTGCTGGAAAACCCCCAAAGTGGGCTACCGCCTACTTGCTTCATTTGGGCCTCTGATCGGAGCCTTAAAGGTCCCATTAGTGCCCACTATGCCTGGTTGGGCCTGTCCTGCAATTGGGTAACCATGGGCGTTCCCAAGAAAATCAAATTTTCTGGATCAAGTACAAATGAGAAGATAAGAACTACAATCCAACACGGGTCAATGTGCCTGATGTAATCTGATTCTCTGGAGACTGTGGATCAAGATGCTGGTCAATTTTCTTCCCCTTTCTAGATTTTTTTTAGCCTGCGGGGTTGCTTTGAAAGGACATAGTTAAAGGGAGAAATTTCAATTGGACCACTCCTAGTGCTCCTTTTTACACTGCAATTTATGAAATCTGGAGCGATGGAGCCTGGAGGGAGAGGAATTTAAGGAGGTTTCAGCAAAAAATTAAAGATCCTACTGTCACTGTCAATTGTGTTAAGTTGGTTATATATGTCAGATTGAGTAAGTTGTTTGGTGATCTTGTCTCTGGTTGAAGTAGCTGAAGTAATCTTGTGTCTGAATTTCCAATCTTGTTACTATAGTAGTGCTTGATATATACTCATTTTTGGTTTGTAATGAGAGTTAACGTTGATCCAAAAAAAGATGTGCTTAAGTACTAGTCTTTCTTTAGGTTCTAACCTCCTGGAGTTATCCATCTTAAGTTTGCTAACATCTGGCTGCCATGATGTTCTTAAAATCCTTGGGATGTTTTAATGCCTCGTTTCACTATACTATTGCACGACAACCTCCAGGAATGTCGAGATGGATTTTTAAAAATCTTTGGTTTCCAGTTTGTCATCTTCAAGAACTATGGAGCTTATTTGAAATTGATTACACAGCTAGAGTAGGCACCAGGACTCTAGATTTAAGGTGAAAGTTCTGCTCAGTAATATTTGAAATTGACTTACAGTTAAAGTAGGCACCCTCATCAATTTAGAGCGAAGTTGGATTAGCTTGTAAGATTTATTTGATGTCAATTTTGTTTTAGTAGGGCTCTGAACGGGCCACATTCTTCCACCTGCTTTTGTGCAGATTCGAAGAGCTTGTAGGACTCAGTAATGTACTTAAGATCTCTCGTTGTTTGCTGGGAGCCCTTCTTTTTATGAAGTGAACATTCGAACTTCTTGTTATTTTTATTTTATTTTATTTTCCTATTTACATATTTAGGCTAAAGCCGGCTGTTGCACATCGGGTTCTGACACTAGCAATGGAAAAGGCAAAGTGTTAAAGCACATCACTCATGGTTTTCACCTTGTTAAAGGAAAACCAAGTCATCCAATGGAAGATTGCTTAGTTGTTGAGCTCAAATAGATAGACAATAAAGAGTTGGGTTTGTGTACGATGTTTGATCGCCATATGGGTCGTGACGTTGCAAACTATTTACAGTCACATCTTTTTGACAATATACTCAATGAGGTGACACATTGATTTACTTGTAATTCTCTTGTTTCTTGTTAGCTAGACTGTATAGATTAGAATTTCCACTTTGTTTCTCTCTGCTCACTGTCTTCCCGTCTTTTTACCTCCTTGCTTATTGTTACTATATGTAGGATACGTCCTTCATTTAATTAGTTTCCTTAATGTAACCCAATATCCTTCACTTTATTTCCTAAATCTGACTCAATATCCCTCCTTTTTAATGAAAATAGCCTGACTTCTGGACTGATCCAGAGAGTGCAATCAAGAAATCTTATCATAAAAATAATTCAAAAATACTAGAAAATGCACCAACGTTAGAAAAAGGTAGTTCGATTGCTGTTACTGCTATTGTGATTAGCAGTCATACATTAATTGTTGGAAATGTTGGCCACTCTTGAGCTGTGATTCATAAAAAAGGTGAAGCCAAACAGTTATCTGTGGATCATGACCCTGGCAAGGAGAGAAAAAACGTTGACAGGCGAGGTGGTTTTGTATCAAATCGCCCAGGTAATCAGTATGTAGATCAACACATTTGTCTTGTTGAGTATATTAACGATTTATTTGCTTATCTCCCACACACCCCCCCCCCTAAAAGAAAAAACAAACAGCATAGTCCATGCTTATTCTTGGAGCATGTGTTATATGTTGCTCAGTCTTTGCTAGAACTATGGGTACAGGTACCTGCCTAGGCATTGGATTTGTTAGTTGTACAATTTTTTTGCGTTTTCCTAGTATAAAATAATTATCGATGTCCACAATGAGAGGTACTTCACTCAAATGAAGTGCATGCTAACCATTGCCTTGAGTAACTAAGGGTATTAGGAAACAGACGTTAATACACGTTAGGAAACAAATTGCGTAGTTGTCTATAATTGTATATTATAGTATCCTATTTTTTAGATGGTTTTCCTTTTTTAATGTAAAACTCTTCAGTTGCAAGACATGCTAGATGCACAGTTTTTTAGCTTCCTAGGATGTATATATTCTTCAATTGCCATCATTAATAAAATACAGAATTTTCACACATTTCTTGCTTGTTATTTCTCATCTTGCTTCTGATTTTTTTTATGGTGCCATAGCACTAATATCACATTCAAATTTTTAGTGATAATTAATATATTCATGGCTGAGAACACATTCACTCTATTATTTACAACCTTCTGAAGGTCTAGGAGTGTTGATAACAGCAGTGGTGTTTAATGGAAAGAATTATGATTTATGGGAAAGAGCAATTCGGACCGCATTGAAGGGAAAAAATAAATTAGGGTTCACTGAAGGAACTCTAAAGCGGCCCGAAGAAGCATAAGATCAAGATTTTTCTAAAGCAGATGTATGGGACATGGCGAACCCTATGCTATGCTCATGGCTTCTCAAAATTATTGATCCAAAGCTTTGCATGCACATAGGCTACGCAGAAACAGCATTCGATATGTTGAAAGACCTAAAGAAAAGATATTTAGTTGCTAATGCACCAAAAATACACATGCTTAAGGCGGAAATTGCAAATTGCAAACAAGGGACTCTTGATGTTGGGGAGTTTTACAACAAGTTGGTGAACTTGTGGAATGAACTGAATAACCACGTCAAGGTCCTATTTTATATGTGTGAAGGATGCAAGTGTGGAGCAACACCAAAGATAGTGAAGATGTATAAAGAAGACAAGCCACATCAATTTTTGATGGGGATAAACAATGATCAATTCTTACATATTCGTAGCCAAATCCTTGGACAAGAGCCCCTCCCTAACCTTGAAAAAAATCCCCTATATGGTGATGCAAGAAGAGAATCATAAACGGATGATGATTCAACATGAAAGCAAGTCAGAAACTGCGGCCATGTTCATTGTCAATACTTCCAAGACGATACAAATTTTAGATCGTCCTACCTATAGGCACCGTCAAAAAATTGGGTGTGAGGAAGCAAATTGCTTTGAGCTCATTGGATATCCAGTAGGATGGTTGACACGAGGCAATTGTCGTGGACGTGGAAGAAGCCGAGGTGGACGTGGTGGACGCAGAGGTCCTGGACACGAAAGAGGAGGAGCAGTAGCTTACACTGCCCAGGCTGCAGTCGACGACCCTAGATCGCCAAAAGGTGAAGCTCGGCGTCCCGTGATTCCAAGGCTTTCATCTAATCAAGTTGAAAAACTTCTTGGTCTCATTGATGTTCGAAAAGCAAGTTGTGAAAAATTATCAGGTCAAGGTGATTGGTTGTTGGATAGTGGAGCTTTCTACCACATGACAGGTGATATTAGAAAATTAAGCAATGTTTATGACACTCATCCAACCTTGGTAGGGATGCCCAATGGTTAAAACAATGTTTCTAGTAAACCAAAAAGGGCACAATTGAACCCAAAAATTATCGTCTATGATGTGTTATGTGCTCCTAGATTAAACTGCAATTTAATTTCTATTGTGTAACTTATAAAGGAATTATTTTGCACAGTAATCTTTCCTCAGATTGGTGATACAAGACCATTCTATGAGGAGGCCGATTGGAGTGGGTGAACAAAGAAGTGGGGTCTTTTTCTTCAAGGATATTCAACCAGAAGCAATTTTAATGAATCGTATCACCACAAGGGATCTTTGGCATTGTAGGCTTGGGCATTCTTTTTATCAAGCTATGTCCTTATTTTCTAATAATATAGGGAGTTATAATAAACATCATTGTGATAAGTGTGATGTGTGCTTTAGAGCAAAACAGACTCACTTGTCCTTTTCTATTAGTGAAAGCAAAGCTATAAATTGCGTTGATTTAATTCACTGTTATATTTGGGATGCTTATCAAACTAAGTCTTTGACTGGAGCACCATTATTTTTTATCTATTGTTGATGACGCTAGCAGGGGGTACTTGGGTGTATTTAATGAAAGAGAAAAGTGAAGCATCATAGTTGGTCAAGAATTTTTATAGTATGGTGAAAACTCAATTTGGTGTCACTTTTAAAATAATACGAGTGACAATGGAAGTGAATTCTTTTTAGGACCAATGAAGAATTCTTATGGAGAATAGGGCACAATACACCAAACAAGTTGTGTCGATACCCCTCAGCAAAATGGTAGAGTTGAAAGAAAACATCTACATATTTTAAATGTGGCCAAGGCTCTTCGATTTCTGGCCAATCCTCCTTTGGATTTTTGGGGAGAATGTTTTTTGACGAATGCTTACCTAATTAATAGGACTCTTACTTCAATTCTGAAAGGAAAAACTCTATATGAAATTTTATTCAAGGTTAAGCCCACATATGATCATGTAAAAATCTTTGGATACTTGTGCTATGTTCAACAACGCCTAACACAAAAGGACAAATTTGCATCTCGAAGCAAAAAATGCATAGTTGTGGGTTATTCCTTTGGTAAAAAGGGATGGGAGGTATATGATTTAGAAACTAGGGAAATATTGGTGAGCAAAGATGTAGATTTTATGAGGAAATATTTCCTTAATCTACATATAATGAATCAGATAATAAGGGAAGTGAAGTGTGGAGAACTTTTGGAGATAATTCGGTAGCTGTTGTTGGTGATAACATGACAAATGGTGAGGTTGGGCCTGCTATTGATAACATGCCAACCTGATGACGGGCTTGCTGAGTTCGGCCTATCTGAGCATAACCTAGCTAAGGCCCAGGCGAATGGTAATACTCGACAACAAAGCCCAGTCGATACAGTGGTTGATTCCCGTGGGCTGAGTGTGGTAAATCAATAAGAGCCATTAACTGGGTTCATAGACAGTGGGAGCAAATCGACACCAATCGAGGAAGCTTCAGGCCAAACACAACGTGCAAGAAGGGTTTCAAGCCATGTTTAGGATTATATGTGTTATACAGCTCAGCCCAAAGATCTTGCTTCTGTCAACCCATTGCAAAATGTCTCCTCATGCAGGGCTTATCCCATAGCAAATTATGTTACTTGTGCAAATTTTTGTGGGTTGTTGGATTTTTTCAAGAAATGAACTAAACATATCACAACTATCAATGAATAAATAATGTGAATCAAAGCATAAGCAACTAATAAAAACAAAACTTTGAAAAAAGAAAAGTGCTCAAACATAAACTTGCCACTTCGTTTTGAGGTTTTAAAATTTTGTCAATTTTCTTGTGGTTTTCAAGTTTTTCTCTAATTTTTTTGGATTTTAAACTTTTGTAATTTTTTTTGGATTTTTTGAAAAATAAAGCAATGCACTAAATCAAGTCGTATTTTAATAACGTAATAAAGCAACTTAATACCAAAGTTACTACGAAAAGAAAAGGCGACGTAATCTAATGTCGTCGTCCCTGGCAACGGCGCCAAAAACTTGTTAGGTGAATTTCGAGTGTAAAATAAAGGTCGGAAGTATACAAATGTCGGCGTAGTACTTGAGGGTCATCTCCACAGGGACGATGCAAAATATTAAAGTCACTAAATACAAATTTAAACTAATTTAGCATCATTCTAAGTTAATTAAACAATACACAGATGAAACTACAAATTATAAATAGGACTAACTGTGGAGAATCGCTAACTATTCATATCAATCGCTACATCCCAAATGTGATATTATATAATCAAACTAAAGTAGAAATAAAATGACATTAACCATAGCTTCATGATTTAGGTCCACCTTAAACTCAAAGTTACAAAGCAAAGCTAGAACAGACAACAAGCAACATGAAACAGAAAACAGAAAATGGAGGACAGGGAGCAAATTCCACCAATTTAATCGGGCATACACAGAAAACAGAGCAGCCATGGGGGAAGGGGTAATTTGCAACTAATTGAACTAAAACCTAGAAATCTTTCAAACCCCAATCTGGAGTTCAACCAAACAAGGACGCATCCCAGCTTCAGCTACTCACAAAACCAGAAACGCAATACCATGTTTATCAAGATGAAAATAAGGGAAGGGGGTTGTGCCCAAAATTGAACAAAACCAACATCCAATTCTTGCAAAATCAAACTAAAATCATGAATTACTACTGGAAAAACTCAAAATTATAGCATTATTACAAGAAATTTGAACCCAAAACCCACACTAACATCAAACCCTAACCAAGTTTATCAAAACTTAACTCTGAAAATCAAAAAAAAATGCATATGAAATTCAAGCTAAAGCTTCAAAAATTAGAACTAATTCAACCCTAAAAATCTCCTAACCTCAAAATGAAACTCGAAAATCAAAACCCTAACAATTATCTAAAATTCAAATTGAAACTAACAAGAACCGCCAAAATTTTGAATGACTGAAGAACGGATTTAAACCTGAAATTAAACCTAAAACTTAAAGTAAACCTAACCTAACCCTAGATTGTGACCTCCTTAACCCCACAAATGCGCCGCTAGCTTGATTTATACACCAGCCCAGCTTCATCTCGACCCTTGGATCTGTAGTTGGCGCGGACGGTCACGACGGGATGGTGATGTTGCTGCGCTGGCGATATGAGGAGCATTGATGGTGCTTGTGGTGGTGCTCGATGATGATGGTGACACTGATGGTGTCGAGGAGAGAGAGAAGGAGATGAGATGGAGATGATGAAGAGGGATGATGATGGATGTCGGGGTTTCAGGGTCTGGGTTTCGTGGGAGATGAGAGAGAAAAATGAGAGTTAAAAGAGGGGAGGGGGTTTTACAAGTCACGTGCCTAGCGCGTGGCGCAAGGGTGGGATTGTTTTATTTTCAACTTAATTTCCCTTTTTTCTGATGGGGTATAAAAGCAACAGGCTCAAGATTTTTGGGTCGGGTTTGAGTAATCTGGCCCACTGCTTTATTTTCGGTATTTTTTCATCATTTTTCTCATTTTTTTCTACATTTATTCGAAACCTACAAAACAAAATAAAATCAAATAAAAGCCTTAAAATAACAATTATAATGAGCACAAATCAGGTATAAAAGTAACACATTTTTTGCACCAACACATCTGAACATATGCCATATGTTTGGCATGATGAATTGGTGGCAATGATAAAGACTTTTTGTCTAGTGAGTTCAATTGAGGAGTCTGAGGAAATTTGTTTAACTACTGAACATGATAAATTGCTACCATCACTTATCTCACCCCCTAAGTTAGATCTTAAACCTCTGCCTAAGAACTTGAAATATTTCTATTTAGGGGATGATGAGACATTGCCTGTGATTATCTCCAGAGCACTTGAGCCTGAACAAGAAGAAAAATTGGTTAGGGTGCTTAGAGAACATAGGGGAGCATTTGGATGGACTTTAGCAGACCTTAAAGGACTTAACCCAACACTTTGTACTCAAACGATCACCTTGGAGTCAGAGGCTAGGCATAGACGAGGCCCTCAACGGAGACTTACCCCACCCATCATGGAAGTTGTGTAGAAAGAGATCCTTAAGTGGTTAGATGTTGGGGTGGTTTATCCCATAGCTAATTCTGATTGGGTGAGCCCTATACATGTGGTACCGAAGAAAAGGGGGATAACTATAGTTCAGAACAAAAAGGGGCAGTTAGTTCCTACTCGAGTTCAGAGTGGCTTGAGAGTCTGTACAGATTAAAGGAAACTGAATAAAGCCACCAAGAAAGACCACTTTTCTTTTCCTTTCATGGACCAAATGTTAGAGAGGCTAGCTGGTAGGTCCCATTATTATTTCCTAGATGAGTATTCAAGGCATATCCAGGTCCCAATAGCCTCTGAGGATCAGGAAAATACCACCTTCACCTGCGTATTTGGCACTTATGCTTTTAGGAGGATGTCTTTTGGTTTATGTAATGCACCGGCCACATTTCAACGATGCATGATGAGCATTTATTATGACTTTATCATGAAAATTATAGAGGATTTCATGGATGATTTTACTATTCATGGTGATTCTCTCGATGAGTGATTGCATCATCTCACTTTAGTGCTTAGGTGATACATTGAAACCAATTTGGTTTTGAAGTTTGAAAAGTTTCATTTCATGGTTGAGCATAGTGTAGTCTTAGGACATGTTGTTCCTGTTAAAGGATTAGAGGTAGGCAAAGTAAAAGTTGAAATTATTTAGTCTTTGTCTTACCCTCAAACTGTTAGAGAAGTCAGATCCTTTTTAGGACATGTTGGAATTTATCGTAGATTTATCAAATACTTTTCTAAATTGCTTCTCCTTTGTGTGATCTACTTGCTAAGGATGCTTGTTTTGATTTTAATGAAGATTGCCTGAAAGCGTTCAATGAATTGAAAATGAAACAGACCACTACTCCTATAGTGCAACCCCCAAACTGGGCCCTACCCTTTCAATTGATGTGCGATACTAGTGATGAAGCTTTAGGGGCAGTTTTAGGTCAAAGAGTAGGAAGAGTAGCCCATGTAATATTCTATGCTTCTCGAACTCTTGACCATGCGCAGAGAAATTACACCACCATTGAGAAAGAATTGTATGTTGTTGTGTTTGCTCTTGAGAAATTTCGTTCTTATTTGCTTGGTGTGAAAGTTATTTTCTTTTCTGATCATGCTACTCACAAAGCTTTGTTGCAAAAGAATGACTATAAACCCAAGTTGATTAGATGGGTTTTATTACTCCAAGAATTTGACATTGAGATAGTAGACAAGCCTGGAGCACAGAATTTAATAGCCGACCATTTAAGTGGGCTAGGTAATCGAGAAAAAGGAAACTCACTTAGTGACCAGTTCCCAGATGACACTTTATATGCTGTGACTACTAATAGTCTCCCTTGGTATGCAGACATAGTCAACTACTTAGTGACCGAGGTATTCCCCACAAACTCGTCTAAGTAGAGAAGGAGAAAATTATAGCCCAAGCTAAGTAATACTTATGGAATGAACCCTACTTGTGGAAATTTTACAGTGATCAGATTATTAGATGATGTGTCGTTGACAATGAAATTCATTCCATTCTTACCTTTTGTCATTCTTCTGAGAGTGGGGGACACTTTGTCCCAAGAGAACTACTCACAAAGTCTTTGAGTGTGGTCTTTACTAGCCTTCGATCTTTAAAGCTGCTTATAAATTCTGTAGGCAATGTGAACCTTGTCAGAGAATAAGTAACCTATCTTAGAAAACTCAAATGCCTTTACATAGCATTTATGTTTGTGAAATTTTTGATGTGTGGGGTGTTGATTTCATGGGACCCTTTCCCCCTTCATGTCGTTATACTTACATTCTCTTCTTTATGGATTACATTTCTAAATGGGTTGAAGCTATGGCTACTAGAACTGATGATGCTAAGATTGTAATTAAAAATGTCAAATCTCATATTTTGCATAGATATGGAGTACCTAAGTAGTCATTAGTGATACAGGGACACATTTCTGTAACAAAACCTTAGGCACCCTATTAGATAAATATAACGCCACTCATAAGGTGTCTAGTGGTTATCATCCCCAAATAATTGGCCAAGCTGAGATTTCAAATAGGGAGATAAAAGTATTTTAGAGAAAGTGGTCAACTCAGATAGAAAAGATTGGAGCCTTAGGTTAGAGGAAGCTCTTTGGGCTTACTGGACTGCATACAAGACACCTACATGTATGTCACCTTATCGATTAGTTTTTGGGAAGCCCTATCATCTATGTGTTGAATTAGCGCATAAATCTTATTGGGTTGTTAAGCAATGCAACCTAGCTTATGACTTGGTAGACAAGGAAAGAAAATTGCAGTGGCAGGAATAAGAGGAATTGAGATTACAGGCCTATGATAATGCTATGATCTATAAGGGTATGGCCAAGACATTTCATGATGCTAAGTTGTCTAGGAAAGAATTTCAAGTAGGTGAAAAAGTTCTGCTATTCAATTATAAATTGAGACTCTTCCCGGGCAAGCTTAAATTTAGATGGTTAGGATTTTGTAGTAACCAGTGTCCATCCTCATGGTGATGTTGAGATTCAAAGCTTATCTACTAACAACATTTTCAAAGTGAATGGAAATAGGTTGAAACATTTCAGAGATGGAGACCTTGTGAATGTCGTTGAAGAAATCACTCTAGAGGATCCCCAGGCTTCACGACGTTAAGCCAACGACTGTAAATAAAGGCGCTGGTTGGGAGGCAGCCCAACACTTTCAGGAAAGTTTTTAATTCGCTTTCAGTGCCTTCTTTTCTTTTATTAATTTGCATGCATTAGGGACAATACATAAACTAAGTGTGGGGTTGCAACCTACATTTTATTTAGGTTGTCTTGCATTTTATTTGTACCCATTTCATTTACACCCAAAAAAAGGGTCATTTTCGAGTCCTTCTTATAAAAAATACATGAGTGTGAGGCTTTCTAGTTTACTTCTTGCTCTTATATTTTTCAAAATTTATTTTGAATTCTTCTTTGAGTAAGGTAAGTCTACAAACTGCTGATTGTCACTTAGGAGGATTTTTGAATTTTGAGAAACTAGTGAAATTGCTTTTACTAATTTCGTTTAGAAGGATGATCAATCTTGATTGTTTACTTTTATTTACTCTTGTCACATGCTACAAAGGATAGAGGCATTAGGAATAAAGAACCACATGAGCCAACTATTGCCTACCTAATGTTATTCCACTAGAAACCCAATTTGAGCCTAATTCTTATATTCTTGGGAAGCCTCATTGAATAAACTCCACAGAGCCAAAAGTCTACATGCCTAAACCCTAGGTTAACTGGTTAGGAGGCATCCTCAATGCAAGCAATGAAATCGATATCAAGTGTTGTTTTCTAATTCAAATTTTACAAGTACTTTCAATCCAAATCCAAGTCAAAACTTTGAGGTACAGATGTGTTGAGCAAGATAGGAAAATCAATTAAACATAATTATATTACTATATTGCCTAAGGATAGCTCAAAGAGAAAAAGTGCAAACACACTCCTAAAGGGAGAAGATATTTGAAGTACAGAGTAAGGTCAAAGTGAGATTTAAATGATGAATTCAAAAGTAAAGTGAAGTATGATGCTTTCCTTGGCCAGGAAAACCACCATACCACTACTTACCCAAATATTCCGTCCCTCTAACCTTAAGCCAAAATCCCTTTAGAAGTCCTCTTGATTGTCATATATTCGGGTAAATGGGGTAAGTGGTTGGATTCTTCTTGATAAAGGAACTTAGAGTTTTAAACTCTAAGTGATGGTTGCATGTTTGTTTTCTTAACCTACATAGAGTTAGATTATTAATTTTCATAAAAATTGTTTTCTTAAGCAAGTTGAGTCTAGTTTGATTTTATGTTCATGCAGGATTTATAAGACAGGGCTTAAGGGTAGATCATTAGATGATATAGGATACCATTGCACGAGGGCGTCCAAAGTCTAGGGGAATTTGATAAGTCTCATTTTATGCACATTTTTATGCTTTATTAATTTATCTTATATTATAAAATTGTCTAATATTCGTCGTTTTTACATTATTTAGGTAATAAAAGTTTAAGTCCAAACTCATGAAAAAAAGTGGAGAGATTAAGCTAAAAGGAGGGACAATATTAAGTTAAAGAAAGCTAGAAGAATCAGTCAAAAATGCCCAAAACTCCACATCTCCACAACCACTCACTCCCAACTCCACAAACCACTCACCATCACCTATGTCCATCCCACAACAACCCCAAAATCTTGTCTAACCTCTCATCATCATAATCAGCATTACCACACAACCCCCCCCCCCCAAATATCATGCATCACCTAGATCATCAACCCCCCAAACACCTAACCACATGTCACACCTAAACCAAGAATCTCGCCTAACCATCATTATCATCGCACATCATCAACTACACCTCAGCAGCATCAACCAGCAAAAACACAGAGGACGCCTACCCATCATCTCTCACATATCATCATAATCATCAATCATCACCTACCCCATCATCATAATCATCCCTTTTTCCCCTCCTCCTTGGTGGTGCTAGGCCACCACCATAACCACCTGACCAACCTTCAAGCCACCACCACCGCCGCTGCTTTACGATGCTTAATCAGAGTCACAGGTTCGAGACTTGCACGGTGTATTTGGTTGTCATTCTAATCTACTTGTTCTTTAGCTCATTCTTAGTATTTTAGTATTAGTTTAATTTATTGCTTTGCCTTTTATTTAATCCAAACATGTTAAATGAATTAGTTTGTGGTTTATTTAACATGTTAGTCTAAATTTTATTCGACTCGACTTGATTGTGTTAAACCATGTCAAATTTATGTTTTGAGATATGTTAATTGTTATTCATTTTTATTTCATTTTTTAATTTTGATATCTTGTGAGAATTTGATTCATTAAAATTGTTATTATAAAAATTAATTTAAGGCTCGTCTTGATTAATCTTATCATGACTTGAATTAGATTTCAAACAACAAATAGTTAATTATAATTGCTGGCAATTGTAAACTACTAGGGTTAGATGTGTTTAATGCTCTAATTAAATTAGTTAATTTATGCTGGTATGAATTGGTTAATTTGATTAGAAGGGTTTAAATCTAGGGCTGGTCTTAGAGGTCAAACTAGAAATCGGAAAAGAACCGCTGGTAGATCTTTTCTAGTGTCTAGCTACTAAAAAAAATGAATGATGGATAGCATTAATGATAGTTATAAACTAGGGCATGGTGAAGCATGATTAGTTCGAGTGATTTACTTGAATTGGTTATTCTTGATTGATATTTTCTTGTTACTAATTAATTAATTGTTGGTATTTTTAGTTGTTAATTCATTAATTGTTATTGGCTTAATTACTTAGTTTAAGTCCCCCTTTAATAGATTGGTAGTTCAATTGTGATTTAGTAATTTTGTAACTAGCAAAATCTTTATTTTGTGAATTATAATTCTTAAATTTATAGATTTTAATATTAATTTCATTTAGCCCCCAAAAGAGTAGTCTCCTAGGAGTGTTTTAGTAACTTTAGATCAGTTATATTTGATTTTTAGTATGGTTAAATTCTTAAAAAAAATTCTGTTCTATTTTGGCATTATTTACCGGTTTGTTTGAAATTGAGTTAAAAGTAGTTCCTTTTGCTTTTTTTTATGTTTTATTCAATTTTAGGGTTTATTTATTGTCCTATTCGGCTTCTACTTATTTTTGGAATTTTTGGAAATTATTTGATAATTTTTTCATAATTATTTCATGAATTGAATACGTGCAGGTCTTTAGTTTACTACATCTAAAAATTACGTTATTAATTTTTATTTTCGGTTTGTAGGGTTTTGTTAGGTCTAGAAAATTATATTTTATAATCTTGGTAACTTTTTTATTTATTTTTGTATTTATTTCAGTGCAATTTATTATTTTTCTAATCTCAAATTTTATTTTCTGTTTTAATTCTCTGCAGTTATTTTCTGCTTTATTTTTTCCTAAAATTAATTACGTCTAACTATGGAGGTATAAATTTATGAATTTTCAAATATTAATTGATATAATTTTCTATGATTTTTTATATTAATTTTCTGCTTGTTATTTTCTGTTTTAATTTTCAGTTTAATATTGTGTGATTATTTCTGTTTTTATTTTTCTAAAATATTTAGGGTACGTATTTACTATTTTTCTTTCCATAATTAGGCTTAAATATTTAGGGGAATTAGTAAGTAATTTTTCTAGAATTGTTTTTCCTTAGCTTAATTTCTATTTATATAAATTAATTTGGTAAAATTTGAATTAGATATTAGGTAAAATTAAAAATTTATATCTTTTTCCACGGGATCAACCCCCCTACTTTTCTATACTATAAATCTTATTTATAAATCAAGTAGTGGTTTAATTTGTAGCTCTACGACAAATTTTACAATCAACAAGGCAGATACTTGTTCATGAGGACCAAAGCAGTTCTCAACTCTACGTCTCTTACTCCTCCTAGCTGCATCAATTGAGATTCTAACACCAGCATTGGAAGTAGATAAAGGCACATTATCATGCATAGGTATGGGCTCATGCACAGTAGTATCACTCTTTTTAAAGGAAACACATGCTCAAAGAATTCTGCATGCCTCAACTCATTGATGGAGAAATCATTCAGTGACATGAATCTAAATGCAACACTATTTTGGGCATAACTAATAAACACAGAGTTGAAGGTTTTAGGACCTATGTTTTCCCGTTTGAAATCAGGTAAGGGAACTTTCGCCAAACACCCTACACCCTTTAAAAAACTCAAATTTGGAGCATATCCTTTCCATAGTTCATATGGGCTTGGTCTAACTTCTTATGGGGTACTCTATTAAGAGTATAACAAGCAGATAAAATAGCTCCCCCCCCCCATATTATTAGGAAGTCCCGAACTTAAAAACATGGCATTAATCATTTCTTTAAGAGTTCTATTTTTGTGTTTTGCTATCCCATTTTGTTGGGGAGTACAGGGTGCACTAACCTCATGTATTATGCCAGTTTTCTCACAAAAGGTTGTCAAAGAGTTAGTCTCATATTCTCCACCCCTATCAGTTCTAAGCCTCTTAATCTTTCAGTCTATTTGGTTTTCTACATCTTCTTTGTATTTTAAAAATATTTCCTCACCCTTATTTTTGGACCTAAGAAGGTAAACATTGGTATATCTAGAGCAGGCATCTACAAAGGTGATGTAATACCTTTTTCGTCCTTTACTGGCTGTGTTTTTGAAGTTAGCTAAGTCCAAATGTACTAGTTCTAGCAATGTTGTTTGTCTGCTAGTGACCAACTTATAGGACTTTTTGGCATATTTTTCTTCTACGCATATAGAGCATTTGGTGAAATTGTCAACATTCACAATTGATATAAGTTTCATATGTTTGAATCATTTAATGGATGCAAAGTTAAAATGGTCTAGCCTACCATGTCACAAATCAATAGACTCAGCAATGTAAGCAGAAGTGGAAGCTTTTCCATTCAAGGTGTCAGAAGTAAGATTAAGTACAAACATACTACCATTCATATATCCCATCCTAACAAAGACCCCATTACAAGCGATAACAACCTTGTCATGTCCAACAACAGTTTTCAATCCAGCTTTGTTGAGAAGTATACAAGAAACTAAGTTTCTACGAAGGAAGGGCACATACATGTTTGAGCTAAAAATGATCTATTTTTAAGGTAATTTTTCACCGGTGTTATGCTCGTTTTAATAATATTTTTTAGGTTTTGAATTTATTTTATTTTATTTTTCAGGTTTCTAATAAATGTAGAAAAAGGGCTTAAAATGGCAGAAAAATGCGAGAAAAATGGGGAAAATGATGGGAATTCAAAAACCGGTCCAAAATTCCAAGAAAACCGGTTTAGGCAGCAAAAGAAAAAGAAAAAAAACCAAACCAATCCATGAAAACCGGACCGGCCGGTTCAGCTGAACCGGTTCAGTAAAACCCCCTCCCTTCGCGTGTCTGCCTTCTCTTTCCTCTTCGCGTCTGCAGAACACTCGACCCCCAAACCCCTACTTCTCCATCGTCCTCATCCTCATCCTCATCGACCCTCAATTTCCAATCTCGCTCCTCTCTCTCTCTCTACGTTGTCATCTCTTTCTCTCTTCTAGCACATCCCCTTCCCGAAACCAGAAACCATCCCAAACCTACGGTTTTACCCCTCAAACCAGAACCCATAAACCATCCCCAACCCATAGTTTCCACCCTCTCTCTACACTAGTTCCACCACCACAATTTGTCCTGCCAACGCCAGCACACCCACCACCTGGCTTCATCTCCATCGTCCAGCTAGCGTGCATCGAAGGGGCAAGGTTGAAGGAGTTCGGGTATTTAAGCGTTGCAGAGACGCCATTGAAGGGGGTTCAAGTTTTAGGTAATTTGAGGTAGTTTTCTAGGTAATTAGGAGTAGATTAGGTTTAATTTCGTTTAGGTTTAGTTTAATTTCGCTTTTCATTCCAATTTCGTATTTGATTTTCCGATCAGGGTTTTCGATTTTGCATTTTAGGTTTTCGATTTCAGCTTCTCATGTTTTCGAATTTAGTTTTAGAATTTTCGGTTGTAATTGTGAGAATCCTTGGGTTTATTTGGTTGCAATTTTGAGCAATTTCATTCGTGTTCTTCCCCTTTTTCCTGTTCGAATTCGGTTCCCCTCTCCTCTGTTGTTGGTTTATTCGCATAGCTACGTTTGGATTCGATGCTTGCGTTTTGGTTTGAATCGAATGGTTGCTTTTGGGTCATTCGATGGTTGCATTTTGGGATTCACAGCTCTTGTGAGTATTCATCTGCCCTGTTACCTTCGTTTTGTTTCAATCCTATTGTTTCAATTCCGTTTTAGCCCCTTCCCTGAATCTGTCCTGCTCTTTTGCTTCTCTATTTGTTAATTAGAAGGTGATGTTGGTGAATGTTGGATGGGTTGCTCAACTCCTCTGTTTGTTTTGCTTCGTTCCCAATCCCCCTTCCCTGTTACCCGTTTCCTCTATTCTGTTCTCAATCCCTCGCCCCTTGGCTCAGATGGTTGCTTAATTTTGGTAGTTTCATAATAATAAGGTTGAATGCTTTGATTTGGAGATCATTACTGCTTACTTGGTGAAGTTTAATGCTTTGATTTTTGGTAGTGTTGAATAAAAGATTGCTTGATTTATGTTAATACAATGCTTAAGTTGAGTTCATTTAAGCCCATTAATTTACGTACGTGCCTTTGATTCAACTAAGAGTTTGGTTGTTCGTTTTAGGATGTTAGCTTGCTTTGAATAATTTCATTCAGTTTAGCGTTTCTAATTAGTTAATCCCGCTCTATGACCATAAAATCTCACGCCTTCCCTGTGGACCGACCCTTAAGTACTACGATTGACAATCGAGTATTTGAGGTCTCTTTCCTTTAGTTATTTTTCCACCCCCCTCAAAATACCGCAACAATACAACAAATTACTTAACGACAGTAATTTGCTAGAAGTAGATTTAAGAAGATTCTTCCCTTTACCCATAACTCTAGCAGTTGTAGAGTTTCCCATGTAGACACATTCACCATCTGGAACATCTTCAAAGTCTTTCATGAGTTCTTTGTTAGCGTAGAAGTGCCTTGAAGCTCCAATATTGTAAATCCACTCAGCATTGGTTGCTACCAGGTTCACCTCTTTGACCACTACACAGATGACTTTTGTGTCCTCATGAAGGTTAGCTGAGGCTATAGGCTTTTTGTTTGACTGTGACTGGCCTTTGCGAAGTGGGCACTGGTATGCTTTTTGTCCTGACTTGCCACAGACATACTGTAGCCCCTTTGACTTCTGGATTTTATTGTTGAATTTGTTCTGCTGCCTAGGACAGTTTGGCTTTTGATTCTTCCTACCTTTGCCTTTAAACCTGTCTCTATTCGTAGGCATAGAAAATTCAACCCAGTTAGCTTTAGAAGAATTTAGAGAATAGGAAACCATCTTATCTTTCTAACAATTCGTTCGGTTCTCATGTGGCTGATCAATTCCTACAGGTTGAGATCTTTTTTCTTATATTTTAGCTGGTTTCTGTAGTCACTCTAGGATGGTCGAAATTTCTCGATCAGCACATAGCTTGTACTATCTCACACATCTTCATGTTTTCATTCAAAACTTCAACACACAGGTTCTCGTAGACATGAACATGTTCCATGATTGGATGGTCATCAGTAATTAGAAAATGCAAGCCATTCATCGACCACATATTTCTTCTTCCTAGCATCATCAGCTCCATACTTGACCTCCAATTTCTCTCAAAAAATCTTGGCATATTTGAAGGTGACAAACAAACTGAATAAGGGGTTAGTCATATGGCTCAATGGATGCCCCTTGACCATTTTGTTGTCTTTCTCAAATTTCTTCATCGTTTCCACACCAATGGTTTTGGATTTGTCTTTGACAATTCCATCAGCAGAAGCAATAGTGGTTTCAGAAGTGTTGTTCTCTCAATGAGATTAGAAAACAACATGTAGTTGACCTCTAGTTGTTCAAAGAGTATGAACAGTTTCTGGGACCATTGGTTCCATTTAAAGATTCCAATTTTGAAAGGTCCAGAACAACTTTGGGAACAGTAAGGGCCATTGATTTAACAGAAATCTGGAAATTACTTTCAAATTGTTAGAAATAAAGTGAAGAAATCGATGGGGGAAAGAGAGAGTTAACACTGTGTCATGGAACACCACTGCCTTGAAAGCAATTTCGGATCGATCGAGGTGCAGATTACTTCAGCCGATTGCTCCCCATGTTAACACAGTGAGTCTCTAAATAAGTGCACTCGTGGCCAGAGACTTGGAATACGCAAACTTGCATATGCCCAAGAACAAGAACGAAAAAACAGTAGTAGAAGAGAAGAGAGGAGTGTGTTTCAATGTGTTCTTCCTATCGAGATGAAGGTTGTATTTATAGGGGAGAGCAGATTTAAGCAGTGGAGAGAAATAAGCTAAAATCTAGCAGAGCTTGTGGACAGAAATGCTTAGTTGTTGTGGACTGTTAACTTTAGTTAACTGGTTACCAAAAATAGTTGTGGCTTGGAGTAAATTGTGGAGAAATATCATAGCAGAATCATTGATCGGGAAGGCCAACAGACAAAAATTAAACAATATTTCTCCAAAAAGATTAGTACGTCTAGCCCAAGCCCAAGCCCACGGTCGCGCCGCACCGTCCTACACTCGGACCTAGTGGGTGGGTTGCGGCTCGCGCGCGCGTGATGGTCACCCTTCTCCCCGCTCCACTAGAAAAACTGCGCCCAAATAATCCAACAAGGTGAAGTATTGAGGGGAAATATAAACCCCACACCAAGTGCCAAAACTTCCTATGTGGGACAATTATAGAGGGGAAAAGGAGCTATCTTAATGCCATTACTTGTTACTACCAACACTGACATGGCAATGACCTAGCTACCTTCCCTTTCTTTTCTATTATAACAAACACAGCTTAGTCAGAGCATGGGAAAGTTGGTTCTTCAAAATAAAAGGCCAGGTTCTTATCTCATGGTTGTTACGTAATTCAATGAAATGTTCAATTTCTCTCTCTTAAAATCTCTCTCTTTCTTTGTATTTCGATATGGTAAGCATATTGAAGATCTTGGATAATCAAGCTTCTATTCTCTTCTTGTTTCTCGATCAATTAAATTGTTTCTTCAGTCGATCAAGCCCTATATCAATCAAACACACTGATTGCTTCTTTTTCAAGTGATTGATTTGGCTCACTAGCTGCTCAAACCCTAATTTCACTATCCAATATTTCTCAATTTGCATCTAGCTTTAATTTTATATGAGATCCTGTGCTATTGTAATTGTCCGAGGAAACATAGTACAACTTGAACCCTTACTTGCACTGTTTTTGCACTCTTTGGATCAACCAGGCCAAACTCTAGTCGCAAACCTCTTCAATGGAGAAGATTTTGACAATTGGAAATGATCTATAAGGATAGCACTATCAACTAAGCATAAAATCAGTTTTACCAATGGTACTCATACTAAACCTGACTCATCCTCTCTTATCCTCCGTTATTGGCAATGCTGTAATGACACGGCCCTATCTTGGCTACTTAATTCTATTCATAAAATTATTTGAGATAGTGTCATTTTCCGTGAAACTGCTGGTCAAATGTGGAAAGAGTGGAATGAACTATATGGTCAGTCAAGTAAGGCTAGACATTTTCAAGCTCAAAAGGAAGTATATATGTTGTATATCTCAAGGAGATCCTGATATAGCATCATGCTTTAACAAAGTCAAACGAGTTTGGGATGAATTCACTTCAGCTAATGGCATGCCATGGTGTGGATGTAAGAAGTGTGAATGTGATATCAATGCGAAATTGCAAGCCTATTTAGAGGAACAGAAAACAATATAATTTCTTGTGGGACTGAGTTAATCTTATACCGTAGTTCGTGCTAATATTCTTATGATGACCCAACTCCCTTCTTTGAGTCAAATTTACTTGTTGCTTGTCCAAGAAGAAAGACAAAGACAAGTCAACACAATGAACCATTTTCAATCTTAGAGTACCTCCTTTAATGTGAACACTAATGGAAATGTTACAAGGAACCCTGGATTTAGAAGCTCAAATAATAGGAGGTCACAACTGCTTTATGAACATTGCAAAAGAGCAGGCCACACAATTGACAAATGTTATAATCTCCACAGCTATCCTGGTTCAAACAACACCAATAATCTAGGTGGAGAGGTAGTAACAGGAAAAACGTCAAGGTTGTGAACAATGCTTGGGGAGATGCTGAAAACCATGCTAAGAATGTAGCTAGAACCACACCATCTCCCACTATGATCCCTAGGCTGAATTAAGAGCAACGTAAGCAACTGTTATAGTTTATATCCAACTTGACTGGAAATGCTAGCTCAAAATCCATAGAGGCTTCAGCTTCAGTAGTACATATGACAGGTATGTATCATGCCCTCAATGTTGCGCATAGTTTCGTGCATTGAGTCATGATACATGTATTCTTGACTTTGCAGCAAGTGATTCTAAGCATGTTAACTTGTTCCATAATTCTCAATTTACCAAATGGAACAAGGCTTAAGGTGACTCACAAAGGCAAACTTAGAGTAAGACAAAACTTAGTGTTAGAACATGTCTTGCTCGTGCCCCATTTCAGATTCAATTGACTGTCAGTCAAGAGATTGTGTGAACAACTAAAATGTATGGTGCAGTTTACTGAGAATATGTGTACAATACAGGGCCCTTTTCTGAAGAGGCCATTGGTCATTGGTAAGGATCAAGTGGGCTTATATGTCCTGAATAAGGGACCAAAACAAACTTGGAAGTTGGAAAAAGGACACCAAGACATTTAAGACATTGCTGCAAACTCTGTTGGGATAGGGACAGAAGGCACTGAAAAAGTGGACATAAATAGCCTAAATAAAGTTGCTTATGGTGTTGCTTTTGATGTTTGGAATAGGAGGCTTGGTCACGTGTTTGATGCAAAGATGAAACTTATTTCTGATGTTGATGTTCTAAGCAATAAAGACAAAAGGCTCATGTATGATGTGTGGCCCAAAGCTAAGCAACACAGATTACGTTCTCCTGTCAGCAATATCTCTACCCCATGCATTTTTGAGTTGATTCATGTTGATACATTGCATATCATACAAAAACACATGGGGGACAAAGGTATTTTTTAACCATTGTGGATTATTTTTCTAAGGCCACATGGACACACCTGATGGTGACCAAGGATGAGGCTGTCTCAGTCTTGAGGTCCTTTATTCTGATGGCCAAACACAATTTGTTGCATGCATTAAAGTCATTAGAACCGATAATGCATTAGAACTAAGCAAAGGCAATGATATTTTTGATTTCTTTATGCAACATGGGATTATAGATCAGAAATGTTGTGTACAAACACCCCAACAGAATGGGGTGGTTGAGAGAAAGCACAAACACTTACTTGAGGTTTCAAGAGCCTTGATGTTTTAATCTCACTTACCCTTGAAATTTTGGGTGACTGTGTGCTTGCAGCCACATACCTGATAAATAGAATGCCCACTAGGTTGTTGCAAGGGAAGACACCATTTGAGTTACTTCATGGGAAAGTTCCTAATTATAGTTATCTAAGAACTTTTGGATGCTTATACTTTGTGTCTACCCTTAAACAAGGAAGGGACAAGTTTTAACCAAGAGCCAAGTCTTGTGTTTTCTTGCGATATGAATTTGGAAAGAAAGCCTACAAAGTAATGGACCTGGACTCACATAAACTAATAAATCCAGAGATGTAGTATTCCATGAGAACACATTTCCATTTGCCAAGTTACATGAGGCAAATTTACAATAGAACATTGTGTTAATTCCCAATACTCAACACTTCTTTGCAGAAGATGTCACCATTTATGGTGACTCAAGGGCCAGGGTGGAACCCCAAGAACCCTCACTCAAGCACCTAGGGACCAATCTGTGCACTCGGCTCCAAAGCAACCAAGGAGATGCTCAAGACCGCATAAGATGCCTTTTCATTTTGCAGGGCTATGTCTGCTGCAATACAACTCAGTCAAGTAAGCACATAACTAATTTTTGCATACAAGAGAGTGCATATATCGTAGCAACAGCACAACCTCAAGCTGACCATGGGGTCACTGAACAAGAGAGTTATGAAGAAGCTGTCAGGCATTCATGATGGCAGAGTGCAATACAAAAGGAGATACAAGCACTTAATGACAACAACACTTGGGATATTATCTCCCTTCCCCAGGCAAGAAACCCATAGACTGTAAGTGGGCTTTCAAAGTCAAATGGAAAGCGGGTGGGAGCCTTGAAGGATTAAAAGCAAGTCTAGTAATCAAAGGCTTTACATAAAAACCAGGCATAGACTATATAGAGACTTCCTCTCCTGTTGTCAAGCTCACCGCGATCAGGACACTCATGTCTATTGCGGTAAAAAAGGAGTGAAAATTACATCAACTTGATGTAAATAATGCATTTCTTCATATGGACTTGCATGAAGAAATCTACGTGAAACTACCCAAGGGGATCACATCTTATGTCCCACATACAGCTTGTAGATTAAAGAAGTCCCTTTATGGGTTGAAGCAAGCATCAAGACAATGGTATGCTAAGCTTGCTGAGACCCTTTATACCAGACTGTCACTCTTCCAATTATTATTCTTTATTCTACAAAAAGACATCAACCACAACTGTGTTTTTGGCTATTTGTGTGGATGATATACTTTTGATTGGAATTTTTTAGTATAAAATACAAGCATTGAAGCCTATTTGGATGAGACTTTCAAAATCAAGGATCTCAGACCTGCTCACTATTTTCATAGCTTAGAAATTTTAGCACATGCTTCAGGTCTGATACTTACCCAGAGAAAGTTCGTGAAAGAGTTACTCAATCGGTTTGGGGATCCCAGTGTGAGCCCAGTTATATGTCCTTTGGACAGTGCAATCAAACTACAGGTAGATGAGGGAGATTTGTTTACAGATCCCACATTATACAAACAGATACTAGGGTAGGTGAATTTTCTCACATACATTAGGCCTAATCTGGCTTTCACTGTCCAACATCTCAATCAATTCATGTAAACTCCTATAACATGTCATTACCAGGCTATATATCATGTTTCTCAGATACCTAAAAGGTCAACCATATCTTGTTATTTTACTCCATGAAGAAGGAAGATATGCCCTAGAAGCCTACTGTGATTCAGATTGGGCTTCTTGTTCCTACACACAACAATCAGTTAGTGGTTATGTAGTTTTCTTTGGGAAAAGCCTTATTTCCTGGAAGTCAAAGAAACAAGGTACCATTGCCTTCTCCTCTACTAAAGCATAGTACAAAAGCCTAAGAAAACTTGTTGCTGAGTTGGCATGGCTCACTCGTCTGCTAAATGATCTCACCATTGATTCAGTCACTCCCGTCCCAGTGAAGTGTGACAGCCAAGCTACCGTCTACACAGCCAAGAATCCAGTTTTTCATGAAAGGACCAAGTAAATAAAGTTGGACTATCATTTTGTGCGAGAAAAACTACTAGATGGCCTTATTTCTCTCAGTCATGTTTCCACGAAGCAACAACTAGCTAATATTTTCACTAAGCCCTTACCTAGGCTCACACATCATGACATCCTTACCAAATTGGGGGTCCAAGCATCCACCAATTTCAGGGGTGTGTTAGGTGTATAAAGGTTAGTTAGTAGAGGCGCTAACATGGCAATGACCTGGCTGCCTTTTCTTTCTTTTCTGTTAAAACAAACATAGCTTAGTCACAGTGCAAGAAAGCTGGTTCTTCAAAATAGTAGGCGAGGTTCTTCTCTCTTGGTTGTTACAGAGAGCAATGTAATCATTTTGATTCAACGAAATGTTAAATTTTCTCTCTCCATAAATCTCTCTCTGTATTTCAATAATATATATACACATATATACATACATACATATATAAATACATACATACATACATACATATATAAATACATACATATATATATATATATATATATATATATGTATATGTATGTATGTATGTATAGACACACACACACACACACATATCTATATCATCATCATCATCAAACTTAACAATTATTATGTGGATTTAAATTTGTTTCTAATACTCTTATTACAGTAGTATAGGAAGAATCCTTACAAGAAATAAAGTTGAATTTTCAAAATTTTGTACTATACATATATATGTTTCTCATATTTATTTATTTTAATATGTTTTTACAAAAATGTAAAAATATCCTTCAATCTGTATGGGGTCGATCCTCAACGATAACACTTGCGAACCTCATCATCGTCATCGTTAATAGTGTATATATAATTTTATGTCATCTTTTGTGTTAGGCCTTCTAATTGGTACTTGTAAACCCTAATTATTGCTATATAATCATACCTAGGCACCCCAGTTGAGGTAGGTTGCCTCACCATGTTACATGGTATCAAAGCCACAGCAAAAACCCCAGAGTTTCAGCCTCTCCAACGTCCTCTCTCTCTCAAAAATTGTGGACAACATCCCTCCCCCTTCGTGCTTTGGCATCACCATCTACTCTGCTGATCCTGTCACGCCACCCCCCATAGTGGTGGTAGGGTTTTCCCTCTAAACCATAGTGTGCACTCAGCTGTTGTGGAGGAGATTCCACCTCCTTCGGTGCTGAATACTGTACCTCCTCTGCAACCCACCATTCGTACATCCTTCACACCTCCTCCTAGCATCTCTACTGCTAAAGCTAATCCTCCATACTATCCTTTTTACTTTAACAACTTTACTAATTTTTTTTAATGCCCATCCAAACCTTCCTCTCAATGACACTGATGGTTATGTTGTTGTGCCTTCATCATCTACTATCCAGTTTCCATACTCTTAGTTTGAGGTGGGATCCTCCAGTCATTCGGCTTCCATACCAAACTTATCGGTCTTTCCCTGACTATCATCACTTATGTATGGATCATTTGTGTCACCGCCCACAGGTCTTGGTGTCATAACTTTGGCTGCTCCTAATATCACGAATCTTGTAACAGTTCGTTTATCGTCTCCGGAAGATTATTTAACATGGCACACTCAGTTTTCTGCAGTGTTGATCTCTGATGGCCTCTTGGGTGTCGTTGATGGGTGTTATCCACCTCCCTCTACCATGGTCACTACCTCCACCGGTGCCGCTATTGTTAATCCAAATTTTCAAGACTAGGTTCGTATTGATCAAAGCGTGCGTTCCTGGATATTCGCTACCCTCTCTCCTGATGTTCTTATTGATGTTCCGAATTGTGCCACATCTTTTCTAGTGTGGGAGCGTCTTTCCCATCATTTCCGCCACTCAAGTATGGCCGGGGCTATAGAGCTAAAATGGGAATTGATCAACATCAAGAAATTTCGACTCTCAAACTATGGATGCATACTTGAGGGAAATTAAAACTATATATGATAATCTTGCATTCGTCAGCTGTCCAGCCCCTTCGTTTGATTTGGTTCATTACACGCTACCTGTACTCTATCAAAAATATGAAGCACTTCTTACAACCCTTACCCATCTGCCCCTGCAGCTCTCATTCGATGACCTTCGTCCTCGGTTGTTGATTCAAGAGCAGTGGCTACGTCACCTTTGTGAGCTTGATGATGATTCTGTGGTTCATCTAGCACTTGATGCCTCCTCCACTAATGCTACTAGATACAAGTCCCATAATGGGTATAAAAGAAAAGGCAACGGCAATGAAAATTGGAAACATAATAATAACAATTGCAAGACCAATTTTGGTGGAAAGGGGCCTGGAAACTCATCTCCACAAAATTATTCAACCTCCTCTCAAAGCACGCCTATAGGTACAAGCAAGTTTAATTCGGTCATTTCATGTCTTTATACTCATACACCACCATCTTCTAACTCCTCTTTTACAGGTAACTCCTCACAGTTAGGGATTTTAGGGTCCAACCCTACTAACCTTATTTTCTAGATATGTTTTGCCCCTGGTCACTCCACATTACAGTGCCCACATTTGCCTTCCACTGTTAGTACCACTCCCGAATCACTTGCCCTTTCTTTTACTGCAATGTCTCTTGTTGATGGCCAAGAACATCTTTGGTATCCAAACTCCAGGGCTTCTGCTCACATGACTCCTTATGATGGTAATCTTGCTTGTAAATCCTCTTATAATGGTTCTACTAAAGTTGTAGTCGGGAATGGTGCTCACCTCCCTATATCGCGTGTTGGCAATTGTTATCTTCATACTACGACTAAGCCTTTGCGTTTGAATTCAGTTTACCATGCTTTTGACTTAAAACACAATTTGATTTCAATTAAAAGGCTATGTCGTGATAACAATTGTCGCATTATATTTGATGATTTTTATATTTCTATACAGGACAAGGCAACGGGGGTGGTCCTTCTTCGAGTGGAAAGTAGTGGGGATCTCTATCCTTTTCCATCTACCGCAACCTCTTCTATTTTTTCTGTCGATTTTACTGTTCACCAGTCTGCTTCTGTTTGGCATCGTAGGTTAGGCCACCCTAGTTCTCGGATTTTAGACATATTACATTCCAACAAGTCTATAGTTCGTGCTGCTAAACCTCTTAAGGATTGTGCTTCGTGTTGTTTGGGCAAGTCCACAAGACTCCCTTCCATCGAAGTTGAACATTATGGTAATAAACCTTTATTTTTTATTCATAGCAATTTTTGGCAATCTCTTGTTCTGCCTGAAGAAGGCTACAAATATTACATTGTTTTTGTTGATGATTTTTCTCGATTTTCTTGATTATATCCCATGAAAAATAAATCTAACACATTAACAATTTTTTGTGCCTTCCAAGTGTTAGTTGAAAACCTCTTTCATGCCAAAATAAAATATTTTCAGAGTGATATGGTGGCCATGAATATGATAATTAACCTTTACTAACTCATTTTATTAACTCTAGCATTTATTTTTGCAAGTCTACACCTTACACGCAACAACAAAATGGTGTTGCCGAAAGAAAGCACCGTCATATTGTTCACCTGGCGCAGACTGTACTTTTAGATGCATCACTCCCTGATCACTATTGGCATGAAGCGGTTCAAATAGCTACTTATCTTATAAATTGATTACCCACTCCTTCGTTAGAAGGTTTATCATCATATCAAAAACTGTTTTCAAAAACCTCCAGATTACAGTTTTCTTCTGGTATTTGGTTGCCAATGTTTTCCAAATCTTACCCCTTATACTATGCATAAACTTTAACCTCGCTTTGAAAGGTGTGTCTTTCTTGGCTACACCCCAAATTATAAGGCTTATAAATGTTTGGAACCGTCTTCCGGACGTATTTATATAAGCCGACACGTTGTTTTCACGAACATATTTTTCCCTATACTCAAATCCTAAGTCAAGCGTCCACCCCTTCTCCTGGTTCAGCCTCCTTACTGCCCTTCTGGACTACTCCTCTTCTGTTTGTGTCTCAGCCTAAACCTAAGTTTTTTCTTCTCGAGTCTGATTCTTCCCTAGAAACATTTCAGTCCTCTCCCCGTGTGTCTGGTCCCAACCTTGCATTGTCTTCCCCACCAGCCACATCTTCTGGCCTAACACCACCTCTCCTTAACATCCTGCTAGGGTCCGAGGCTAACCTCTCAGCTCCAATCAGCCCGTCTCCCTAACTGTGACGGTCTCAGGCCCATCTGCATCTTTGCCTCCGCAGATCTCGACGGCTCCACTCATTGCAGCACCACCGCCAGTAAATCAGCATCGTATGCAAACTCGCTCTAAATCGGGCATATTTAAACCGAAAAACATTTTGTCTCTTAATGTTTTGCACACTGATTCTGATCTATCCTATTTTTCAGAGGCTGTGAAGCACTCTCATTAGCATCAAGCCATGGTTGAGGAGTTTAACGCCTTTGTAGAAAATCATACTTGGGATCTTGTACCTCGAACTCCCACTATGTATGTTGTCGATTGTAAGTGGATTTTCAAGACAAAATTTAAATTTGATGGTTCAATTGAGCATTATAAAGCTTATTTGGTTGCTCTTGGCAATCATCAACAGGCAGGTATAGATTACGACAAAACCTTCAGTCCAGTTGTTAAATCTTCCACTGTTCGTTTGATTTTGTCCGTTGCCTCTTCTTGTAATTGGCTTATTCGTCAACTGGATATGAAAAAAGCTTTCTTAAATGGTTTTCTTGATGAGGAAGTTTACAAGAAACAACCTCCGGGTTTTGTGCACCCCTATTATCCTAACCATGTCTATCGTCTCAAGAAATCCATCTATGGCCTGAAACAAGCCTCTGGTGCTTGGTTTCAACGGTTTAGTTCCTTTTTACTTTCTAAAGGTTTTGTTTACAGTAAAGTTGATTCTTCCATGTTTGTTTATCATCATCAGTCTATTATTCTCATTCTCCTTCTTAATGTTGACGATATGCTTATAACCGGCAATGATCCTATCCTCATCAGCTCTTTCATTTATCTTGTGTCCACTCATTTTGCTATGAAAGATCTTGGTGACATTCATTATTTTCTTGGGGTTTAGGTTGTACGCACTTCTCATGCTCTTTTTCTATCCTAACATAAATGTTTCTCTGATCTTCTCAAAAAGTTTCATTTTCCTACCGTTAAACCTGTACGTACACCAAGTCTTTCTAGGACTACTTTGTCTCCCACTAATGGTGAGTTACTTGCCAATCTGTCCGATTTCAGAAGTATGGTTGGTGCACTGCAGTATTTAACCATGACTAGAACTGATATTGCCTATGTCGTGCATATAGTCTCCCAATTTATGCATGCTCCCCACACCTCTCATCTCAATGCTGTCATGCACATTTTTAGGTATCTACAGGGCACAACTGATCATGGTTTATTATTCAAATACAAGTCCAACCTCGATCTCATGGTGGCTTTCTATGATGCTTAACTGGGCAGGCTGTCCTAACAGCTGTCGTTCTACCACAACTTTTGTTGCCTTCTTGGGATCCAATTTCATTTCTTCTTGGGATCCAATTTCATTTCCTAAAAATCCAAGAAATAACCCACTGTCTCTTGTTCTTCCACTGAGGCAGAATATCGCGCGGCTGCCTATACTGCTGTAGAGATTCAATGGCTTCGGCAACTCCTTTCTGACTTGGGTATTTTTGTACAGGTTCCTATTCGTCTTTTTTGTGATAATATTTCTACAACATACCTTGCTGTCAACCTTGTTTGTGAGATGGCTACTCAGGGTCACCGCCACGTGATGTATGTTCCGACTAAGTCACAAGTTGCTAATATTTTCACTAAGGTGCTTCCTACAGTGAAGCTTCATCAGTTTAAGGCCAATCTGCCCGTTATACCCCGTACAGATTGAGGGGGTGTAATAGTATATATATGTATTTATATGTCATTTTTTGTGTTGGACCTTGTAATTGGATACCTAGGCACTCCAGTTGGGTAGATTGCCTCACCAGGTTACAGTCGTATGTGTAATATGACATAAGTACAACACTGTTGACCCTATCCTTATGTAATGTAAGGTTTTGATGATAACAAACGCAAATGTAATATATATTTGATTGAGTGTGTTGATCGAACAGGTTCCAAATATTGTTTGGAACACTTTGCAATTGCTTGGTTAATAATGTTCAAGAACAGGTCTTAGGAACAGGTACTGAAGATAAGTTGGCTGGCAAAACTTTCCAGAACTTCATAACAGCCTTAAGAACAGCTCTGCGAAGTGTTTGGAGCAACAAGTTAAGAAGGCTGGTTGATTCAACAAGAGTCTTAGGTTTGCTATGGTTCTATTTTATTAGATTCTTGTTAATATGCCAATTAGAAAGTCTTGACTTATCACTTACTTGAAATGGTTTTGCTTTTTTGAAGATATTTTGGATCACCTTTCAGAACAGTCCTGGAAACAGGGCGGCTAGGGTGTTTCCAGACTAAACTGCAAAAAATGGTTTTACGCGATTTTTTCCTTGATTTTTGGGCTAACATCTCTGAACTTTTTGGATAGATTTTCTGCTAATTGATAAAGTCCAAAATGGCTATTTTTGGTTTTGAAAACTTGGAGAGGATTTTGAGCCTATTTTTTTTCTTTGCCTTATCCTCTAAATAACTTCTTCTCTATTTTTAGAAAATGGCTAAACTTGTGGAGAAATTCATGAGCTGAGCTTCTGAAAGTTTGTGGCTAACATTTAGCCATGTAACTCATGCAGTTAGTGGGAGAATTAAGCTTACACTTCCCACTTCTTGTGGGCCAAACATTCTTCGAAATTCTTCCAACTATTTCTATTTAAAGAAAAGTCTCCACATTCACTTTGGTATCGGTTTTCAGGAGCAAACATTCAGTGTTCAAGAGCTTTAAATTTTCAAAAGAAAACCGAGTCAAGTGAGTGATGTTTTGAGCTTTCAAGATTGGCGTACGAGGACTTCAAATTGTACCCTATATTAACTTAGTTGACAAGTATTGTAATAGGGTGTTTCTTTGTAATCTCTCTTTTGCAAAAGTGAGGTGAGTGTGTCCTAAGTCAAGTTGACTTTTGGACGTAGGGTAACCAGTCTTAGGGAAGACGGTTACGTGGGTTGCAATTAGTAACAAGGTGTGTTATTATTGTACGTTTTCAGCCCATTTAGTGAAGTGGTTAAATCCTACACGAGGTAGGTCGTGGTTTTTTCACCTCAGTTGGGCTAGAGGTGTTTTCCACATAAAAATCCTGTGTCCATTATTTATGCATTCAATTTCGTTGGATTTTCACTTCTACACAACTCAGGAACAACCTGTGCAAATAAGGTCTAAGACTGTTTGCCAGAAAAGTTGTGAAAATCGAACACCACAATTCACCCTCCCCCCTCTTGTGGGTGTGTACTCTCAAAACTAACAAGTGGTATCAGAGCAGGTTCTCCTTTGAAAGGCTAACACCTTGAGAGATCCTTGAAGATGAGTACCCCACAAGGCATTCTTGAAGGTCAATCCATAACTCGACCACCACACTTTAATGGCCAACATTACAGTTCGTGGAAAAACAGGATGGAAAACTACATCCAAGCCGAGGACTATGAGTTGTGGATGCTCATCAAGGATGGACCACTCATCCCTAAGAAAACAACTGAAGATGGAAAGTCAATCCCCAAGTAGCCTAAAGAATTCAATATTGAAGATTACAAAATGATGGAGAAGAATGCCAAGGCCAAGAAACTTCTATATTTCGGCCTAGGTCCTGATGAATATACTCGCATATCTGAATGTGAGTCTACCAAGGAAATCTGGGATGCTTTACAAGTAGCTCACGAAGGGACCAATCAGGTAAAGCAATCCCGGATTGAATTGCTTATGAGAAAATATAAGCGGTTTGAGATGGGTGATCGTGAAAGTGTGATGGACATGTACACTCGCTTCACTCACATAACGAATGAGTTGAAATCCCTGCGAAAATCCTTCACCACTGAAGAATTGCTGAGGAAGATCCTAAGAATTTTACCTCATTCTTGGGAAGCGAAAGTAACGGCCATCCAAGAAGCTAAGGACATGAACAAGATCACCCTGGATGAGCTGATTGGCAATCTCCAAACGTATGAACTTAGAAGAAATACTCAGTAGAAAGATGAGACAAAGAGAGATCGAGGTCTTGCACTAAAGGCCTTAGAAGATGATTTTGATTCTGATGAGGAGCAGATTGCCATGATAACTCAAAAGTTTAAGAAGTTCTTCAAGAAAGTTAAACGAAACAGCAAACGGAAGGACTTCGGCAAGGCTAGGAACACCTCTCGGGAACAGTTCCCCGGATGCTTCAAGTGTGGCAAGTTAGACTACATTGTGAGAAACTGCCCACTGCTTAAGGAAGAACAAGAACCCGAACACCCTAGAAAACAGGGCAGGAAACAGGGTGTAAGCAGCTCAGCGAAACGATTCTCAAAAGCTATGCTAGCGGCCTAGGGTGCTTCAAGCGAGGATAAGGAACGGTCTGAAGTCGAGGAAGATGATATAGCACGCATGGCAAGAAGTGACACTGATTCAGATGATGAATCAACAAACAGTCTAACTCAACTCAAGAACAAGGTACGTGGTCTCAATAAATCAACCCTTGATGAATTGGTGTACACTATAATGGATATGTGTGCTGAGTTAAAAAGGGATGTTCGAGACCTAGAACTGGAAAATGAAACTCTCAAAATGGAAAAGCTTGAAGTTGACAAAGAAACACTTGCCTTACATGAAAACATTAGTGTGCATAAAGAGACCCTACTCATGAAAGAAGAGACTTGTTCCATTAATCTGACTGAACTGGAAAAGGAATCCCTTGAACTGAAACAGAAGGTCGAATCCCTGCTTATTGAGAACAGTAAATTGTTTGAAAAATTAAAACAAGTAGAATCAGATCTTGCTGCAAACAGGCGCTGGAACAGGTCCTCACAGGCACTAAATTGGTTGAACACTCACTTTCACCGAGGCAAAAAGGGATTAGGCTTTGTGACTAAGCGCACCGTTTACCCTGTTAATAGAAAATATGTGGGATTACCTGAAAATATTGTTTGTTTTCATTGTGGTAAAACGGGGCATTATCAATATGCGTGTCCTATAAGAAGGTATGCCATGGAAAGAAACACAGTTTATGTAAGACAAATATGGGTTAGGAAAGATGAGATTTGTATGTCTAAAGGAATGGGACCCAAATGGATCTGGTTCCCAAAACTAACCTTTGATTAGTTTTGCAGGCTGAAGTGAGAGAAAACAACCCAGCAAACAACCTAGCAAACAGCTCGGGGAATAACCTAGTGAACAAGCAGTTGTGGTATGTTAGATCTTATGAGTATACTTCCACAAGGGGGGGTGAATTGTGGTGTCTGATTTTCGCGTTATAAGTAACAAACACCCTAACAGAGGTTGTTCTCAGATGACGAACACCCTGTTGACTTGTTTGCAGGGGGTGTTTTCAGATATTGCAAGTGCGAAAATCACCAAGATAAATGCGGAAATAAAGCACACACAATTTTTACGTGGAAAACACCTCTAGCCATACTGAGGTGTGAAAAACCACGACCTACCTCGTGTAGGATTCAACCACTTCACTAAACCGGGCTTAACTCGTTACAAATGTAACACACCTTGTTACAACTTGCAACCACGTAACCTTCTTCCCTAAG